>CM076574.1:1268896518-1269271782 GCA_034641835.2 Pinus albicaulis | reverse complement strand
TAGAAAAACCTCTACCCTATCTGAATATCAACTTGTCAAGGTAAACTAGAAAAACACAACAGTCAAGTGGCAAATTCAGGAAAAAACTGCCCTTTCTGTGGCTTATAGGGTTAACTTTTTCCCTTTGATGCTTTGAAGGTATAGGATCCCTGGTCCTTTGATTAATGAAGGTGAAACAAACTGCTCTTAGTTTCAACACCAATTCTTTCCTGTAGGTGCTGCTTAACAATACATTTAGCTTTTAACCATAGTTCAACACCTCAGATCACCACACAGCAAAAGGAAAGCCTCAAATTTGCTTCACCACGGTAGTGAGGGTGTTTTTATGACCTTTTAATAAAAATACAGCTCAGGTGTTTTGAAATTGCAACAGTGAGTCAGAAAAACACTATTTTTCCCTCACACCACAGCTTGAAAACAGAGCTTCTTAACCCTTCATATCACTTAGCACTTTGTTCGAAAAACTGAGAGGGTTCATGGAAATACCTTGAGAAGATGATGAAGAACCTTATTGATGCGTTTTAGGCTATCTCCAGAGGTGTTTGAATAGCTTAAGAGGGTCATAGAGGTGAGTGACGTGCTGAGCTTTCAGAGTGTCGCACGAAACAACTCGTCGGTGGCTCGTCGGTCGGGCGGCGCCGTAGGCCAGCACGTCGCGCACACGCACACGCTGCGCATATGTTGACGCCTCTGGCAAATTCCTTCCGACGCTGTCGCGTTATTGCTGGGGCGTTGTCGCGCGGTAAAACTCGCTGCAAAACTCCCCGTAATTTGACCCGAATTTCTTTGCTTGAGCTTTGAGGGGATCAAAGGGTCTTGGCTCGGTTTGAAAATGAAAATGCACTCTTCAACCTCACTCCCTCGACATATCAAAACTCCCAACGGTCATATTTTTTTAAATGTAAAATGAACTTTCGGTTGGGTCTTGCAAGGAAATTCCTGTTTGGCTTCGTCTCTTTGGTGTCAATTTTAACACCGAAATTCAAACTTTGATTAAAGCCCGGATTGACCTATAAACCATTCACTGCCGCTTTGTCAATCCTTGATGTTGATATTCATTATGTAAACCTCTTTAATCGTTAAAAACTCTAAGATCGCTTTTTTTGAAAGGATAGGTTTGTATTGTCAACTTGCTTGGATACTGCCTCCAAAGCTTCTTCAACCTCTTCTCATCATGTATCAAGCATTTGTCAAGTTGTCAGACTTATCTAGATTTTCCATGGCCCTTTTTTCAATTATCAAGCCAAAAAACATTTTACATGATATCTCTATTCATTGAAATAATGAAAAAACCCGTGTTTTGTTTCAAATCATCTAAACAATGACAGTCTATCAAAACAAACTCCTTTGCCTATTCATAAACTTGTATACCTATTCACAATGTCCTTTTGGGAACTAATCTTGAATTGCCTCCCATAATTTGTAATGTATATCTGAAAGGAGAAATCAATGAACCAGGAGGAACAGGTCCCTTTGAAACACAGTTATCATTTCCTTTGATCAGTGCATTGATCTTTTTTGTAACAGAATCATTTCAAGGTTCAAATATGTCCACTTCTTGACACTTTTGGTGATATTTTTAACAAGGGAAAAACCACTCAAGACTGTTGAAGAGCATTGAAAGCTGTTTTGTCATTTTAAAAAGAGGTGATCTGTCTTCTCCCAACTTAGTTGATAGTTTCTACTTCCAGGTGATTCATAAGCTCCTCCTTTGATTGTAAGTGCCATATTTTAGTTGCATCCATTCATACTATCTTTCTCTGTTTACTTGAAAGGAACTTTTTAGACTTTTTGGAATGTGACAGTGAGGTGTTGTTTGACCCCTTCTCCTAAGGAAACTACCCTCTTTTTGTATCAATGGCATGCATATTCAAATTGTCTCCTGTCCACCATGATGTATAGTTTGAAAGCCATTTCCCTATGAGTAGGAAAACCAATACCTTTTGAATCATAAACACCATCTGTCACCTGTGTAATGACTTTTTCTTTCCTTCTTTGTCTCTTTCCACTGCATCTTTTGACCAATCAATCTTTAAAAACATTCAATGCCTTGGCCATCTGCTCATGAATGAAGGAGGCCCTTCACTTGGCAAAGTATCTGAAGATTTTTTGATAAGCCTGCCTGACAAGGGTTTTTCTTGGATATGATGGTAAGCAAACAAAATTGAAAACATTAATACTTTTACCTCTGCCTGCAATCACTACTGTGCTTGAGAAAAATCCTAGTCAGGGTGTCACTGTCTCACTGCACTGCTCTTTGCTGAGGGGAACTAAAATGTCACCATTTGCCTTGGTCAACTTATGCCAAGTCATTTGAAGATGATCTCTGTAAGTATGGAGGTTAGCACCCTTTGAAAAACAACCACCCTCTCTTATGCCTGTGTAATGACATGATTTGTCAACCTTTCTTCAATTTGGTCTTGTTGAAACAGCAGGCTACTTATGATTAGAATTGTTTTTACTAATGATATGTCCCTCCAAGGTTTTAACAATTCATATGATTTGAAAACTTCAAATGACTTCCTTTACAAGACCAAAAATTTGTTTTCCCTTTAACTTGCGCACTTCAGACCCTAGCCCTATTATGATCATCACTCACACTTAGAAAACCTAGAGTCACTGTTTCACTGTTCAGTAAAAAGCAAACCTGGGCTTTTGCAATCCTTAAAGTCAATACTGGCCAACGCCCTCTGCTTGTAGATGAAGGAGGCACCCTAACCCTCCCCCGTTTGTAAATGAAGGAGGTTCCTGGCCATGATAAATTTCCACTTTCACGGTGGACAAAGGGTGTCTTTCTCTTCATCGTGTTTTTCTAAGTGCCGGAAGGAAGATGCAAGGTCTTGATAAGAATTCCTCTCATTCCTGCGTATATATCTAGGGCCTGCGTTTTTACATTTAGAAGCAAATTTGCTCTTCTAAATGTAGCTTCAATCATTTTCTCCGAGATGAAGTTATATTTCCCGTCTTGTAGAATCCATAAAACACTCGTAAAACACTCCATAATCAGCTTTCTGAGACTACATGTCCATGGGAAGGCTTCTAGACCTAGGGGTGTGTAAGTGGCGCGACTTAGGGCTGTGATCAACTTGATCTGCAGAGTGAGAGGTCAGTCATGATTGGTCTGTAGCAGATGGAGGTTTTTTGGCCTTTTGATGGTTGCCAAGGGTAAAATGCCTTAAAGCGCCACTTCCTAACATAGGGGAGGCTCTTGAAACAGATTTGGATTTTTCCTTTTAGAGCTGATGGGCAGACCAGTAGGGCTAAAGTTAGAAAAGATAGTATGTGTTTAAATTGTGCCGACGGCAGAAAAATAAGAGCGAAAAAAAATTTTATAGGGATTTCTAGATGACAAATTGACATATGGAAATCGAGCGTCTAGCAAACCATTATGGATATATTCATCTGCTGAAAGTGAAAAATGCGTGATAACAATGAATTTGGAGTTAGTGACCAATCCTAAGGACACCTTAGAAACCACACAAATCCCTTATTTTCAGAATACCATGTTTGCTACACCTCACTTCTGCCTAACATAATGGCGATCACGGTGGGACTCGAGTAATAAAAACAAACTTTAGACTCCTTAGACAGCAAGAGACATCAAGAATACTAGTTGATTGACTTATCCACCGCTCACTAACATAATGGCGATCCACGGTGGGACTTTGAGTCAAACATCCTAGGTATCCCTTAGGAACTCTCTCAAAATCAGTCAAACTTAGAAGAGCAGAATCTGGTTGTCTCACCATCCCTGCTGAAACAGACGATTAATTATAAACTCTTCAAACCTTAGAACTACAAAAAACAAAAACAAAACTCATCGATTGGTTTTTGATAGTATTGATGGTGGACCATACAAAAATATCTCATAACAACTAAAAATCCACAGCGGCTCTAAAGCCTCAATGAGGCCTTACTACCTTGTAAATTTTACTGCGACTCCAGGATTTAGCCACCTCATTATAATCTAACATCAATAACGTCACGGTGGGACCTTGAGTCAAAACATCCTAGGTATCCCTTAGGAACTCTCAAAATCTCAGTCAAACATAGAAGAGTAGAATCTGGTTGTCTCACCATCCTAGCAAAATGATGAGTCAGTTATAGGAAACTCTTCCAAACCTCAGGACTACATAAAACTCAGAAAAAACCGCAAAAAACTCCCTTAGATTGGCTTTTGACAGTATTGGTGGTGGACCATACAAGTATATCTCAAAACAAACTGATAATCCACCTAGCGACTCCACTTACCTCTAGTAAGCCTTACTATTTTACCAAACTCTAGGCTATTATCTGATAAGACCTATCCCATCGCTCACTAACATAGCGGGAGATGGTGGGACACTGAGTACATGACAGTTTAGCAAACTTTTATAGACTCTTTGGTCCTTTAGATACCATAAACAAGCAAGCAGCCCATAGACCCATTTAGAGTAAACTCTTTTTGTTCTCATCACCCTAGCAAAGTGTTGAAACAAGTCTGGGATACCTTAAACCATAGGCTGCACATAAAAATCAGAAAATCCAAAAACATTCCCAGATTAGTTACTGGTGGTGGACCATAGCTATCTTCACAAAAACAACCCAGTTCCACCTGGCGACTCCACTAGTTCATCCTTTTTATTTTGACCATTCTTCACCTTAGTAGAACTTTAGAGAGATCACTCATCCAGAACATTCACCAATACCATTCTCTTTAAACTCTGGATCTAAAATCTAGCTTCACGAAGAATCAATACCAGAGCTCATCCAGACCCAAATCCCCCTATCATAGTAGATGACCCAAAGAAGATTCTGTGGCAAGCTTCCGAAACTGATCATCTAGCTACTAGTAGATCCATCCGTAAAACAAGATCGGTACCTAAACATCTCACTATCCTACCAGATTCACCTTTTGAATTAGAGTCATCACAAAATCTTCCCAGAAGCAAATCATATAGTAAGATAAACTTTGACGATCTTGAACCCATAAACCCACCACAGAGTCCTAATAGAGAAACTTCACCTACCACTCCTCCTAACTTCCATCTTCTCTATCATTTTGGCTCCTATCATCCCAGATCTGCCCAAAACTAGATCACTAGTCCAAGTTCATCCGCCACACCTGGTCAAACCACCACTGTTCAAACCACCTCATCTCAGCCTACTAGTTCTCATCTTGTACATCATCAATTAGCTCCCGTCATGGCAGCCTGGTACGCACCTTTGGTGTTGCCACCGCCTTTGGCTCCTCTCCCAAATAAATGTCAAGACAAAATCCCACACTTTACTAGAGAAGACACCACTACACCTCAACAGCATATAAGTAGGATGACTGATGCTTATGAGTACCTAGAGGTACAAGACGAGACTGTCAGAATGAGAATATTCGCACAAAGTCTTGGTGGTGAACCCAAAACATGGTTCAAAAGCTTAACTCCAAACAGTATCCACAATATCCCAGAACTACATCAAGTCTTCAGAAATAGGTGGGAAATCCGAAGAAACCCTATTCAAATCCTGTCAGAATATAACAACCTAAAACGGGAAAACGAGGAAAGTGTCCAAGCTTACTGTACTAGGTTCAACAGTGTATATAACTCCCTCCCACCTCATTTCAAACCCCCACTTGGTTTAGCCTTGGAAAAATTCCCCGAGGGTTTCGATCCAGACATGAAATATCATCTTAGAGACAAGGATTCCCCTACCTTAGAGGAAATGCAACAAATAGCCATAAAAGCAGATGCCAACTTAGCAGAAAAAAGAGCTAGGACTAGATCAGAAAGAAAGGTCACATATAAAGACGAGGTCTCCACTTCATCACCTTCCCTAGATCCTAGAATAGATGACTTGGTCAAAACCATGGCCAAAATGTGGGAAAAGATCAATGAAAAAGCTCCTGTTAGAGACAACCAGCCTAACCCTCCAAATAGAAACCGAAACCAGAAATTTAGGAGGGAACAACCCCAAAATAGACCAAGGTAAAATGACCAACAAATTAGGCCACCATTCAATGAAAACTATGTGGAAGAAGATGACAGGGATACAGAACCCATTGATGAAAGTCATTTAAATCTTGTAGGGTTTGATAATGAGAGTGAGGTGTACCTCACAGCAGAAGAACAAGATTTATGTTCTCCTAATCAAGATGAGACCAACTATGAAGATCTCGACGATCCTGCCATAGAGTTTCAAAATGCCATAATAGAAGCTCACCGACAGTATAATATTAGAAGCAGAAAAAATCAAAATCATTCCAAAAAGAGTAACCCTGGCAGTACCCAGACCTCAGATAACATCCTAAAGAAAACCATGGATAGTAACAAAGTTGAGGCCAAAAATATTGACCCAAACAAAGGCAAAGCCATTCAAACAAGTATTAGCTCTGATACTCCTAGTACCTCTACAAAAGCCCCAGAGTTGGCTATATCAAACAAAATCCCAAGCCAAAGTCAGCAAATTAAGAACATAGAAAAAGTCATGTCTGAAAAAGCTGAAACAAATCTGCCCAAACTACATACTCCTTTTAGTTTCGAAGGGGAAATTTCCAAAATAAAAATTACCATACCCCTCACAGAGCTAATAACTGTAGGTAGGTATAGATCTCAAATCTTCAAAGTCCTCGATCTAGAGAGCAAGGAAGATACCTTGAATTTAACTGATGACAAACCCGAGCTCTTATTTGGCCCTAAAGTAGAAGGTGAATACCAAGAAGGATCTATTTCTCCTTTCTATGTAAGCTTAAACATATGGGACAAACATTACATAATTCCATGTTAGATTCCGGTGCTTCCCATAACCTCATGCCTAAAGCAGTCATGGAAAACCTAGGACTGGAAGTGACTCAACCTTACAAAAACCTGTATTCTTTCGACTCGAACCAGGTCAAATGTTTAGGTCTGATAAAGAATCTAGATTTCGCCCTAACACAACTACCAGCCAAAAACTTAGTTATGGACGTAGTAGTGGCCGATATCCCACCCAAGTATGGAATGCTACTATCAAGAGCATGGGCTGCCAAAATACAAGGTAGCCTTCAAATGGATATTTCATTCGCTACTATCCCAGTTTTCAACCAAACAAGGAGGTTATACCAAGAGACTCGCATGAAATACATGGTTAGCAACAGAGATAAGCCAAACAATAACCCCCATCTATTCTATTCATTCCAATTTAGATTCTTTTATCTTATACAATGAAGATGATATAAACAAGCAGATAAAAGAAAATGAAGACATGTCCAAACCATTACTGAATGAAGAAATTGATGACCAAAGTCCCAAGAAACCTGGAAAACAGCTTAGTATCATGTATGAAAAGGAAGCTCTTTGGAGTATAAGCTTTGATGGTTCTTGTGGCAAGACATGTTCAGGAGTAGGCATCTGGATACACAATACTAAAGAAGGTCATTCTTTTAGATTAGAATTCCAATGTACTAATAACATTGCGGAATATGAAGCCCTTCTCATCGGTCTGCACATGCTTAGAGACTTAGGCGCCAATAGAATATCAGCCCAAGGAGACTCAGAGCTTGTAATCAGGCAAATGAAAGGTGAATATTCGGCAAAGAACCCAAGACTGAGAGAATATAGGAATGCAGCTTTGGATATCCTTAAAACTTTTGAAAAATATGAACTCACCTGTCTAGATTCAGAAAGCAAGTGCGGGAAAATGAAACTCGCCTTTCTTTGCAACAGCCATCTCATATAAAGGAGAAAATGGCCTTCAAGTTAAGCATCGGCCAAAGGCTACGACACCAATATTCAATCGGCCAAGGGAACTCGAGCTTGTAATCGGGGAAAATTAAAGTGAATATTAGAGGCAAAGAACACGGCGAGAGAATAGGAATCTTGACTTTGAATGTCACCAAAAACTTTTGAAAAATATGAACTCACCTATATCCCTAGGATTCAAAACAGTCTGGAAAATGAGCTCGCCTTTGCTGCAAGCAATAGCCAAATACCATGTATAAGGGAGAAATATGACATTCAAGTTAAACATCGCCCTACTGTACCAGATAATCTTGACCATTGGAGAAATATGACATTCAAGTTAAACATCGCCCTACTGTACCAGATAATCTTGACCATTGGAAAATATTCCAGGACGATGATCAAATTGATGATTTCCTACAATCTAGGAATGAGTTTGAAATAACCAAAACAGACTCAGGAGACGAAGAAAGGAAACCCAGCCAAAGTCAAGACCAAGAGCTAAATCCACCTTTGTGGACCAATCTAAACCTGGTAGACCATCCATATGACAGGGAGATAGAAGAGGACATTGACCAAAGGGAACTCGAAGTCTTGCACTGCGAAAATGACACCATACCTAGAGGGCTCGCACCTTTAGAAGAATTTTTTGACTTCAATGATGTAGCCAAAAAGCCTAAAATGGAATCTACAGAGGGTGACATCGAGGAATACAACATAGGAAGTACAGAAGAGCCCAAAAACATTAAACTATCCAAAACCCTCCCACCTCTCATAAAACATAAATACATCGAACTGTTTAAGGAATTTAAAGATGTGTTTGCATGGGGATACCAAGATTTGAAGTCATATGACACCAGCATCATCCAACATAAAATTCCCCTCAAAGAAAACCAAAAGCCTTTCAAACAAAAGTTAAGAAGGATAAACCCAGTATTACTATCGTTGGTTGAAAAGGAAATTAAAAAGATGTATGATGCCGGGATAATCGTGTCTCTCCGATACTCTGAGTGGGTCTCAAATCTAGTATCAGTTAGGAAAAAGACTGGTGAAATCAGACTCTGTATAGATTTCCGAAACCTGAATAGGGCATGTCTGAAAGATAACTACCCTCTGCCCAAAATGGACCACATACTTCAGAAGGTAGTAGGCGCTAAAAGAATCTCATTGCTTGATGGTTTCTCTGGTTATAACCAAGTGTTGGTTTATCCTATCGATCAACATAAGACAGCTTTCACCACCCCTTGGGGCACTTTTATGTATGTTCAAATGCCTTTTGGACTGATGAATGCTGGCACTACATTTCAAAGAGCCATGGACATAGCATTCTCAGAAGACATAGGTGTTTTCATAGTCATATATCTTGACGATATAACAGTATATTCTAAATCAGATGAAGAACACCTAGCACACTTAAAAAAGTTTTCAACAAGTGCAGAAAGTACGGTTTATCCCTAAACCCCAAGAAAACACTTTTCGGTCTAGAAGAAGGAAAACTCCTAGGTCACATTATTTCGGAAGAAGGAATTAAAATAGGCCCCCAGAGAATCGAAGGTATCTTACAGATAAGTCACCCCAGAAACATAAAGGAGTTACAGTCCTTTATCGGAAAGATAAATTTATTGAGAAGATTCATCCCAAACCTTGCTGAACTCCTGAAAGATATCACAAATATGTTAAGAAAGGAGGTCGGAGTTAAATGGACTATAGAAGCCAAAAAATCTTTTGAACTAATTAAAAGGGCCTTAACTGAAACACCAGTATTGATAAGCCCTGACTTCACCAAAGATTTTTAGATTTTTTCATTTGCCTCAGAACATACAATAGCTGCGATGTTGTTGCAAAAAAATGCAGCTGGGCAAGAGCAACCCATTGCCTTTTTTAGAAAATCCCTGAGAGATGCTCCCTTGAAATATAACATCATGGAAAAACAGGCATTCGCATTGGTAAAAGCACTGAAAGATTTCTGAGTTTACATCTTGCATTCTCATGTCATAGCTTTTTTCCCTAATACTGTCGTCAAGGACATTCTGAACCAAGATCCCGACGGTAAAAGAGGAAAATGGATCGCTATCATCCTAGAATATGACTTAGAAATCCGGCCTACCAAACTAGTTAAAGGACAAATACTTGCAAGACTAATGGCTGAAACCAACCTCCAAGCTTTAGATATAAATTTTGTCGATGCCTTAGAAGAACAGGAAGAGTGCACACTCCCCCCTATCGATCAGACATTTTTGGATTCACCTTGGTATGCAGATATTCTTTATGTATTAACTTATCTGAATGCTCCTCCGAATTTATCAAAAACAAAAGCAAGATTCCTTAAAAAAAAATCTTTAAAGTTTTGCATTTTAGATGGTTTTCTGTATTGGAAAAATCCCACTGGTATACTGCTTAAATGTTCGCTTGAGTCTGATGCAGAGAAAATTATGCACGAAATGCACGAAGGGGAATGTGGGGGCCGTCTTTACTGGAAAACCACTGCAAACAAAATCCTTAGAGCCGGTTATTATTGGCCTACCTTATTCCCTGATACTCACAAACTAGTTATGACATGCCATAAATGTCAAATTTTTGATGGCAAGAAAAGGATTTTACCTTTGCCCTTACATCCCATTATAGTTGAAGGACCCTTCCAGCAATGGGGTTTAGATTTCATTGGAGAAATCCACCCCTCCTCATCCGCTCAACACAAATGGATCCTCACAGCCACTGATTACTTTACGAAATGGATAGAAGCCATACCTTCCCGGAACGCTACTGATTCAGTCATCATCACGTTCCTAGAAACCAATATCCTATCCAGATTTGGCTGTCCCAGGAAGATCATTACAGATAATGCCGCTGCCTTCTCCTCCAAGAAAATGATAGACTTCTGTCACAAGTATCATATTTCATTAGGACATTCCACAGCCTATTACCCTCAAGGTAATGGTTTAGTCGAGTCTTCTAACAAAAGCCTAGTCAACATTATCAAAAAACTTCTTGAACAAAATCAAAAAGCATGGCTTGGGAAACTAGTACACGCCTTATGGGCTGATAGATTAACCACCAAGAAATCCATAGGTATGTCCCCTTACCAGCTAGTTTATGGTATAGATGCCATTTTCTCAACATCTTTAGGGGTTCCGGTAATGAAACTATTACAAGAAGTCCAAATAGAAGAAAATGACATGCAAAGAAGGGTAAATCAGACTATCCATTTACAACAAAATAGAGAAGAAGTTTACCAAAGAGCTCAGTTAGCACAAGATAAAATAAAACAGATTTTTGACAGAAGAACTAAGGAAAATGATTTTTAAATTGGAGATAAAGTTTTAAAATGGGATTCTAGAAGAGAAGACAAAGGTAAACATGGCAAGTTTGAAAATTTATGGAAAGGGCCTTACATCATCAGCTCAGTCAGTGGAAACAATGCCTTCTTCTTGCAAGAACCTGATGGGACTGAAATTTTTGGGGGTCCTGTGAATGGCAGGACATTAAAGCATTATTTTTGTCAGGAGCTCCATCTGAGTTTGAAACACTTTTTATTCATTGTACATACCATTGTTTGAAATATTGAAAAGATAGAAAAGTAAAAAACAGTAGAAGATAGGAAAGTCAAAAACAGTAAAAAACAGAAAAGAGGGCGAGTGAAGATAGACCAAAAGCCCCATATTCCAAAAAATAGTCTTTCAGAAAGTGAGCAAGTCTAAATGCCGCTACTACTGCTTCAAAGTCTTGTTCAGCTATCTAGCCTAATCATAGCTGAGCATGTTTAAATTTATTTGCTGATAAGTTAGTGAGTGCAAAGATAGTCAACATTGTGTAAGATTGACTTATCACAGAGCATAGATTAGGGAGAGATTCTGGTTCCACATGCCTAAAACAGAACCAAAGAGAGAAGGGAGGGATGAAAAATACATTGTATATCTTAACCCCGCTTGTCTAGTTTCCCTTTGTTGCAAAATAACATTTGTGTGCAGCTTGTCTTTTATGCCGCAAATGCATGACAAATCAGACTGTCTAATCCTGATTTGATCATTTTGAATTTCATGTTTTAGATTAGAGAACAAAATCCTGTCAAACTGCTTAATCTTGACAGTTGATCTAGCATAGGTAGAGTAATGAAGGAGTTCATCAGTTTAATCTGAACTCCCGGCAGATATAAGAGTAGAAATAGATAGGTTCATTTTGCAAAAAGAAAAAATATGCATTGTCAAAAGGCTGCTAGTTCAAATGTGCCAAAGAGAAGAAAAAATGTTAGGAAAGATAGTGGGGTAGGTAGAAGTATCATTGATGTTAATCATGCTGTCACTTTTCAGAAATAACATCAAAAGAAGGGTGAATTTTGCGCCAATGGATAAGACACTGGTCTTCATAAGCCAAAGATCTGAATTCTGGACACCTCCTGACGAGGAGCTACCCTCCCCAAATGGAGCCACTGTTAGTCATCAGTATTTTTCACTTGTTGGTGATGACTATATCCATAGCTGAGTTTTCTAGAAGCTTATTTCCATATGTCAATTTGTCATCTAGAAAACCCTCATAAAATTTTTTTTTCCCTCCTACTTTTTAGTCCACCCATGTCAAAGTTAAAACCCATTATTACTATCTTTTCTAACTTTAGCCCTACTGGTCTGCCCATCAGATCTAAAAGGAAAAATCCAAGTCTGTTTCAAAAGCCTCCCCTATGTTAGGAAGTGGCGCTTTAAGGCATTTTACCCTTGGCAACCATCAAAAGGCCAAAAAACCTCCATCTGCTACAGACCAATCATGACTAACCTCTCACTCTGCAAATGAAATTGATAACAGCTCTAACTCGCACCACTTACACACCCCTAGGTCTCAGCACTGCATAGACCACAGTCTCAAGCTAATTATTAGGTGTTTTACAGTGTTTTATGGATTCTACAAAGACAGGAAATATAACTTCATCTCAGGAGAAAATGCTTGAAGCTACATTTAGAAGAACAGCAGCTTCGAAATGTAAACATGAGCCTGAGATATATCTGCAAGACAGAGAGTTACTTATCAAGACCTTGCATCTTCCTTTCAGCATGAAAAACACAGTAAGAGAAAGACACCACTGTCACAGCAAACTGGAAATTTGTCATGGCCAAGAACCTCCTTCATTTACAAGCAGAGGGTTAGGGCGCCTCCTTCATCTACAAGCAGAGGGCGCTGGCCAGTATTGACTTTAAGGATTGCAAAAGCCCAGGTTTTCTTTTTACTGTACAGTGAAACAGTGACTCTAGGTTTTCTCAGTGTGAGTGATGATCATAACAGGGCTAGAGTCTGAAGTGTGCAAGAAAAGGGAAAACAGAGTTTTAGTCTTGTAAAGGAATTCATTTGAAGTTTTCAAATCATATGAATTGTTAAAACCTTGGAGAGACATATCATTAGTGAAAACAATTCTAATCATAAGCAGTCTGCTGTTTCAACAAGACCAAATTGAAGAAATGTTGACAAATCATGTCATTACACAAGCAGAAGAAAAGGTGGTTGTTTTTCAAAGGGTGCTCACCTCCCTACTCACAGAGACTATCTTTCAAAATAATTTGTCATAAGTTGACCAAGGCAAATGGTGACATTTCAGTTCCCCTCAGCAAAGAGCAGTACAGTGAGACAGTGGCACCTTGACTAGGGTTTTTCTGAAGCACAGTAGTGATTGCAGGCAGAAGGTAAAAGTATTAATGTTTTCAAGTTTGTTTTCTTACCATCATATCCAAAGTGGGTAGGCTGTAGGCTAATAAGGATAATGAGCCTCCGTAAGTAGCAAGATAGGACCCGCATTGGCTATTATCCTCACATGTGTCTAAAGTAGCGATACTTGCTTATCCACGGAAACAGCCTTTCAGGGGCTTCTCACTCACCAGTCTGAATGTGTGGTCATCAGCCAGCCAATAGAGAGTGGGAGGGTTGGTATGTGCTTCAGTTATATGATTATATATGTCATTATGGCATGGAAAGGAGGAATACTTGAGTACTGCCCTTCTTCTTATATATGTCATTATGCATTCATGAACGAGATATTTCATGACGATAGATCGATTCATTGGCCTGAGCCTGATCGACCAATTCTGATATATCGGATCACTTCTTTTCGTATGAGAGAGTGGGTCACTCATTATATATGTTGCACTGAAGAGTGAGGGGAAGAAATCGATCTATAAACAATGGCATAATGACATATATAATAGATGCATTTTCTGGGTTCATTAGAGGAGATATACATTCAGAGAAGGCAGGTAGGGCCTTTAACCTTAGGTCTAGAGCTAACAGCCCACCAAGGATGAAGGCATTGTCACAGGTACTTTTATGGTAACCCGTTCACCCCATGAATCAGTGCAGCAGCGATCGAACCAGCGTATAGTTCATGAAACAGGAACAAAAAAGACCTCTGTCACTAGAAAGGAAGGAGGACATGGAGGGATGGATATATGAATTTAAATTATATCCACCTCTAAGTAGCTGGACCAGGACAAAGAAGGACCAAGGGAAAAGGCGCCGGCCCACCCCAATTGATCAATAGGAAACTCTGCTAGCTCACCTAACAACACTAGCTTTGGAATAGACACACCTGATTACCTGTATTACACCCTTCAGACCAAGACAACGAACCTTGAGCTTCAGGATTTAGATGCTTCTTCTGTATGCAAACAACTTAGCATCCTTATTCTTGTTAGTATACCTCAGCGATTCCAGCCATAAGTCAGGTACTACTAGCCTTTCAGGTACTAACTGGCCTTCAGTTACTCCGGTCCATAAGATTCCCGAAATTAGCTCTTTCTTTCAACCTCTCTTTCAATCTCTATAATGACTAGTCAAGAAGCTAACTCCTAGCTTCTACTCTCTATGCTTAGCCGGAGCTGTTGGCTCTAATGACTGAACGGAGCTGTAGTGGCTCTAATAACAGTTCAATAAGACTCTTTCTCTTAACCCTTGATCTTAACCCAGCTCTTTCAACAACATCGGATTCCCTATTGCCCCTCGAGCCAAGCAAGCAGGCAAGCCTTAAAGCAAGACGGTAAAGAGCCAAGCCTTAAAGCAAGACGGTAAAGAGCCCTAGCGGTCAGAGGCAAGCCTTCAAAGAGCCCTCAGGCAACCTAGCAAGCCCCCATCACCCCATCCTCCCTCCCTTGATGTCCTCATTGGCCATTTCCCTTGCGCTGACAGCCACTTTGGACCTCCAAGCTTGTCAGGCAGGCTTATCAAACAATCTTCAGATACTTTGCCAAGTGAAGGGCCTCCTTCATTCATGAGCAGATGGCCAAGGCATTGAATGTTTTTAAAGATTGATTGGTCAAAAGATGCAGTGGAAAGCAGACAAAGGAGGAAAGAAAAAGTCATTACACAGGTAACAATTGGTGTTTATGTTTCAAAAGGTATTAGTTTTCCTACTCATAGGGAAATGTCTTTCAAACTATACATCATATTGGACAGGAGATAATTTGAATATGCATGCCATTGATACAAAAGGGGGCAGTTTCCTTAGGAGAAGGGGTCAAACAACACCTCACTGTCACATTCCAAGAAGTCTAAAAGAGTTCCTTTCAAGTAAACAGAGGAAGATAGTATGAATGGATGCAACTAAAATATGGCACTTACAATCAAAGGAGGAGCCTATGAATCACCTGGAAACAGAAACTATCAACCAAGTTGGGAGAAGACAGACCACCTCCTTTTAAAATGACAAAGCAGCTTTCAATGCTCTTCAACAGTCTTGAGTGGTTTTTCCTTGTTAAAAATATCACCAAAAGTGTCAAGCAGTGGACAGATTTGAACCTTGGAATGATTCTGTTACAAAGAAAGATCATTGCACTGGTCAAAGGAAATGATAACTGTGTTTCAAAGGGCCCTGTTCTTTCTGGTTCATAAAGTTCCCCTTTCGGATATACATCAAAAATGATGGGAGGCAATTCAAGATTAGTTCCCAAAAAGACATTGTAAATAGGTATACAAGTTTATGAAAAGGCAAAGAAGTCATTTGACATACTATCAGGGTTTGGATGGTTTGAAACAAACATAGCTTTTTCATTATTTCAATGGACAGAGATATCATATAAACTGTTTTGAATAGATAAGTAATTGAAACAATGGCCATGGAAAATCCAAATAAGTACAGCAAATGCTTGACACTTGCATTGAGAAAGAGGTTGGAGGAGCAAGCAAAGACCGAAACTGTCAAAGCAAGGTGAAATATAAACCTTTTCTTTCAAAAACAAATAGTCTTCAGATTTTTTAAACAGTTTTGAAGAGGGGTTACTTTACATAATGAATATCACCAGCCTTATTAACACAGTGGCAGAGATGGTCTGAAGGTCATTAGGTTACTTTTCAAACTTGAAATTGCTGTGTTAAATGGTCACCAGAGAACTCTTTTTGCATTTCAAATAAATGATAAAAGTGACCGTTGAAGAGTTTGAAATGACATAAGAGCAAATCGAAGAGTGAAATTTCATTTTCAAAATTGCAAACAAGGTTTTCTCTGCATCAAACAAAGAAGTTCCGGGTCAATTGACAGAAATTTTCCACTTTAATCACCACGCGACGTGCCTGGAAAACTGCGCGACGCACCTGGGAGAAGTTTTACATTGGCGTTTAACGGTCGCACGACACGCCTGTACGCATGCGCGACGCGCCTGTACACGGCGCCCGACCCCGACCCGATAGGTTGCCCGGATAGTTTTGTGCGCGACGTTCTTTCTCTGCAGAGTGCCGCGCAAGCTTAAAACCTCCAATGCATCTCCAACTCATACACAAAGCTACCTCCGGTGCTCTACAAAGGTTTTTCATCAAGTTTGAAGGTATTCTTATATGCTCTCCCCCTCGGTTTCAAAACTGCAAAGTGTTGTAAGGGTTTAAAAAACCATTGTTCAAGTTTATAAAAGCGAGGTTTTAATGTGATAATGAGGTTAGAAACAAACACCAAAGGGATAAATTGAGCACTATCACGAGTAACCATTGCAATTTGCCATCAAACTTGAGTTAGAACATGGTTGAAATCTGTTATTTGTGTGTACTATTTAAAGTAGAGAGGAAAATGAGGAGTTTCTGAAGGTGAAAATAGTCTGCCCCTATCTGAAACAAAATGATCATGAGATGAACACTTGTGTTCTTCTGAAAAATCCTCTGTAATCAAAGGGACAAAGGACAGTGTGTGGTTTTCATTTCTGTAAAAAAGAGTCAGTAATACCACCATTGTAGTTAGAGGTGTTTCCTTTTGCAAAACTGTTTGAAGAACAATAAGGTGCTCAAAGGGTGAAAATAGTATATATTATTAAAACTGAACTGAAGGAAAGGTGGAGCATAAAGAGCAGTTTTTGTTGAAAAGGAATTAATGGTTGACCACGTACTTAATATGACTGTTGCAAGGCCTTGACTGCCACCTTAAAGAAACCTCTCAATTTGTGTCACTTTGTTCCATATCAGTGAGATTGAATGTATGCCCACACTGGAAGTTAACTTTGTATGTGCATAATCCTGTTTGATGGAGTGACATACATATAGAGAATAGTGAAGTATAGTAGGAGAAAGGGTTTTTGTCAAAAAAGCAGTTTATAAGTTGAAAGACCATAGGGTAAAGTTGCTCCTGCTCCTCATAAAAAGACAATTTTCACTGTGCAGTTGCTTGACTGACTTTTGGTCTTCGAGCTGGTTTGATAAGTGGATGTTCAGATAGAAGCAAGGGATGTTTCCTACATAGCCAGGGGTGTTACATTGATAAGAGGTCCTAGTTATTTTGAAAAGAGAAGACTATTGCAGGCTTGGTTGAACTGTTGGAGCATTTTTACTCTGTCACCTTGTTCATAACTGTGATATTGACTATCTAATCATACTAATGGTTGATTGTACCATATGCAAGTTTATTGAGTGATTGGCACACTAAGAAAAGTAGGTTGTTAATGATTGCAAAGTCTACCTTGGGAAAAGATACAGATGTGTTGATTAACCTCCAAAAATCACCAAGCAAGGAAATTTTGACACTGTATACATCTTTCTTCATACAGTCTGTCTTTCATTCCACTGTATTATATCCTATTGAAAATTCTGTTGGCAGAGATACTTTCAAGGTGGAAGGCCACTCTTTAAGTGAGCAGGGGTTCTTTATATTGTGAGGGGACAGTGTGCAGTCATCCAAAGACATTGTTCACTATCTAGACAGTGAATTGACACAGTTTGGCTCCAAGAAGGCATTTTACACATAGTGAGGCAGTTTTGTTTCTTCCAAAGCATATTTAGGTCAAAATGCCTCCAAGGCAAGACAGCAGGAGTGGCCCGCATAAAAGATATGAGCCAATCTCTACAGAAGAGGTTAATGCTCATCCATCCGTCCTTTTCAACTTCCATGAAGTAGGTTGCCTAGATTTCTGCCAGAAGATAGAAGAAGTCAAAATTTTTTCGCCATTAACACACTTGTGCGCCCTGAGATTCAAAGAAAAACATTTCCAAGTGGCAGGTCTTGATTTCAAGATTTCTCCAAGGTATGTGTCCAAGGCCACCAAGATTCCGTATCATGGCGAAAAATGGTTCAAACAGGCTCATCTTGACTTAGAAGATTACAAGCCTTTCATCAAGCCTGAGCATAGAGATGCTTTCACTGCTATTTTCCCTTTTTCATATCTCCTTGATAGCTATGCTCCTCTTATGAAATTCATAATGAAATATTTCACTTGTGAAGGGAGGTTTGATCAATTTTATGCCTACCATGTCCGATTATTAATGCATTTTACAAGAAACAGGCAACTAAACCTCCCTTACTTTTTATTCAAGAGCATCGAGAAGATGGCATCTACTG
Source organism: Pinus albicaulis (assembly GCA_034641835.2). Lineage (NCBI taxonomy): Eukaryota > Viridiplantae > Streptophyta > Pinopsida > Pinales > Pinaceae > Pinus > Pinus albicaulis. Next base: position 1,269,253,308 of record CM076574.1, on the reverse strand, counting down.
TCCAGAAGAAGGCCCCACCTCTGCAAATACCTTCCCTTTTCCATCATTCTCTGATCAAGATTATCTTCCTACACCAGCTAGAGAAAAAAGAGGTTCCATGGGATGTATTCATCAGTCATCCAGATTTCTCTATTGTTCCTCCTGTCCATGTGTCTCCCACTCAGCCTATCCATCGCCCGGTACCTTTGTCCAGTAGGCCTACTCCTAGAAGGCTCAGAATGACTACAGGACAGCCAGGACAATAGGAAGAAGGAGAGGGTAGTAAACAGCAAGAAGAAAAAGGTCAGTAGCAAGATGAAAAGGATGAAGGTCAGCAAGTACAAGATGAAGAACAACAGCTTGATATGGAAGGATAGGAGCAGCAGCTTGGGCAGGAAATTGAGCCACATCTTGAGCCACAAAAAGAGTAGGAAATCCAAGCACAGCAGCAGCTTGATTTTAGCGAGGAAGGACAGTAGTTTGAAACACCAAATGAACAAGGCATTGATGCAGAACACCAAGTTAAGGTTGGCAAACAGGAGTAGCAAAGTGAACGGCAAGAAGAAAACATCCAGCAGCCTCAAGGAGAGCAGCAAGTTCAAAAAGATGTCAAGGGTAAATCAGTTATGTCTCCTCCTCCCAAAAGAACAAAGCTCAGCACAGCAAGGAAGAGAAGGTCTAAGGCTGCCACTCTAACAGTGACAAAGGTTGTTCCTAGCAAAAGGAAATCACCCAAAAGGACACCTACTAGCATGCCAAGGAGGAAAAGCGCAAGATTGGCCTTCAAAGGGAAAAGCAAAGTTGGAGAAAGTACAAAGCATGGAGGTGCATTGGATGTCATCCCTATCCAAAGCGATGACAGTGATAATGAGGCCCGCCTTCTTGAAAACCTCTTAATCCATAAAGAGGGGAAAATTGAGGCATTAGAGGAGGATCTTCAAAGGGAAAGGAACTTCAACCACTTCTTGGAGATTGAAAACAAACAGATGAATGTTCACACAGCTGTTCATGAAGCACGAGCTATCAAATATAAGAATGAGGCAGCTAAGGCGCAAGCAAGGATAGAAGAATTCATTGGTGAGTTTGATGAGGAAGAGGAGGAAGACCAGCCTAGGCGGAAGAGACCTAGGACCATAGGGCTTAAAAGAGCCTTGGAAAAGCAGAAAGCAGAAGAACAAGCCCATCTCCAAGCCTTTCCGCTCACTGCACTCCTTGAGCAGGAAATTGAAGAAAACAAAGAGGCATGGCTTGAAAGAGCTAACAAAAACTTGGAAATGAAGCTTGAGAGGGCGAACAAAGATCTAGAGCTGCAAAGGAAGAGGACTCATCACTTTCAAAAGTTGAATCAGTTTGCCAGGCGCAAACTAAAGGCAGCCCAAGGGAAATTTAAGAAGGCAAAGGGGAAGCGCCTGGCACGGAAAGAGGAGAAAATCACATCAGATCTTGATATTTTGGCCTCAGCTTCGGAGCATGTTGCTATGGACCCCTGAGGGTCATGCATGCCAATTTTGGGCCCATTTCGGCGACTTTTTGTTTTTTAGCATTTTTTGGGTTTTTGGTTGAAAACTCATAATTTCACCATTTCAGTTTGAGGATTTGTCAAGGGAGAAGGATGATACCAGTTGATGCCATAATTTTATGAGCAGGTCCCCAGCGATTTTCAGAGCATTTGGAGATCGTTCGCCCCCTCAAATTGGCGAAAAATGCTCACTTTTTGCACATTTTGCCCGTCATATCAGCAGTCTGCTATTTCCTGGATTTTTACACACAGGTATAGTTTTGGAGGACTTCTAGGCATCAGATTGAGGTGATTTTAGTTGCGCCGAAAAGTAGACACAGAAAGCTTTCCAACGAGCTATCATGAGCCTTGTTTCGACACCGGGAAGGCTGCCAAATGTTTCCGGCAAGTCAGGGGACCTTTTCCTGATATAAATTTGAAGTATTTTTGTAATTTTTGAACCTCAAAAATCTGCTTTTTCCAAATGTGCGTTTAGCTATTTTTGCACTTGGAAAATGTTGCAAAGTCAATATAATTTCTATTTTTAGCATTTTTTAGATATTTTATGGGATATTTTGTGCCTTGGGATTTGCAAAGCCTCAAGGACAAGTTTAGATATTTTGACTTGGCCAATGGGATAGCAAGTTGCTCCATGAGGTTTTCCTCCCTCAAGCCTATTTATTCCATGGGTTTCATTGTAAAACAGAGGCTGAACTTGAGAGAAGAATCAATATATTGGTCACATGAGCTTTGAAGAACATATTTGAGTTATGATTTTTGGACTGCCTCTTGGATGCTTTTGATGAATGATGAAGGATTGTTGATGGATTCCATGACATGGTAGAATGGTATAGTGTTTTCTTGCTTTGTTGTTGTCTTCTAGTTTTCATTCATGATACATGCTTCTTGCTGCTATAGATCAGTAGAGATTAAGTTTGAGATATGCCCATGGAGGCACCTCAAAATTCCTGAATCTTCATAGCTTTATGTTTTCTTCTTCCTTAGTTATACTAAAGAATTCTTCACTGCTCTTTAGTAACTTAAGGTATTGTTGTTAGTTTTATTCATAAGTTATATGCATGTTGAGTAGGATGTATGGTGTGCCCTGCTTACCTATGACTGTCCATAGTTCTGTCCATGAAACTATCTCTTTGACTGATTAGTTTATCATCTTGTTGAACCAAGGAGGCCTAGTCCTGATCTAGCCCTTTGCCTAAAACTATGAAAGCTTGTTTGTCAAAGTGCCCAATAACTTAGAGACTATGTTTAGGCGTTCTGGCATAGTTTTATGAGTTGTTAGTCTGTCTTATGTGTTTTCCCCAAAGTCTGATAGCCATTTCCCGAAGTTAGAAGGTCTTATACTTCTATGCATGGCTGGAATGTTTGATATCTATGTACTAATTAGCTCATAGTTACATTTAGCATGATAAATGGCTTGCTATAACATGTTTATGTCTGCTATCAACTAGTTACACTTGAAATCCCTCGTCTTTCACAAACTTGATGTCCATTTACTCCATTTTGCCTAAAGATCCCTTCTACCGTGAATCAAATCGGCCCTACAGCAACCTTACATCATCATCTGATAGCTTCCTTGACCTTTTTGACCCCATAGCCCAGTTTATCTACATCTTGTTATCCATTTTATATCTTTGATCAGTTTTATCCCTCACAACTTAGAAAACCAAAAAAATCAAAAAACATACTTCATAACTAGCCTAATATCAGAAACACTGTAAGCAAACACACCGATATCTTTTACACATATAGAGAGAGCCCTCTCTGAGTCCAGGAAGGCTAGGTCCTCGGGCTCCAAAGCTTGGTTTGATGTTACATCGTCATTTGGCTCACCAATCGGCCAAATCACGGGACCCTAACAGAAAATATGGCTTATCTTTGAATCCCAAGAAGACATTCTTTGGTCTCTAGGAAGGAAAAATTCTTGGTCACATAATCTCTGAAGAGGGAATCAAAGTATAACCTAAAAGGATTGAAGGCATATTGAAAATCAACCATCCTAGAATCCTCAAAGAATTGCAATCTTTCATTGGGAAGGTCATTTTTTTGAGAAGGTTCATCCCCAACCTTGCTGAACTTTTGAGAAATATCACAAACATGCTCAAAAAGGAAATAGGGGTTAAATGGAACTTAGAAGCCAAACCGTCATTTGAACTGGTGAAAAAAGCTCTCACTCAAACAGTAGTTCTTATTAGTCCTAATTTCACTAAGGATTTCTACATTTTCTCATTTGCCTCTAAACACACCATTGCCGCAGTGTTGTTGCAAAAGAATAATACAGGGCAAGAAAAACCAATATCCTTTTTCAGTAGAGCCTTAAGAGATGCTCCACTCAAATATAATATCATGGAGAAGCATGACCTTGCCTTGATAAAAGAATTGAAGGATTTCTAAGTTTACATTTTACACTCATATCATTGCTTTTGTCCCACATACAGTTGTCAAGGACATTATAAATCAAGACCCTAATGGTAAAAGGAGAAAATGTATTGAAAGTATCTTACAATATGATATAGAGATTAGGCCTACCAAGCTGATTAAAGGAAAAGGATAAGAAAAACTCATGGCATAATCAAATTTCCAAGCATTACATATAAATATGGTTGATGTTTTAGAAGAAACAGAAGAATTCATAACTCCATACATTGAAGAAATATTTTTGAATTCACCTTGGTATGCTGATATCATTTATGTGCTTCTCTAACTTAATACTCCTCCTTCTCTATAAAATACTAAAGCTAGATCCTTGAAATAGAAAGCTTTAAATTACTGCATTTTAGATGGAGTGTTATATTGGAAAAATGTTGTTGGCATATTGCTTAAATGTTTTCTTGAGAATGATGCAAGAAAAATCATGCATGAGCTACAAGAAGGAGAATGTGGAGGCCGCCTTTACTGGAAGACCACAACAAATAAGATTCTCAGATATGGCTATTATTGGCCCACCCTTTTCCCTGATACTCGAAAACTAGTCATGACTTTCCATAAGTGTCAAATTTTTTATGGCAAGTGGAAACTCCTACCTTTACCTTTGCATTCCATTAGTATTGAGGCTCCCTTTCAGCAATGGGGTTTAGAATTTATTGGAGAAATTAACCCAACCTCATCTGCCCAACATAAATGGATCCTTACTGCCACTGATTATTTTACCAAATGGATAGAAGCTATCCCTTCTAGGAATGCTATTGACTCTGTCATTATCAAGTTCCTTGAAACCAACATACTATCCCGTTTTGGTTGTCCTAGAAAGATCATTACAGAAAATTTTGCTGCCTTCAAATCCAAAAGAATGGCTGACTTATACTATAAATATCATATCACATTAGGAAATTCCATAACTTGTTACCCCTAAGGAAATGGCCTAGCTGAATCATCCAATAAAAGCTTGAACAACATTATCAAAAGATTGCTAGATCAAAATCAGAAATCATGGCATAGTAAGTTGGTTCATGCATTATGTCCCGATAGGCTAACCACCAAGAAATCAATAAATATGTCCCCCTATCAGCTGGTATATGGCCTAGATGCAGTCTTCCCTACATATTTAGGAGTTCCAGTCATGAAACTTCTCCAAGAAGTACAAACAGAAGAAAATGACATGCAGAGAAGGCTAAATCAAACCATTCATTTACAACAGTCAAGAGAGGAAGTGTACAAAAGGACACAAGAAATTCAAGAGAACATCAGGAAGACCTTTGACAGAAGAACTAAATCGTATAATTTCCAAGTTGGAGTTTTGAAATGGGATTATAGGAGGGAAGATAGAAGTAAACATGGAAAATTTGAGAATTTGTGGAAAGAGCCTTATATCATTCATTCAATTAGGGGTCATAATGCTTTCTTTTTACAAGGGTTGAATGGAGAAGAGTTATTTGGAGGTCCTGTCAATGGCAGGATGCTCAAACATTATTTCTGTCAAGAGTCCTAGCTTCAAAGTTTTCACTCATTATACATAACATAACATGAGAAAAATTACAAAAAATACAAAACAATGAAAGGAAAAGAAAAAGAGGGCAAAATCAAAAGAGGTACAACCCCATACCCAAAAAACAGTATTGCTGAAAGTGTGCTAGTCCAAATGCCACTATTGATTCAAAATGATAACTTGTTCAGTCATCTAGCCTAATCATGGCTGAACATGCTTTAAATTTATGTTGATAAGTTAGTGAAATCAATGAATGTCAAGATTATTTCGAACTTGACTTATTAAGAAAGATAGATTAGGGGATATAAGATATTGGTTCCACTTGCTCAAAACATAACCAAAGAAGAAGATAAGGATGCATCACAAATGATAAATCACAGCCATATCTTTCTAAATTTACTTTTATGCAAAATAATGTTTGTGTGCAACTTGTTCCAATGCCACAACCATGGTAAACAAGACTATCTAATCCTGATTTGAACCATGCTTTAAATTTCATGACAATAGTTTAGAGAATCAAGACTGCCAAATAGCTTAATCTTGGCAGTCAAATAGTTCAGGTAGAGAATAAAAGAGTTCACTAGTTTAATCTGAACCCTTGGAAGAAATAAGGATGGAAGTAGATAGTTTATTTCCATTTTAAAAAAAAAAATGTCATAGAGTTTTCCAGTTCAAGTGCACTCAAAGAAGAAAAAATGTTAGGACAAGTAGGATTAGGTAGGTAGAAATGCTGTTAAAAAGAATCATGTGTTGCAGATTATTAAGATTATCACTTCAAAAGAAATATCAGCAAGTAAAAAAGAAGGGAAATTTTCCCAATGAAAAAGACACTGGTCTACTTAAACTCATAGATTTGATAAACTAGAGGTTCTAGACACCTTGAAAGGAGAGCTTCCCTCCCCAAGTGGAGCCACTGTTAGTCATCAGTAATTTTTGCTGATATCAAAAGATGACTAAGTTATAATCCTAGATTTCTAGAAACAACATTTGAGAAACATTGTGAGTTCTAGAAATCTCATTGCCTTCATTATCCTAAGCCTAACTGTTTCACTAAATTTTCCTATCTCTGCCTTCTCAAAATTACCCTGCTGCTCTAAGAAGACTCCATTTTCTGGGCCTTCTGACCTCATTTTGTTCCCCCCTTCATTCTCATTCACTCATTATTTTACTCTGAAAAAAACCATTTTTTCCCTTTCCCAAACCCTAAAAAAATCCTCCCCCCATTCCTCATTTTCTTCTAAAAACAATGTAAAAGTCCCTTTTACATTGTTTTAAACCAAGTTTTTCACCTATCAGGCCTTTTAATTATTATAAAAACCCTGTTTTTAAAATTGAACCCGCCCTTTTCATATAAATAGGCCTTAAGCCCTTTTCGTTTCAGCCCCCAGTCTCCCTTATCCCCACAGAACCGTGCCTTCTGCTTATTCTTAACCCCTACCCCATATAAACTTCGCCTCCGCCTTTCATTATTTAAACCCCCCCAAACCTTATAAAAACCCCCTCTAAACCTTTGAAAAATTAAAGGGCAGGCCCACTTTTCCTCCACCCAACCTTACCTTTTCATTGGGCCATCTTTGCTGTTGATCAGGATCTGTTCCCCCCATTCCAATGGATGTCACATCCCATAGCTCGCCCACCTTTTTTACAACCCCTCACTACCCGAAAAACTCCCCACATAATTTCGCGCCAGGGCCCGCCTTCCACTAAAACCCCCCCGACCATTGACATTGTGCCACCTGTCCCCGAGCTCCACCCTCTGAATCCGCTCGACGCTCCTCAGATCTTTCCGCACCGTTGATCTCATCACTCAAGATTCGACAACCCCAAACCCATATCGCGTAGAAACTTGTGTTGGGTTTTAAAGTTTTCAACCCATGCGAAATGGGTGGTATTAGCCCTTCCACGCGTAAAACTCCCAGTGGTATCACGCCCGATTGGGTCAAAATCACAAACCACCCTCAACACACGCGATAAACCACTTATGTTTTTCTGAAACCGCTTTCTCCCTCCTCGCTCCTGTTAGTCATCAGTATTTTTCACCTGTTGATGATGACTAGTTTTTAAAGCCAAGTTTTCTAGCAGCTGATCTCCAATATGTCAAATTTTTCAGCTAGAAAACACCCATAAATATTTTTCCCTCCTACCTTTTCAATTTGCCCATGATGAGATAAAACCTAATTGTTAGGCCCTATCTAGTCTCAGTCATACAAACTTGTCCATCAGCTCCAAAGAGAATACTCCAAATTTGTCCAAAAAGTATCCCCTAAGTTAGGTAGTGGCGCTTTAGGCAATCTTCCCTTGGCAAACTATCCTAAATCCAAAATAACCTCTGTCTAATATCAACCAGTCCTAGATGACCTTCCTATTCTGCAAATAAAGCTTGATACACCCTTAAGTTGCGCCACTAACAAGCCTTGATGTCTCAGCAGTGCATATACCACAAGTCAAACTGATATTAGCTAGATTTACAATGTTTCAATGTCTTTTTCAAGAGCAGAAGTGTACTAGTGTTCCAGAAGACATTATTAAACTTAACATGAGAAGACAATTGCTTCTCATGTGGTTTTGAGCATGGGATGCAAGCACTAGTCAGAGAGGTAATTCAATGAACTCCTGCAAACACAGTCAAAAGGTTAGTAACCTATGACTAGCAAGTAATACTTTGCAGACATAGGTCAGGATTGCTCCTGTTTTCTAAATATGCATAAGGGTATTCTATCGAACATAAATACACATCTCAGAGCATGCCCCTCATGGCATTTTTTCAAATTTTCACTTTTTATTACTTATTATGATGTACTAAGAAAAGATATGCCGTGAAAGGAAAGATTGACACAGTTTGAAAACAGATGAAATGTGACTGTGTAAAACCTCCTCCAAACATGAGCAGAGGGTTGGGTCACTGGTTGTAAAACCTCCTCCAAACATGAGCAGAGGGTTGGGTCACTAGTTGTAAAACCTCCTCCAAATATGAGCAGATGGTTAGGTCATTGGTTGAAAACCTCCTTCATTTAACAAGCAGAGGGTTTGGCAATGTGATAAAGGCTTCCTTCATTTAACAAGTAGAGAGAAGGAGCATAGGTATGGCCTCATTTAAAGGGCACAAGGCTAACAATGCTGCAAACAGCCTTAAAAACTTGTTTTCCACCTTTTTCTCCAATGGATGAAACCACTAACACAACAGTGGTGTTTCAAGGATCGATTATATGGTTTCACTGATTGAAAGGCAGAGTTTAAGTACAATGGGAAACAATTGGGTGATTATGAGTAGAAAATGTTGTTAAGCAGATGGCCAAGTAGTGATATTTTGATGTTCAAAGAAGCTTTTCTTTTCCTGTCCATGAAGATATTTTTCAAAACCTCATCAAATTGACAAGGAGATAGACTAGCCTTGCTTCTAAAGAAGACCTTTGCAAATAAACAACACAGAGAAAGTATGTGTGAAAAAGGATATGAAAAATGTTTTAAATTCAGGGACAACACTCAGAGAAACAAGGCATATCACTGTCACAAACAAAGGCCTTTTTTATGAAACATGTGAAAATACCTTGTTGTTGCATATGATTGTAGGAAGGGTCTTTAAAGGATCTTCTTTTTGATAAACAGATGTTTGTCAAACCTAGGTGAATGCAACTAAGTTTTCACCCACGGTCAAGGAGAAATATCATGATAAGGATGCATCAACACTCTTTGTTATTACTCCAGAGCAATTTTCCTTTTTAAGGATAGAAATGGAAAAAAGGTGACAGGGTTATTTTTCTAAGTGAAGAAATAGTGAAAAGGCAATGAAAGGGGGTCATGTCTTTGTTATCCTAAAAAGGTTGGCCACAACACTTTATTATCAACTTGATCAAATATGGGCCCCTTTAACGTTTTGAAAGTCATTTGAGTTTTGTTATAACAAAAGCATTTTTAAAAAGGGCATTCAAACCCTCACAAGGTAAGTTCAAAAGGCTTTTGGCTTTTTCATTCAAAGCAACCAAACAAATGCTCCATCAGTTCTTTCACTAGAGAAGCAAGTGTTTTCAGCTTTTTTTTAGAGTTTTAAGGCTTTCAAGCTTGCGCGGCACACCTGGAAAAGCACATGACGCGCCTGTGCACGAGAATACACAACCTTTGTATTGCTGCGTGGTGCGTGGCACGCCTGTAGCGTGTTCCCCAACTGCCCGAACAACCGACCCTACTGCCTTTCCATTGCGCGATGCTCTTTTTTATGAACGTGCCGCTCACCCAAAGGTCTCCAAAAAAGCTCTGAAAGCTCCTCCAATTAATCAATCAAGGTCCTCAAGCTTTTCTTTGAGATATTCTACATTTCATCTTGGCAAAATTCAAATATTGAAAGGGTGTTTTGTGGTGTTTTTTCCTTAACAAGGAGATAATGATTTTCAAACCATTTCATCATTTAAAAAACATGAGATAGGCAGTGTTAAGGAGACAGAGTTCTAGTCAAAGCTGAAGAAAGTTTTCTTATGTATTAGAGGTCTCAAAATCAATTTGAACAGTGTCTTAACAGTGGCTTTAAATAGCAGTTTGTCATATAAAGAGCACAAGACAAAAATAATGATTAAAGGGTGGGGTTTTGGTCCAAAATTAAACAGTTTTGTTGCTATAAATGCCAATGATTAGTACAATGTTAGGTGGATGTTTTTAACAATCTTAAAGGACCTTAACTGCCTTTAAGAACAGTGATAGCCCACAGTTAAAACAAGAAGATGATTTTGTTTAAAACTCAAAGGGGAAAAAACAGTGATCATAATTAGAAGGCTTTGTCATTTTAAAAGTCCTCTCTGTATGATGCAATAGTGAACATTGTGCAACCTCTATAGTTCCAAAAATAGAGTGTGTAAAATGCTTTTCAAATTATCTGAGGGTGTTTTGTCGACTTTTGTAAAAGAAACAGTGAATAAACAAAAGAACATTGTTTGAGGGAAGGGTGTTTGTTTTTGTCAAAACACAAAAGTCCCTACTTCAACAAGTGACCACCCACACATCTTTTCAAGACTTTTCCCAAGCACAGTGATAAGTTGATTTTGTTTCATTTGAAAAATACTTGTTGTTTGGCATCAAAGAGGATTAAACAGTGACTTATAAGGAGGACGGGCTGTGTTGTTAAGAAACCATTTCAAGGATCATTTAAGACAGCTTGTTTTTGCAAAGAGTATCCAAAACAAAATGCCTCCCAGGCAGGATAGAAGAAGTGGCCTTCACAGGAGGTTTGAACCTATTTCAACTGAAGAGGTAAATTCTCATCCATCAGTCTTGTTTAACTTTCATGAAGTTGGATTTCTAGAGTTTTGTCAAAGGGTGCATGAGGTGAAAAGCTATTCCCCCTTGAAAAATCTTTGTGCTTTGAGATTTCAAGAGAAACAATTTCAGCTGGCAGGCTTGGATTTCAAGTTTTATCCTAGATCCATTTCCAAGGCCACCAAAATCCCTTATGTCGGAGAGAATTGGTTTAAACAAAGCCACCTGGAATCAGAACAGTACAAACCCTTTTTGAAGCCTGAGCATTGAGATACATGTCCATCCATCTTTCCCTTCTCATATCTGTTGACTAGTTATGCCCCCCTCATGAAGATAATCATGAAATACTTCACTTGCGAGGGAAGGTTCTCCCGAGTCTATGCTTACCATGTCCAGTTGCTCATGCATTTCACAAGAGCCAAATTGTTAAATCTCCCTTTCTTCCTCCACAAAAGTATTGAAAAAATGGTCTCCACTGTTCAAAAGAAACCTCATTCTCAGTAGTCAACTTGCCTTTTCGATCATTCCCTCATCAAGGTTATCATTCTTCATCAGCTTGAGAAGAAGGAAATCTCTTGGGATACTTTCATTGCACATCCAAATTTCACCACTATTCCTTCATTCCATAGATCTCCTTCACCTTCCACTCACAATCCTTCGCCTTCTTCAAGCAAGCCCATTCCCAAGAAGCTCAAATTTCCCATGATTGAACAAGAAGAAGAGCATGATGAGGAAGAAGAGCATGATGTGGAAGAAGAGCATGATGAAGATGAACAACAGCAGCATGATGAAGAGGAGGAGCAACATGATGATGAACAGCATCATGATGAAGAAGGGTAGCAAAGTGAAAAGGAGCACAGTGAGGCAGGGCAGCAAGGTGAAGAAGAACATGATGAAGATGAGCAGCAACATGATGATGAATAGTAGAAAAATGATGATGAATAGTAGCATTATGAAGAAGGGTAGCAAGGGGAAAAAGATGATGATGAGTAAGGGCAGCAAGGTGAAGAAGAACACAGTGATGATATGCAGCACAGTGATGAAGAGCAGCGCCATGAACAAACTCATAACAATGGCGAGGATGATGAGGCAAGTAACAAGGGCAAAGAGCCAATAGAACATGTGCTAGCTGCCTCTCCTAGGCAAGGGGCCATGCTTTCTTCTCCAAAAGTGGCCAAGACCCAGACATCAAGGAAAAGGGTGCCTAAAATTATAACTCCAAATGTTACTAGGGCCCTCCGAAGTAAGGGGAATTTTCCCAAGCAACCCATTGTCGAAATACCCAAGAGGAGGAAGACCAAGAAGGCCACCCAAAGCAGGGGAAAGGAGAAAGAAGAAAGCAGCCATGAAAAGGAAAGGGAATTTGACATAATTCAAATCCAAAGTGATGATAGCGACAATGAGGCCCAAATCTTAGAGACTCTCTTGATCAATAGAGAAAAACAAATTGATGCTTTGAGGACAGATCTAGAGAAGGCTAGAAACTTCAATCACTTTTTGAAAACACAAAATAAACAGATGAGTGTCCACATGGCAGTATATGAGACACGACTCATCAAATACAAGAAGGAGGCCTCCAAGGTGCAAGTTAAATTGGAAGAACTCATGGGTGAGTTCAATGATAGCAAAGATGAAGATCAGCCTAGGAGAAAGATGCCAAGAACCATGGGACTCAGAAAAGCCCTTAAGAAACAAAAGGAGGAAGAAGCTGCCCTTCTCCAATATTTTCCTCTCTCTACTTTGTTTGCCCAAGAGATAGAGAACAATCAAGAAGCATGGCTTGAGAGGGTGAATGATCACTTGGAAAAAAATTTGGAGAAGGCTAATAGAGATTTGGACCTTCAAAGGAGGACGATCGGGCACTATAAAAAGCTCAATCAATTCGCTCGGCGGAAATTGAAGGCCACACAGGAAAAACTCAAGGAAGCACAAAGGAGGCGCCCGGCACCAAAATTGAAGAAAGACACCTCAAAGCTCCAAATATTGGACTCAGCTTCACAGCATGTTTCTGAAAACCCTTGAGGGTCATGCTTGCCAAATTTGGGCGAAATTCAACAAGTTTTGGTTTTTTGTCATTTTTGGGTTTTTGGCTAAAATTAATGGGCATTGCAACTTCTGTTTGGGACATCCTCACATGATGAAAATGGTATCATTGGATGCCATAATTTCAGGAGCATCTACTCAGTGATTTTCAGATCAATTGAAGATTATTTTCTCCCCCAAAATGGCGAAAAACACTCACTTTTTCCACACTCTGCCTCGTTTATCAGCAAGGTCTATTTTTTGGGTTTTTCCCCACAGGTCAGTTTTTTTATGGAATTCCAGTAATTAGTTTAGAGAAAACTAAGAATTTTTAGAAAATAGACATTCAAAGCTTTCCAACGAGTTTTCACGAACCTCTTTTCGACATCGGGAAGGCATCCAAAATTTGCTCGCAAGACAGGGGACTTTCTGCTGATGTATTTCTTAAGTATTTTTGAGAAAAATGTACTTTTCTAAAGTGACTTTTCCTCATGTGCGTTTAGATATTTTTGGGCATGGTTAGTTAGGAAAAGTCAATTTATTTTCCTTTTTTAGCATTTTTGAGATATTTTATTACATATTTTGAGCCTTGGGCTTTGTAAAGCCTCAAGGACAAAATCAGATATTTTTGATAGGCCAATGAGATTGCAAGTTGAACTAGGATGTTTTCCCTCATCTTGGCCTATATATTCCAAAGGATTTCATTGTAAACAAGGTTGAACTTGATGAATAGAAGCAATATATGGTTATACAAGCTTGGAAGAAACACTTGTCTCATGCATTGGATAGTTTCTTGAATGTTTTTGGGTGATGAAAGAGGACTGATATTGGATTCCTTGACTTGGTAGAATGGTATAGTGTCCCTCTCTGTTATGTTTTCTTAGTTTTCATTCATATTTCATGCTCTTGCTTGCTATAAGACAGTAGAGAATAGGTTTGAGACATGCCCTTGGAGGCACCTCAAATTTCCTATTTCTTTATAGCTTCTATGTTTTCTTCCTTCTTAGTCATATCAAAGAATCCTTGATTGCTCTTTGATAATTGAAGAAATTGTTTGCTTGTTTCATTTATGGTTTTATGCATGCTAAGTATGATTCACGCTATGCCCCACTTACTCATGGCTAGTCATAGCTCCACTTCTGAAACCTTTCTTTGATTGTTTGATTGTCATTTGTTGAACCAAGGAGGTCTTGTACTGATCTTGCCCTTTTCCTAAAACTATGCAATCTTGCTTCAAAGTGCCCAATAGCTTGAAATACTATGCTTAGGCATTTCCTCATAGTGATTTGAGTTGTTTTTTTTTCTTAAATGTATTTCCCCAAAGTCTGATAGTAATTTCCTAAAGTTAGAGAGTCATATATCTCTATATATTGCTTGAATGTTTATTTCTATGCATTGATCAGTTTATAGTTAAATTTCTCATGATTAATGGTTATCCCTACCATGTTTATGTCATCTATTGAACTATTTATGTTGGAAATCCTTTGTTATTCACAAATTTAGTGTCCATCTCACTCTATTTTACCCAAAGATCCATTTTACCTTGAATCAAATCGGCCCTTCAACAACCTTGTATCACCACCTGAAAGTTTTCTTGACCTTTTTGACCCCATAACCCAGCTAATCTGACAATATTTTCATATATCCTAGTCTTTGATCAGTTCATCCCTCACAAACCTAAAAAAAAACCAAAAAACCTATTTCATAGCTGGCCTAAAATCAGAAACACAATAAGCAAACAACTATACATCCCTTACACAAATAGAGAGAGCCCTCTCTGAGTCCAGGAAGGCTAGGTCCTTGGGCTCCAAAGATTGGTTTGATGTTACACTCTCATTTGGCTTGCCAATCAGCCAAATCATGGGACACTAACATAATGGCAATCACGGTGGGACTTTGAGTCAAAACATCCTCTGTATCCCTTAGGATCTCTCAAAATCTCAGTCAAAATTAGAAAACTTAGGTATTATCTGAAGAGTAGAAACTAGCTCCTTCACCATCTTAGCAAAATGATGATTCAGTTATAGGAAACTCTTCCAAACCTCAAGGCTACATATAGGAAATTCAGAAAAACCCAAAATATGTCTAGATTGGTGTTTATCAGCATTTGTGGTGGACCATACACATATACTCTCAAAACAACTAAAAATCCACCTGGCGACTCCACTAAGCCTTACTACTTCACTAAATTTTAGAATACTATCCGATCGACCTATCCCACCACTCACTAACATAATGGCGATCATGGTGGGACCTTCCAAGTTAGTGACAATATAAGTACTCCTTAGTAACTCCTGAAGTCTCAATCAAAATTAGAAAACTTAATTGTTGTTTGAAGAGTAGAAGCTAGCTTTTTCACCATCTTAGTAAAATGATGATTCAGTCATAGGAAACTCTTCCAAACCTCATAGTCTACCCATAAAAACTTAGAAAACCCAAAAACATTCCCAGATTGGCTTTTCCCTAGTTATTGGTGGTGGGGTATAGCTACATCTCTACAAAAACAACCAAGTTCCACTTGGAGACTCCACTAGCCTCCAGTAGGCCTCAAAACTCCATAAAAAACAAAAAATTCATAAACCATACTTTTTCTGTTGACTCATCCTTTCCAAAAATTAAAACTCATGGTGCAAACTCTGTGATCAGTGACAAACTAAGTATAACGTAGCAATTCAGAAAAATTCACCTAAACATAGGAGATAAATAGAAATAAACTTGCAAGTAGAACCATTAGCTTGTCTAGACAGCCTAGCAAACTGTTGAAACCAAGTGAATCACTCTTCCTTGCAAGTCTTCATCTCAAATTTTGCTAGAAAAACTTTTTTCCCGAAAGCATCTTTGATAGTTTTAGTGGTGGACCATAGTTCTCAAAGAAATCTACCTGGCGACTCCACTAGCCCTCATTTTTGTTTTGACCATCCTTCACATTAGAAAAACCCCTAGAGAGGCCATCTATCCAAAACAACCACAAATACCATCCTCTCTACACTCTGAATTTGAAATCTGGCTTCATGAAGAATCAACACCAGATCTCATCCAGACCCAAATCCCCCTATCATAGTAGACCCAGAGAAGATTCTGTGGCAAGCTTCCGAAACTGGAAATTTAGCTACCAATAGGTCCATCTGTAAAGCAAGATCAGTACCCAAACACCTCACATCCTTGCAGGATTCCCCATTTGACTTAAAATCAACAAAAACCCTTTTTAGGAGCAAGTCACAAAGTAAGGTAAACTTTGATGATTTTGAGCCCCTAGATCTGCCACAAAGTCCTAGTAGAGAAGCCTCACCTACTACACCTCCCGAATTTTAGCTTCTCCATCACTTTGGCTCCTACCATCCTAGATCTGCTTAAAATTAGATTACTAGCCCAAGTCCATCCTCCACACCCATCCAAACTGTTTCGAGGAAATCTCACCCTAGAGGTTGGTTGGGGTACAACCTCCACAGAGCAGGGGCATGCTACTTAACAGAGACTCGCTCCTACCATCCTAGATCTGCTTAAAATTAGATTACTAGCCCAAGTCCATCCTCCACACCCATCCAAACTGTTTCGAGGAAATCTCACCCTAGAGGTTGGTTGGGGTACAACCTCCACAGAGCAGGGGCATGCTACTTAACAGAGACTCACACAATCATGCACGTTCAGAAAAACTAAATAGAGTAGGATGGGAAATTTACCCGTGGGTCCTACGGTTGAAGTAGATCCACGTGGAGTCCAAACTCCCTGCAACCATCCTTCCTTATTAACCTGAAATACAATAAGAGACCAGCACAAAGGACAAGTTGTACAGCATATGTCTACTCTAAATGTTAGTGAGATTCATATAAAACATTAAATAAATCATAATGAATGCTTGTATAACAAATATTCTCATACATATAAGCATACACTAACACGTTTATTTCGGGAACAGCATGATACTTCTGTATTAAAAATAGCATGTACAAAAGTAATCAAGAGGAGAGATCACTTGATCCTTCCAAGGCCTTCGCAGACCGTCGTCCGGATCCGTCCAGCCCTTGCCTCGCTAAGTCTCCTTCCAAACTGGTGCATACGAGATAACATATAAAGGAATGTGTATCTCAAGGAAACAAGGGTTTCCTATAATGAACTGGGAAAGTGCAGGAGGCACGGGGAATCAGACTTGGATAGGGAATACCAACAGAGTATAATATCAATAATTCTCTCTCTCTCTTAGGCCATACACATGAGGGCTTTTTATAGTCCCTCCAATTAGTTTCAACAGTTGGAAACAGTTGGCCATGGGCTGGGGTGGTTGAACTACCTGAGTAACCATCAACCCAGCGCGAAATTAGGGATTTTTTATATATTTTTTAATCATTTTAATGGCATACGCGGAAAAGTCTAGATGGACTCGCGTATACACGCGGAAAATCACGGGCATAGTCGCGTATGGGGGATTTTACACTGTTTTTAAGTGAATTTGTCCAAGTCCGTAGGAATGGGTGCCCAAAAGCCATGAAGCAATCATGAATCATGTCAAAGTGAGAAATGATGCTATAACAGATGCCCCCTAATATATGAGGTCAGAAGGGGTACATGATGGCCGAAATGTATTATGCACATAGAAAGAACTTCACAAGGACAAGAGAGGACTTCACCAGATTTCAGCCTGCCAAAAACCAATGAAAGAAACCAGAGAGTCAACTCAATGCTGAGGCGGGCATACCCATGCTCAGTCAAAAATACATCATATGAAAAGTACTGAATAGATCCAACATGTATACAAGTATAACTGAACTGAAAGTACATAGTGAATCATCTGAGCAGGGCCTAGACATATAAGT
This sequence comes from Pinus albicaulis, assembly GCA_034641835.2. Classification (NCBI taxonomy): domain Eukaryota; kingdom Viridiplantae; phylum Streptophyta; class Pinopsida; order Pinales; family Pinaceae; genus Pinus; species Pinus albicaulis. The sequence goes on along the minus strand of CM076574.1, from coordinate 1,269,235,811 downwards.
CTGAATCAATGTCCAAGTATCACATATAGAAATCTGAGCAAAGATGGTGCCACAGGATGTTTGATCATACAAGTAACTGAATCTCCAAGTATCGGATCATAAGAGGTGGATCAAACGGTACAATCACGCAACTCGGGGACCAACATATAAGATGCTGCTGTGCTGAACTGCAACATATAAGGGTGGACGGCAACACTGGCAGAAACTGAAAGGACTGTCAACAGTGAACTGAGAAATGCTGATGCAACCCAAGGTCTTCACCGATCACGACGGCACAATTCTACACAATGGGAATAAATGAGCTGAAGTCGACCATGTGAGAAATCGTTGGATTACCGGGCAATGATGTTTCCTGTTAACCAACGCGAGACAACCCACCGATAATGATAATGAGTGTCAAGGTGCCCTAGTACAATCTGACAAGTGTGAATGAATGAGTTGAAGTCGAACACTTGAAAGAATCTACCAATCAGGAGGCAATGATGAATCCCCACTGTCGATAGCGAAGAGTCTGCCACTGATGACCGCAAACCCTAAGGTACTGACAAAAAGACTCTAGATCTTGTTCCCAGAGCAATGAGTCGGAGTCGATGGGAAAAGATCTGCTGGAAGGAAGGCATTAAGGCATCCCACATCAGTCCAGCGCGAGTGTAACCCGCAGGCCAAGATTTGGAAGGAATCGAACGAAGTAGAGTGATGGAACCAAAACTGAAGTACGTTTCCGACATGCACAAGATGAAGCTAGCACACGGAAGAAACCCTCTGAACCAACCAATAATGAAAGCTGACACAGAGGCGAGAAATCCACCGATAGGGTCAAATGGAAATGAAGGTACTGCACGAATCCCAAGTGTGATAATGTGTGCTGACGTCGAACACAGGGGAAACCACTCAGTCAAAGACCCATGATGATGATCAAATGCTGAGCACGAGGTCACCTATCAATAATGAAAATAGGCCCAAGGTGCGGCTCTAGGCTTGCTCTCAGAGAAATGTGTCGTAGTCGATAAGAGACAAACCCGCCGGCAAGAAGTCAATGGGGACCTTCTCAAACCAGCACGAGCAGAAGACCAAAACATCTGATGTGATAGAACATGATACTGACAAGACCGGGAAGGTCGACTGAATAATGAGTCAAGAGACACCGCAAAATGGCCGACTCAGGTTAGACTTCCCTTGAACAAAAGCACGACTCGTGATGACCATGGCAGTAAAAAGTGACACTGTATAAGTCTGTTATGCAGGAGGCAGAACAAACTCTCCATATGATTGGAAGAGATAACCAACCGCGGGAGAACTGACAAGTGAAACATGGTAAAGGCTGAACCTAGGTCAAAACTAGAATCATCCCAAATGAAGGAAATATATATAAGTATATGTGCTTTGTTCAAGGGTGACAAACTGACGATGTACTGCCATCAAAATAATGAAGATACATTCCGTTCCCGCTCTTTTTGTTATATTTGATTTTTTTTTCTTTTTCATATAATAAGCCTGAAAAAGAATAAAATAATGCTATGGTACGATGGATAGAATGAGTATCAAGAAATCAGATGCACTAGTTCCTGGGACTGGAACAATCCTATGCTCAATGCAAGGTGGCGAAAACTGGTCAGTGATACTCAGAGGAGCATTCCATCCATGGGTACAAAGGTGTCAAGTCGTGATAGCTAAGTGCATGCAATGGTTAACTTGTACAGAAAGTCAAGGTCAAAAGTTGGCTTAAACATCGAGTCCAAATGAAGCCGGCTAAAGGCCAGGATAAACAAGTAGCCAATATGCAATGCAGTAATACAACTTAACGACACCAGGGAGCCTCTAGGGTATAAGCCAGAAAATGATAAGTGATGAAGAAGAAGAATGAGGCTTCAACACAAAAGACATGGCGGGACTAAAGAGGACTCCCGAGCCTACATAAAAAGCAGCATGGGCAACAAGTGATAGCGAGGAACTAACTAGGAAGCCCATGTAAAGGAAGGCTCTACCATCAAGTCATGATTAAAAATCGGCGAGTGAAATGGGTGTAATACTCATGACCTGATGGGATCGACCCTAAGGCAAGTGATCAGTATGGAGGCTAGAATGCAAGATGAAACGGAAAGTGATTCCCTAACCTATATGCCAGTGAAGATCATATACCTGCCGTGAAGAGTCGGAAACAATGGATCAAAAACCGGGAAAAATCTCAAAATTGCCAAAATGTACCTAAAACATACCAAACTGGGCACTTCCAAGCAATCGAGTTATACAGCATAAGATAGATCGAAAAAATGAGCATATGGAATTTTTGCAAAAATTTTCAATTTTTTAGCCATAAATAGACCAATTACCTCTCATTTGGTTCATTTGTATTTGCTGATTTGGAAAAAGTGCTCTGGAGCTAAAAACTTGTTTCGTCAAATCAGGAACAACCGACCGTCGGAATTCAGCGAAACTTCAGGTAGGCTCCTTAACCATCCTGTTTATTCATTTTGTCCGTTTGGAATTCAAAATTAAGTGATTTTTTTCCTTAGAACCCTTGCTAAAATATGCGTACCTGCGCATACGCGGGTTCAATGAAGGAAACCCGCGTATACACGCGACTGTGTACAGGACAAACTGTGTATGTGCATGGCCGAAACTTAAAAATCGTATCTAATGCATCTTTTGATGAAATTTCTCAGGATGACCATCTCATAGAGGGAACGTGAGCATAGCGCAATAGACCAAGAGGTCATGCAGGATCGCGCAACACAAAATATCCTCCGAAACTGTGGATTGTTCAAATTCTTTAAAATGCCCAATATGAAAAGTAATGTGCGATTGCTTGAAATGCTCGTAAATTACTGGGAACCAGATCAGGATTACTTCATAATTGATCAGATGCCACTACGCATAGAAGTGGAGGATATATACTTCATCACTGGACTCTCCAGGAGGGGAGATCCAGTGGACTTGCACGGAAAGCCCCTGGGAGGGTTGACCGTGGAAGACTATGTCCAAATATATTGCGTAGATAATTCCAAAAAGGTTGGAACACAGATTGCAATTAGAGATATCAGGGATTTGCACATGAAGATCCTCCTATTCACCATCGGCAGAGTGGCAGGATCTGCCTCACTACATCAGGCGTCCAGGACGCAAATGAGCATAGCTGTAGAGTGCTTAGTTCATGTGTACGATTGGTGCACAACCCTGCTACTGAATATGAAACAACAGCTGACCTCCATTCGCCAAGAAAAGACAAAACACTTTGGCTATGGTACCATTTTGACAACATTCTTCTTTGAGAGGATTCCATCTTTGAGACCCAGAGTGATCTCGACTATCAGCAGCCCGCAGGACCCAAGAATTGCCCGTTGGGCAGACATGATGAAGAGACTGGGGGGCAGCGAAGTACCCCGCACCACATGGGACGATGAGTTCTTCCTTTGGTGGGGAGAACAAATCATCGCAGTGGACGACTATCCCTATGCCGGGATGGACTTCCGAGGAGATCCAGATCTAGTACTTCCACCCGGCGTAGCATGGGGAGCAGTCGGTAAGTTTTTGTAAAAATTTTGACTTATATAATTTTTTGGTTTTTTTCAAATATGTATGAAAAAATGAAAAACAAACATGTTTTTGATTGGATTCATAATGACTGACAATAAAAAAAAAGATCATGTTTCAGATGTTGGACCAGTTCGTCCTGAGGGACTCCCACGCCATAAGCGTCGCAAGGGCGAGGCAGAGACAGTAGACTCAGACAGGACTCTCCAGGCCGTGCAGAGAAACTTGGAGGGATTAACCCGCCAAATCCCTATGGCTGCCGTGGAGGACTTTCCTGAAGCCATCCAGAGACAGGTGGTTGGAGTACCACGAGACTAGGTTAGATTATTCTGCCGTGTGGCCACTGCAGTTACGTTCTATAGGAACACAGCTGCTGGGCAGGGGCCTCAGGAGTAGATTGATTTTATGTATTAGATGACTGTATATTCTTTTTTGAGACTGAACATGATGGGGCATAAGCCCAAGTTTTGTACGGCATTTATGGATCCAAATTTTGTAAAGTTTTTGAAACACTCTGATGATATATATACAACGATATTTGATGTGACGTGATAAATGTATCAAATGTATGATGTTTTTGATGATTAAAATTTTATTGTATTGAATGATTAATGTGCCAATCCAATGCTTGATTAGCTAATGAGTCAGCAAACCAATTGTCAGCCCGAGGAATATGAATGAATGTTAAAAATTGAAATGACCTTTGTAACAAACGTACCCTCAAGAACAATCGTAATAAAAATGGATCTCGTACTCGATAAGTGTTGTTCAACTGCGACACCACCAGCTGGGAGTCCAAGAAAACTACCAATGAATCAACACCCAAATATATTGCCTCCGAGAGTAGATGAACAACTGCAGTGTATTCTGCTATATTATTGGAAGCAGGACCAATGCAGACCCCTCTTGATACTAACAGCTGACCGGATGGATAATGAAGCACCCAAGCCGTGGAAGCTAAGTTCCGGGTGTGTCTACTAGCACCATCGGCGAAACCAAAATGACTCATGACATCCAAGACAACCTGCCGAAGCAGATCAAAAACATCACCAACCCATCAAAAATCGAAAATCAATCAGATATGTACAAAACAAAAACTACTAATATATACAAAAAGCAAGATGCTAGGCGAAAGCCTACGCATAATACTTTTTAAGATAGAGCCCATTTCGGGGCTCCGGCAACTCGTTCCCTTCAAAGTCAACCAAGGTATACGCTCCTTTCTTAAGGACTTTCTTAACGATATAGGGGCCATACCACATCGACTTAAACTTTCCTGCCCCCAAGGCATCTTTTTCTTGGGCATAGACCAAAACAAGGTCACCTTCGGAAAAGACCCTAGGCTTAACTGCCTTATCGTACTGAACTTTGACTCTATTTTTATGCGCTTCATTCATCGTGGCGGCATCCCGACGCTGCTCATCCAGATGTTCCAGATGAAGAAGCCGCTCTGCCAGACTATAAGTGTCAGGAAGAAGCTCAACAGCTAATTTAAGGGAAGGAATCTCGCACTCAATAGGAAATACAGATTCTACCCCGTGGACTAACTGAAACGGAGTAAATCCAGTTGCAGTTTTAACTGACATCCTGTATGCCCAAAGTGCAGGATATAGCATAACATACCAGTTGGATCTATGTTTATCAATGGTCCTTTGAAGAATTGTCTTCAAGGATTTATTCACGGCTTCCACTTGCCCATTGGCCTGAGGATAATATGGAGACGAATGCTCCTGCCGGAAACCCAATTTGAGAGCCAAATCAGCCATCATACTATTCTGAAAGTGACTGCCATGGTCAGTGACAATCTCTCTAAGAATACTGAAACGAGCGATAACTTGGTTGAAGAAGAAAAGAGCTGCAGTCTCACCATCATTCCCAAAATTAGGCATAGCCTCGACCCACTTCGTGAAGTAGTCTACTGCTACGATAATGTACTTGTGACCTTTTGCCGAAGGCGGGTTACAAGTAGTAAAATCAATACCCCACTTTGTAAAGGGTCCGACAGTAACGACTGGAAAAAGCGGAGCTGGATGAGCGCGCATTTTTCGAGTATAAACATGACAAGGATGACACTTTTTGACCGATTCAATACAATCCTTGAAAATCGAGGGCCAAAAGTATCCTGCACGCAAAATCTTTTGAGCTGTAGCAAGCCCAGATAAATGACCCCCACAAGCTCCACTGTGAGAATCATTGAGCACAGCCTCGGCTTCTTCGAAGGTTAAGCAGCATCTTAGGATTGAATCAACCCCTCGACGGTACAAAGCGTCACCAATAATCAAATAGTTCTTGGCCAAGTGACGCAACTTACGTCGCTCATCCTTTGAAAAAGTTGAGGGAAACTTCGCAGTCTGGAGATATACAATGATATCCCCGTACCAAGGATCCTGTGGAGAGATCAGAAACAAGTGTTCGTCCGGAAAGGACTCATCATAGATCATCTCTTCCCCACAAGGCAACTCGGAGATCAATTCTGCGAAAACTAATGACTTCTTGGATTTGGCAGACATGAACTCGAGATAAAATTCTTGTAAAATCACAATCCATCTATTATATTTGCCCCCAATCACTCGCCTGCTGAGGACAAACTGAAACGGATTGGCAGCTGCCAAGACATAAGTTTTTCGAAGAGTAATGTAATGTCGGAGTCGTTGCACAGCATGAACTGCTGCTAAGGCTAACTTTTCTATCGGGGTGTATCGCAGTTCAGGTCCTACCAGTCCTCGACTAAGGTAGTAAATAACATGCTCTACACGAGCATCATCCTCCTGAACCAGAACCATACCAATGGTAGATTCTGCTGTAGCCAGATACAAAAGAAAATCTCTGCTATAATCGGGTGGACTCAGTAAAGGAGCATAGGTCAATGCCTTTTTCAAAGCATCGAACGAGCGTTGATCGTATTCGTCCCAAATAAAAGGAACTCCTTTCTTCAACAGTCTCATATATCCCTTTGTAATCTCAGCATAATTGACGATAAACCTCCGAAGAAAATTAGACTTCCCTTGGAGACTTTGAAGCTAACGGATTGAAGACGGGGGAGGCAACCGAAGTATTGCCTCAACCTTGAAGGGATCTACCCTTATCCCTTCCCTCGACACAATAAATCCCAACAGCCGACCGGATGTAACCGCGAAAACGCACTTGTTCGGATTCAATCGAATTTGATAAAAACGACATCTATCAAATATTTTCCGGAGGTGACCTGGATGATCCATCCTCTTTCGAGAATGATCAGCTAGATCATCTAAGTATTCCTCGATACTTTTCTTGATGTCGTGGAAGGCGTAAGACATGGCCCGCTGAAAGGTAGCTCCAGCATTTTTAAGGCCAAAAGGCATTTTCTGATATGCAAACGTACCCCAGGGACAAATAAAAGCAGTCTTATGTTGATCTTCTGGACGGATAGTAATTTGATTATAACCAGAGAAACCGTCCATCAAGGAGAAAATCTCGTTACCGGCACACTCTTCAATAATCTGATCGATGAAAGGTGTGCGGTAATTGTCTTTAGGACATGCCTTATTTAGGTCCCTGAAATCGATGCACACTCGAATCGTTCCTTGATTTTTATCTACCGGAACGGGGTTTGAAACCCATTCAGTCAGAGGAACTGGGAAAATGAATCCCGCCTTAAGCATCTTTTCAACTTCAGCTTTGATAGCTGCTGCCTTCCTAGGATTAACCGGACGAAGTTTTTGCCTGACCGGCTTAGCGTTTGCATACGTCTTGATCTCATGCTGGACGATAGATGGATCGATGCCAGGAATTTCCTCATAAGACCAAGCAAATACATCCCTATACTCTTTGAAGAGCTCGGTATAGATTTGAATCTCCTCACGGGAACACTCGGCTCCAATGAAGACATTCTCGATAATGTTGGGATCCCTGGAGATGTTCACCGGGATAGTAGGAGAGATCACAGCCATGTTTCCTTCAACATATATCTGTGTTGGTGCCAAAGGGTTCAAGACTAGGTGAATAGGACCAGGAGACTGAGGACTTGGAAAACTTGTTTCGACTTCACTCAAGTCAGGTATTTAGTAAGACCAATGATGCAAGTCATCCCACGGTCTCTCTACACCTGTCATCGCTTCCAGGATGGCCTCTTCAGATGGAAGAGTGGTATCTAGACAATCCTGGGTAGAAGAAGAAGTAAGCGTCCAAGCCAGAGCCACATCACCATCCAACTCTTCCAAGCAGAGGAGGAGATGAACAGATTTCCTTGCAAAGGCTGGAACAATGGATCCATATGCAATCCTACCTGAGAAATCGGGAATGCCATTCCACCCACTTGACCTTCATCTAATGTGGAAGTAGAAGAAGGTAAGGTCCAAGGGTCCGAAAAATAATGAGTTCGAAAGAACTCTCTTCGAAGGGGAGCCTTGGAGGATGAAATAGCATTAATATGAACCTTAGGAGGAGGAAGATCGAAAGTACCCATCAAGGAAGAATACATTCCAACTCCTAGATTCTCAACAGGCACCTTAGTATTGTCCAACTTAGGAACAGATGAGTCAGAAGGCGCATCCAAGTCTACAGGAGGACAGTCCAGTTGATCCACTGTGACAATCCTCCCTTCGTGGGGAAAACATACAATTCGAAATAGTGAGGATGCAATGGCATCCATCTCATAAATCCAATTCCTCCCCAACAGAAGGTTGTAGTCCAAGGCTGCATCCACTACCTCAACCTCTATGCTAACGGTTTTGCCCCCAACACAGATGGGCAAAGCCGGGACAATACCATGGGGTCTGTGAGAATGACCATCGAATGCAGTAAGAACAGTGCTAGATGGAACAACTTTGGGAGATCCAAGTGTCTTCCAACATGCGAGAGACATCACGCAAGTAGAAGCACCCTCATCAACAACCGTTCGAAAGATATTGGTCTTCCGATACGATGATTTAATATGGAAAGCCATGTGATGAGGAAGTCTCTTCTTAAAATTATTCATATCAAAAGTAATCAGAAGAGAATTTTTCGGATCAATAGCCCCAATGGCAGCGAGCAAAGCACTGCGCTGAGCCGGACAGGACTGGAGTACCTCTAAAGCTGACATAGCACAAGGACTCTACGCCAGATCTTCTACAATCGAGTAGTTCTGGGCAGCCCTTGCGTTCGGATTAATCGTTGACCGCTTAGAAGATGCTTTAGGCATCCAAGGCATAGACTCGACAGTTGGCTTCGTTATGTGAAGTGGCTCAGTAGCATCAGGAACTTCCTTAGCTTTCGAAGATTCCTCTCCACCATAATCACGGGATCTCGTAGCGACATCCACGTGAGCACTCATCATAAAGATATTCGATGGAATTTCCCCTTCCTGAGTACCTCTAGAGGAAGCCCCAGGATTTTGGTTCGCGCCAACAACTAATTGCTGCCCTTGGGGAAAAGGGTTTGTTAGCACAGCCTGGGAACTAGAAGAACCCTGCTGGGATAACAGGCGCTGAGCATCCTGAAATTTAGGGCAAAGGTGCGTGAGATGGTCTCCAGCACAAAGCTTGCATGGAAACTTCACTTTCTTTTTCTCCTTTTGACCCTCACCAACACGATCGTTGGTTTTATTTGCATTGCCCTTCCCATTCTTGCCCTTCTTCTTCTTATTTCGTCCCTTGTTCTTCCCATCGGATTGTTGATTTCCTTTGGGCTCAGAAGTTTGGACAGAATTAATGGACAAAGACTGGGAAGGTGATGAATCAGCAGGCACAGCCTGACCAGAAGGAGCAGCTTGTAAAGAGAACTGCTGCAGTTGAGAAAGCAGACTGGCTGCACCACTATTGACTGATCCGACAAGCCCGTCACCATGCGGACCAGGTTTAGGTTTCGACAAATCCAATTTGGAGCGAGGAGCATTGGGTAAATACTTATAAAGTACCCCAGACTGAGAATAGATCAGTTCTAACTGCTGAGCCCTAAAGATGGCCTGCTCCTCGGAAAATACCCCAGATAGGGATACATCCTTTAAAATGTCTGACTGTAGTGATTTCAAAAACCATTCGAGAAGGAATTCACCTGGAATATGAGCTTTGATAAGCCTCTTCCTTCTCCTCCATTCCTGAATGTGATCAGAAATGTGAGTTGCCTCATCCTGCTTAAAATTAGCCAGGAGTTCGGTCCCAGCCTCATATTTGACAGGCAACTAAAAATGGTTAAGAAATGTGACAGCCAGTTCCCCAAATGTAGCGAAACTGCCCCCAGTGAGCTCTATATACCATTTGGCAGCATTTCCAGTTAGGGTGCGTTGAAATAATCTCAATCTAATCGAGTCATCGATCAGAGAGTTCGAAGAGCACCATAAGTGGAAAGTGGTGATGTGGTCCACCGGATCTTCACCATTCTTACCTTCAAACTTAGGAATGTCTGAAGGAAGTTTGGTTGGAACCGGAGGCCACCCCGGACTATAACGAATTGGGTCATTAGTTAACTTCGACAAATCTGGCAAGTTTAATATTTCCAGAAATGGTAAGCGAGGCGGAGCCTAAGGATTCCATCCTTGATGGGATGGATTCCCAACATTTTGAAAAGAATAGCCTGGATTTGATGAGGCACCAGGCTGCCAGAAAGGACTCGTAGAAAACGGAGAAGAACCTCTCCCCACGCCGAGTTACCAAAACCCAGACCAGTTCCCCCTGCTGAAGTGTTAAATGAAGAAGAGAGCCCCTGATAGGGGTTCCATGCATTAGACAAAGGAGAAAAGGTCTGATAAGCACTCGAAGAAGGTAAAGAAGCATTCCCTTGATGACCTGCGAAGAACTGATTCCCTGCCCCTGCCGTAGTAAACACATGATTCCATCCTGTAAAAGTAGTCGAACTTTGCCCCCCAGACCAAGGATTGAAACTCTGGGTCTGGGACGTAAACGTAAACGACCCTAAAGAAGGATTGGAACTGGGAATGTGCCCAGTCCCAAAGGGGAAACCCTGGAACGAAGCTGATCCACTAGCCATGTTAGACATGGGCGTAGACCCAGCTGAAGCAGCAGAAAAGGTAAAAGAGGGATTCCCACTGGAGGGCATCCCTGAACAAAAGGGACCAGAATGAGAAGCATATGCTTGGGTGAATCCAGAGCCAAACATAGCAGTGCTAGAAGAAATCGAAGATGAAGCAATAGTGCCCCCTACTTCAGCAGAAGCAGGAGTCTGAATGCCCGCAGCACTCACGGTAGAAGTCGTGTTCCCAGTCGTGGCCATCGAAAGATAAGAATGATACGGAAGATTCGGCGGTCTCTCAGACTCCGGTCCGATGTACTGAACAACAAATGGATAATTAGGAGGAAGAGGAGATGGACCTGTAGTTGGAGGCTCAGGTATATCTTCTATCTGAAAATCTTCTTCCTGAGGAAATAACACTCGTGAGGTGAGCGGAACGCTCCTCTCGGAACCGACACCGGTATCAGCTACGAAACCTTCAGACCTTAGTGGAGGATCTCTCTCCACAGCGTCAGAATCCACAGGGTGGTAACCACCTGCTAAATCGCTCCTACGCCTTCTCGAAGAAGGCTCTGTACTCTCGAGAGATAACCCCCGGATTCTCCTCGAACGTCGATGCGCTTGATCAGCCACTTTTATAAATTTTATTTAATTAGACTCAAAAAAGTGAAAAGCTAGGCAAGCTAGGAGCAAAGAGCACTCACTAAAATAAAAATCCCTGAGATACAGCAAGCAAACAGCCTCCAAGTATTTCCGCTCCGGGTGGTGAGGACCGGACACCAAAATACAAGCAAGCGAAATATAGGACCTCCCGAAAGCAGTCTGGGATGATTAGGGCCCAGAACAACTAGCGAAGGTATCAGAAACAGTTACGCCGACCTCCTGACGACAGCCTTTGCCGACACAAGCACCCAAGCTTCGCAAGGGCACCCCCCAGAAGTACTGCTGAAAGTGATGCGACGTCTGCCTCAGGTACCACGGGTATTCCCCCCCGCAGTCACCTGTGTGGAACCTAGGAACAGCAACTATGGACACCAATCCGTATCAAAAGCTGGGCGGAACGGTCTTGAGGTTAGATTCAGCTAATCGGAGGGGGGGTATCCCTCTTCTTAACCTTCACTTCCCCTCGCGCTTGACTCTCGTATGAGAGCTTTCCCAGTCCACCTCACGGAGTTGGATTTCGCTCAATTAATCAACTTCTATGTTTGTTTGAGCGGCCTTGGAGAGTTAACTCTCCACTCACCTATTCCAAGGCCCTACAACCTAGCTAGTTGGTGATTGACACTTAGAAAACTTGCTAGTTGATTTTAGATTAAATCGCTTATGTTAAGGGCTGTTATATTAAGTCACAAGGATATGGAGATGAAACGTATGGTGTTTTTGACGCAAAAGAAATTAATAAAAACTTAACTACATGCACATGCAGTTCTTGTCTTTCGATGAAAAGTAATCTCTATACAGGTTCTACGAGACTAACAAATTGTATTTTTCTTTTCAAATAGCAAACTCACACTCACAAAAACTAAGAAGCTAACTAAATGCTGAAATGCACCTAATGCAAATCACTACAAGCATGCCAATTCTAAGATGCAAGAAATCTCTTAAAACAGAGTGAAATTTCCCAAAAAGCTCCTTCAGTTTTAACTCCTTTTGATGGCCCAAAAAGCTAGTTCTTGAAAACAAGAACCCTTAATATAAGACACCAAAACGCTCAAAAACAAGAAGAAGAAATCAAACGACAACTCCTCCTCAAACTCAAGCCAAAAACCAAAAGATAAGAAACTTCACTAAAGCTCCAAAAGATATGGCAAAACGAAAATGAAAATGCAACAACAAAAACAAAAACAAGACACGATGTTTTTTGAGTTTTCGAAATGCAAAAACAAAAAGAAAAACAAATGTTTTTTGAACTTTTTTGTTTATAAAGCAAGAGTTCGAAAAGACCAAGCACAAACTATCAAAATCCAAACCAAACAAGACTAACTTTCAGGCAGAAACTTCAACAATTCTCCCAAACCTTATAAGGCTAACAATAGCAAGATCAATAAAAGCAAAGGAAGACCTGAAAACTCAGCCACTCAGCCTAGACAAATAGTGCAAAACTCGTTGCAAACAAAGACTCCAAAGAAGCAAGAAAAGCTCTTCGAAAATTGCAACAAAACCTAGCCTATGGAACTCAAAGAAAACCAATCAAGAAAAGAGGCAAAAACATAATGCAAAGCACAACACAAGGGTAGGAAAGAGTAAATAAGAAATGGCTCTTTGTTCTGATAAAGCAGAACAGCCAAGAATGCTCAGAAAGCTATCTTGGTACTCCAACCAGAAGTGCTAGCACTAACAACAACACTTTTCCCAAAAGACTAGTTTTCGATCAAACGAAAGAGAGAAAAGATCTGAAACCACTTTCTTCACACTCCAGTAAACACAAATACACTGTAGAAACAAATCTTCACAGCCAGAAAGGACCAGAAAGCCAAAAAACTCAAAAATTCAAAATCTGCCTAGGTATACGCGACTTTACAGTTATGCAACCAGCGTGTATACGCGTCTGTGTTAAGGGAAACTCGCGTATACGCAGGTCCCTTTAGACAAACTCGCGTGTATACACGACTGTGTGCAGAAAAAGAAGCGTATGCAAAGGTAAATATTGAAAAACAAAAATAATCAAGCCTGGAAAAGAAACCAGGACTTCAGACTGACTGTAACAAAGTAAACTGGATTGCAAAAGAAAGCTAAAACTATCATCAACCTACCAAATAGCTGAAACCACCCAACAAGAGAAACACAAGAATGTGTTCCCCAGTGGAGTCGCCAGTTCTGTTTTGGGGAAATCTCACCCTAGAGGTTGGTTGGGGTACAACCTCCACAGAGCAGGGGCATGCTACTTAATAGAGACTCACACAATCATGCACGTTCAGAAAAACTAAATAGAGTAGGATGGGAAATTTACCCGTGGGTCCTACGGTTGAAGTAGATCCACGTGGAGTCCAAACTCCCTGCAACCGTCCTTCCTTCTTAACCTGAAATACATGAAGAGACCAGCACAAAGGACAAGTTGTACAGCATATGTCTACTCTAAATGTTAGTGAGATTCATATAAAACATTAAATAAATCATAATGAATGCTTGTATAACAAATATTCTCATACATATAAGCATACACTAACACGTTTATTTCGAGAACAGCATGATACTTCTGTATTAAAAATAGCATGTACAAAAGTAATCAAGAGGAGAGATCACCTGATCCTTCCAAGGCCTTCGCAGACCGTCGTCCGGATCCGTCCAGCCCTTGCCTCGCTAAGTCTCCTTCCAAACTGGTGCATACGAGATAACATATAAAGGGATGTATATCTCAAGGAAACAAGGGTTTCCTATAATGAACTGGGAAAGTGCAGGAGGCACGGGGAATCAGACTTGGATAGGGAATACCAACAGAGTATAATATCAATAATTCTCTCTCTCCCTTAGGCCATACACATGAGGGCTTTTATAGTCCCTCCAAGTAGTTTCAGCAGTTGGAAACAGTTGGCCACGGGCTGGGGTGGTTGAACTACCTGAGTAACCATCAACCCAGCGCGAAATTAGGGATTTTATATATATTTTTTAATCATTTTAATGGCATACGCGGAAAAGTCTAGCTGTACTCGCGTATACACGCGGAAAAACACGGGCATAGTCGCGTATGGAGGATTTTACACTGTTTTTAAGTGAATTTGTCCAAGTCTATAGGAATGGGTGCCCAAAAAGCCATAAAGCAATCATGAATCATGTCAAAGTGAGAAATGATGCTATAACAATGCAACTGTTATTTCATTGAATATTATGTTTGAAGATGCAGCATGATCTCAGGGGGAGCATGGTATTGTCGGTGCAAAGGATCTTGATCAACTCTTTGCCATTGATGTCAAAGGGGGAGGAAAAGAAAAGAAGGGTTTCTATAAGACAAATAGAGGAAGAGTATTACAAAGAAAGAATATTGAAGTGCATTACAAAGGAAGAGTTGGCAAAGGATATGGCAAATAAAATGGCAAAGGCATGGGCAACGAAGAAGAACAACAAAGTTGTAGAAAACAACAATCAGCAGAGAAGAACAGAAGAAGCAGAGACAGAGTGGGAGAAAAGAGATCAAAGGCACAACAGAGTTTTGGTAAACAACAACACGCATTCAAGAAGGATGGGAGAAATGTAAGGATGAATGAATTGTCATGGGCCGCAGCTAAGTATTGCAGAGGAGAAATTTTTGTTATGGGCGAAGTCTTTTTGCAGAAGGAATGAAGACATTCGTAGTTCCAGACTACGGAGGAGCAGAGTTTATTTAAAGATAGTCATTTTGAGCTTTCAAAGCCTTCAAAAACCAAGTATGAAGGAAATTGATTAAAACAGTGGAAAGACTTAAAGTTTCTGAAAAGGGAGGACAAGTGGTCCCCACCACTTTAGCGCAAATCGCAAGATCGCAAGTTTTGAAGTTTAAATGTCTTGTTGATATGGATTATTTGTGATATGTGATCATCACGCCATGGCAATATCGCAATATCGCAATATCGCAACATCACAATATCGCAATATCGCATATTTGTTATTTCCACCATCGCAAGTTCTGTTGTTTACAATATGCGATCATCGCGCCATCGCAAGATCGCAATATCGCACATTCAAGTGTTCCACCATATGTTTGATCGCAAATTTGTGATGCGATCCCATCGCAAATCGCAAATGTCAACTTTGCGCACTTTTGTTTGATCGCGCCATCGCATATCGCACATCACAAATGGCCAACTGCGATGTGGGCCCGGGGTCAAAGAATGAAATTTGAATAAAAGAAATGTTACGGGGACAGTGTAAAGTTTTAAAATAACCATTGGGGTTATAGTTATAATATTATATGGCGGAGATAAAAGATTGAATATTATTGAAGGGCCCGAATGGGATGATTCGTGCATGGAAGAACGGAGGTTAGGGTTTTCAAATTTGATTGGCATGATTATTAATACAAAAAAAATTGAGATGTATGGCTGTTCCGCTTGCGGAACTCACCACATCAACAAGACACTTGCGTATGGAAAAGCGTTGGATATTGTTTATAAACTCCAAAGGGTTAAACTTTGGGTTAAAGTCTGGGCGCACATAGATAATTTGAATCTCCTCGTTTGAATAAAATAAATTAAAAAGAAATCGAAGAGCCCCGGGGATAAACTAAAGGAATACCATTAGCGGTTGAGTGGTTTTAGACTCATGGTATTGAGAAAGGCAAGATCTATATAAAGGACAAAGATCATTTTTCAATAGACGTGTTTTTGGGTGCGAGCATTGGTGAAGAAGGAATTCCTCTAAGGAATATTCATATGGACAGACAACGCGCTTAATTGATGATTCTGAGTCCATGATGCACCCTTCGAGACATTGATCTAAAAGGTGATGAGTCGTGAGAGTATTCAACAAAAGAAACGATGAAAAGATAGCAGATGTCTACTGAAGAACACATATGGATCCGGTGCATATGACAGTTGGAGTTTCTGAAGGTTAATACACACAGAACGATACATGGAATGTTGAATGCATAAATTCTCTGAAGTCTGGATTACAGTGGTCTTGCTGTTCTGTTATGTAGAATTGGGAAAAATATGTTTGTTAATTGAATGGGTTGGATTGATGAAAATTGATGAAACGTGAATTCACGAAGTCTTTGAGGTTGTAGCCTTGATCAGGGGAGTCGTGCTCCCTTCCCGGGGAGAGGTGGTAAATGCGCGCGGTGGTGAATGCGTCTTGAAAATTGTAGTGCGCGCCAGTACATAAGTTGTAAGATGTTTTCTTTATAATAAAATATTGAAGGCTGAGCAACGGCAGCGGTGGTTTTCTCCCGACTTGGGTTTCCACCTAAAATCCTGGTGTTCATGTGTGATGCTTATGTGTTATGATCTATTCTATTATTACTGCACATACTTACTGTTAACTAAACATCAGATGAATGAATGTTGCAAAGAACTAGGTTAATAATTATCTGCATAACTAGATCTTTGTTCATACGCAAGTTTTATGAAGTATATCCGCGTGTATACGCTAGTTGGGTTCAGCAAATTAGTGTATGGGTTTTGAATTAAGAAAAAGTAAAAATATGTGAGTATGACCTAAATACTGATTCACCCCCCCCCCCCCCTCTCAGTATTTTTCCCAACAATTGGTATCAGAGCAGGTCCTTCTTCAGAAGCTTGATCGCTTGAAGGAGATCCGTCGAAATGGGAAGTCATGAAGGGGTAATATCTATAAGGCCACCTCTATTCAATGGAAATAATTTTTTATTCTGGAAGATACGAACAAAAGCATATCTGCAAAGTCTTGGTGCAGAAGTATGGCCAATCGTGGAAGGAGGTTATCAGTATCCGGCAAGTATTCCTACTGATGCAGCAGAAAAGAAGAAATATGAAATCAATGCCAAAGCCGTCAATGTCTTATTAGGAAGCATGTCTAAACCAGAATTTTCTAAAGTGATGCAGCTAAATTCAGCAAAAGAAATATGGGACAAAATCATTCTGAGCTATGAAGGAGATACAAAGGTAAAAAGTGCAAAACTCCAAACTCTCTGAATTGAATATGAAAATTTAAGGATGCATAGTGATGAGAGTATTTCCAGTTTCTTTTTACGTCTAGATGATATTGTAAATCGTATGAGAAGTTTGGGTGAAACTATAACCGATACTACTCTCGTGGAAAAAGTCTTAAGATCTTTAACTTCAAAATTTGAGTCAAAAGTGTCAGCTATTGAAGAAAGGCAAGATCTGCAAACTCTTACTATTGTTCAACTACATGGTATTCTGACTGCTTATGAAATGAGACAAGGAGGTCCTTCCCAAATCAAAGAAACCGCTTTTAAGGCATGTGCAAAAGGAAAAGAAAAGGAAGTTGTCAAGGAATCAAGTTATATATCAGAAGAAGAAGAAGCAAATTTTGTAAGGAGACTCCAACCAGGGAAACAATTTGAAAAGGGAAAGAGCTATTATGAAAATGAAGATAATGATGAACTGTCAAATGAGGATGAAGAAGATCCTGACCATGATCTGCTAGTACTCATGCAAAGAAGAAAAAGAAAAAGGCTACTCAAAAGGAGATATCTCAGAAAACATGTGCAGCAGAAAATGAGGAAGATAAAACAGGTACTGATTGTTGTTCTTGTGATTCATCTTCTTGTGCATGTAATAGTGAAGATAGTGAAAGGAATGTTATGGATCTAGAAGAAGCTCTCAAGATTAAAGTTGAAGAAATACAAAGATCATCTAATAAACAAGAATCTATCTACAAAGAGATGATCTCTCAAATGAAAGGACAGATAGAAATACTGAATGGACAGGTAGACAAGTATCAAAGGTTTTACAATTATGCAAGCAATCGAAATAAAAGACTTGAAGTAGAAATCAATGATCTAAATGCAGATCTCGATAAATCAAACAAGAATAATGCAAGACTTGAAGCTGAAATCATCTCTCTCAAAGAAGATCTGGAAATATCAAATAAGAAAAATGAAGAAATTGAAGCAGAATTCATCTCTCTGAAAGCAGATCTCGAAGCATCGAATAAAAAGAATGAAGAACTCTTACAAAATTTTGAAGAACAAGAAAATGGGTTGAAAGAAGAGATCCTAAATCTAAATTATCAAGTAGAAGACAGAAGAAGGAAAGAAGAAAGCATGAAGCCGCAATGCCAAAAATTGGAGGTTGAGGTAAACATTCTCAAAAGTAAATTAGAAGAAAAGGATAAACTCTTGAGGTTTCAAGATAGTACTAAGATTCTGGACAATATTCTTAGTAATCAAAGATCTCCTGCTATTAAACTTGGTCTTGGTTTTCATGAAACTGTTAAAGGAGAATCTAGTTCGCAAGGAAGTGCTAAAGATTCAAAGGATGTCAAAGAAAAACCTGAAGTGTTGAAAGAAACAAAAGGTCAACCAACAATCATGAATTCTCAAAGGAAATAATTCAATAATGTTGAATGCTTTAAATGTCATAATTATGGGCATGTTGCAACAAATTGCAGAAGCAGATCATTTCAGTCACAATCAAACAGATTCTATTCAGAAAGGTACTCTGGTTGCTTCAAGGGATATTGTTTTTCATGCAACAAGTATGGTCATAAAGCAGCTGATTGCAATAGAAGGAAGAATAGAGAAACACACTATGACCCTTATGCTTACTTCTCTGGTCACATGAGATGCTATGCTTGTAACAAATATGGACATGTGGAAAAGGAATGCAAGATGAATAGATATGAGAAATTGGATAACTTCCAGCACACAATTATAAAGTTCAAGAAAATTTGGAAAAAGAAGGAGGACCGGTCAGAAACGTAGGGAATATTGACCTTACTACAGTCATCTGCTTCTAAAGCTTACTTCTCATAATGACTGCAGGAATGATGTGAGATACATTATAGAGATTAGTAATGTATCATCACAGGGGGAGAAATGTATGATGATTCCCATGGTAGATAATTCGAGTTGTGTTTATTTCTAACAGTGCATCTAATGTAAAGAAGACAAGCAACGAGATGGCATATTTCTATCACGAAGCAAAATATCTTAAGCAAATGGCAAACGGGAATCAGCACCTAAACTATCCATAAGGCAGAAGAGACAGAGAGGTAGTAGAGGCAACAGATGAAACAAAAGAATGCATCTACAGTTTGAGCTACAGAACTGCAGTATCTGTCAAAGAAACAGGGACAAAGAGATTATAAATCCTGTGTATGATTGAGTTCTGGTGATACTCTGTCCCTATGCATGCGCGAGAATGTTTGACTCTATAGTTATGTACTCCATCCCTGTGTTAACTACTGTATATACTTCAGTCACGGCTCATAAAAGTGAATTTGCATAATGGATGGGATTAATGATGCTCTGGTTCTGTAAGTTGTTCGAAGAATCAATGTTAATACGATCGACAGTGGAGTTATATATATAGTCGTTGAATATATGATATGAACCTCGGTGACTGAGAGTATGGAAGGTCTAAAGATGCAGTGGTAAGAATGGATAGATTCGTGATGTTGTATACGATATCAGGTTGACGATACAGTGTGCCTCAGACGCGCTCTATATATATAGGACACATTATATATATATATATATATATATATATATATATATATATATATATATATAACTAGAGGAAGAATACTTAAATCAAAGTTTATCTTTAGATATGGAGCAGTTGGTTAATTACACTTAAAGGGAAGAATTCACATATATATACACGTGAATGGAACCGTGACCAAGAGGAACAGTGATGGCGGGTTGGAGCGAAACCGTGGGTTTCTTCGCACCACCTTTTCGTTGATACGTGGTATTTCGTGGATTGGTAGCAAATCCATAGAGGTTTTGACACGTGTCCCTGCAAAACCGCCAAGCGCACGGTAACGATAGTCCTTCGCACGTTAACAATCGACCCAGGACAACCAGCGAAATTGCTTTTGCGCCATCGATCTAGAAAGAAGCCATCGGACGACGACTGATTGATGAAGAGACACAGACGATAATGAAAAGGCACAAAGATTAACCAAGGATGCACAAGCTAAAGGGGAGCTTTGGTCATAAGGAAAGGATGCATTCTTCGCATTCTAATTATTTGTTGTGGCTTGATCTCATTCTTGAGATTCTTTGGTCTTGATTGTATAAGTAATTTCTGTATTTTGATGAAAAGGGCCATGATGAGACCTATGATGTAAATTTTTATATTCATTCTTGTAACTAGAGCTTGTTAAAATTTGTAAACCCACTTGGTTGGGTAGCTGAGTCATATATGTAAATCCACTTGGTTGGATCCTTGATGTAAGTATAAGTCCTTGGTGATAGGAAAGGTCATAGAGTCATGTACTTCATTGAATAATATGCTTGAAAATTCAGCATGAACTCAGGGGGAGCATGGGACTGTCGGTTCAACGGTTCTTGATCAAACTCTTTGCCATTGATGTCAAAGGGGGAGGAAATGCAACAAAGGGTGTCTATCAGGTCATCAAAGGAAGAGTATTGCCATCAATGCCAAAGGGGGAGATTGTTGGAATATTGTCATTGATGGCAAAGGATATGGCAAATAAAATGGCAAAGGCATGGGCAACGAAGAAGAACAGCAAAGTTGCAGAAAACAATGATCAGCAGAGAAGAACAGAAGAAGCAGAGACAGAGTGGGAGAAAAGAGATCAAAGGCACAACAGAGTTTTGGTAAACAACAACATGCATTCAAGAAGGATGGAAGAAATTTAAGGATGAATGAATTTTCATGGGCCGCAGCTAAGTATTGTAGAGGAGAAATTTTTGTTATGGGCGAAGTCTTTTTGCAGAAGGAATGAAGACATTCGTAGTTCCAGACTACAGAGGAGCAGAGTTTATTTAAAGATAGTAATTTTGAGCTTTCAAAGCCTTCAACAACCAAGTATGAAGGAAATTGATTAAAACAGCGGAAAGACTTAAAGTTTCTGAAAAGGGAGGACAAGTGGTCCCCACCACTTTAGTGCAAATCGCAAGATCGCAAGTTTTGAAGTTTAAATGTCTTGTTGATATGGATTATTTGCGATATGCGATCATCACGCCATCGCAATATCGCAATATCGCATATATCGCAACATCGCAATATCGCAATATCGCAATATCGCATATTTGTTATTTCCGCCATCGCAAGTTCTGTTGTTTGCGATATGCAATCATCGCGCCATCGCAAGATCGCAATATCGCACATTCAAGTGTTCCGCCACATGTTTGATCGCCAATTTGCGATGCGATCCCATTGCAAATCGCAAATGTCAACTTTGTGCACTTTTGTTTGATCGCGCCATCGCATATCGCAGATCGCAAATGGCCAACTGCGATGTGGGCCCGAGGTCAAAGAATGAAATTTGAATAAAAGAAATGTTACGGGGACAGTGTAAAGTTTTAAAATAACCATTGGGGTTATAGTTATAATATTATATGGTAGAGATAAAAGATTGAATATTATTGAAGGGCCCGAATGGGATGATTCTTGCATGGAAGAACGGAGGTTAGGGTTTTCAAATTGGATTGGCACGATTATTAATACAAAAACGATTGAGATGTATGGTTGTTCCGCTTGCGGAACTCACCACATCAACAAGACACTTGCGTATGGAAAAGCGTTGGATATTGTTTATAAAATCCAAAGGGTTAAACTTTGGGTTAAAGGCTGGGCGCACATAGATAATTTGAATCTCCTTGTTTGAATAAAATAAATTAAAAAGAAATCGAAGAGCCCCGGGGATAAACTAAAGGAATACCATTAGCGGTTGAGTGGTTTTAGACTCATGGTATTGAGAAAGGCGAGATCTATATAAAGGACAAAGATCATTTTTCGATAGACGTGTTTTTGGGTGCGAGCATTGGTGAAGAAGGAATTCCTCTAAGGAATATTCATATGGATAGACGACGCGCTTAATTGATTCTAAGTCCATGATGCACCCTTCGAGACATTGATTTGAAAGGTGATGAGTCGTGAGAGTATTCAACAGAAGAAATGATGAAAAGCTAGCGGATGACTACTGAAGAACACATATGGATCCGGTGCATATGACAGTTGGAGTTTCTGAAGGTTAATACACACAGAAGGATACACGGAATGTTGAATGCATAAATTCTCTGAAGTCTGGATTACAGTGGTCTCGTTGTTCTGTTATGTAGAATTGGGAAAAATATGTTTGTTAATTGAATGGGTTGGATCCAGTATGAAAATTGATGAAACGTGGTCCACAGAGGTGCTGAGGGTTGTAGCCTTCAGTCAGGGGGTCGTAGCTCCCTTCCAGGAGAGGCTGGTAAACGAGCGCAGGTGGGTGCTTGCGTACTGGTATGAGTCTGCGCCAGTACATAAGTTGTAAGATGTTTTCTTTATAATAAAATATTGAAGGCTGAGCAACGGCAGCGGTGGTTTTCTCCCGACTTGGGTTTCCACCTAAAATTCTAGTGTTCATGTGTGATGCTTATGTGTGATGATCTATTCTGTTATTACTGAACATACTTACTGTTAACTAAACATCAGATGAATGAATGTTGCAAAGAACTAAGTTAAGAATTATCTGCATAACTAGATCTTTGTTCATACGCAAGTTTTATGAAGTAAATCCACGTGTATACGCTAGTTGGGTTCAGCAAATTAGTGTATGGGTTTTGAAGTAAGAAAAAGTAAAAATATGTGAGTATGACATAAATACTGATTCACCCCCCCCCCCCCCCCCCCCCCCCTCTCAGTATTTTTCCCAACAATTGGTATCAGAGCAGGTCCTTCTTCAGAAGCTTGATCGCTTGAAGGAGATCCGTCGAAATGGGAAGTCATGAAGGGGTAATATCTATAGGGCCACCTCTATTCAATGGAAATAATCTTTTATTCTGGAAGATACGAACAAAAGCATATCTGCAAAGTCTTGGTGCAGAAGTATGGGCAATCGTGGAAGGAGGTTATCAGTATCCGGCAAGTATTCCTACTGATGCAGCAGAAAGGAAGAAATATGAAATCAATGCCAAAGTTGTCAATGTCTTATTAGGAAGCATGTCTGAACCAGAATTTGCTAAAGTGATGCAGCTAAATTCAGCAAAAGAAATATGGGACAAAATCATTCTAAGCTATGAAGGAGATACAAAGGTAAAAAGTGCCAAACTCCAAACTCTCAGAATTGAATATGAAAATTTAAGGATGCATAGTGATGAGAGTATTGCCAGTTTCTTTTTATGTCTAGATGATATTGTAAATCGTATGAGAAGTTTGGGTGAAACCATAACCGATACTACTCTGGTGGAAAAAGTCTTAAGATCTTTAACTTCAAAATTTGAGTCAAAAGTGTCAGCTATTGAATAAAGGCAAGATATGCAAACTCTTACTATTTTTCAACTACATGTTATTCTAACTGCTTATGAAATGAGACAAGGACGTCCCTTTCAAATCAAAGAAGCTGCTTTTAAGGCATGTGCAAAAGGAAAAGAAAAGGAAGTTGTCAAGGAATCAAGTTATATATCAGAAGAAGAAGAAGCAAATTTTGTAAGGAGACTCCAACCAGGGAAACAATTTGAAAAGGGAAAGAGCTATTATGAAAATGAAGATAATGATGAACTGTCAAATGAAGATGAAGAAGATCCTGACCATGATCTGCTAGTACTCATGGCAAAGAAGCAAAAGAAGAAGGCTACTCAAAAGGAGATATCTCAGAAAACATGTGCAACAGAAAATGAAGAAGATAAAACAGGTACTGATTGCTATTCTTGTGATTCACCTTCTTATGCATGCAATGGTGAAGATAGTAAAAGTAATGTTATGGATCTAGAAGAAGCTCTCAAGATTAAAGTTGAAGATCAACAAAGATCAATTAAAGAAAGAGAAGTTATCTACAATGAAATGATCTCTCAAATGAAAGGACAGATAGAAATTCTGAATGGACAGGTAGACAAGTATCAAAGGTTTTACAATTATGCAAGCATTCGAAATAAAAGACTTGAAGTAGAAATCAATGATCTAAATGCAGATCTCGATAAATCAAACAAGAAGAATGCAAGACTTGAAGCTGAAATCATCTCTCTCAAAGAAGATCCGGAAATATCAAATAAGAAGAATGAAGAACTTGAAGCAGAAATCATCTCTCTAAAAGCAGATCTCGAAGCATCTAATAAGAAGAATGAAGAACTCTTACAAACTTTTGAAGAACAAGAAAATGGGTTGAAAGAAGAGATTCTAAATCTAAATGATCAAGTAGAAGACTAAAGAAGGAAAGAAGAATGCATGAAGAACAAATGCCAGAAATTGGAGGTTGAGGTAAACATTCTCAAAGGTAAATTAGAAGAAAAGGATAAACTCTTGAGGGTTCAAGATAGTACTAAGATTCTGGACAATATTCTTAGTAATCAAAGATCTCCTGCTATTAAACTTGGTCTAGGTTTTCATGAAACGGTCAAAGGAGAATCTAGTTCACAAGGAAGTGCTAAAGATTCAAAGGATGTCAAAGCAAAACCTGAAGTGTTGAAAGAAACAAAAGGTCAACCAACAATCATGAATTCTCAAAGGAAATTATTCAATAATGTTGAATGCTTTAAATGTCATAATTATGGGCATGTTGCAGCAAATTGCAGGAGAAAATCATTTCAGTCACAATCAAATAGATCCTATTCAGAAAGGTACTTTGGTTGCTTCAAGGGATATTGTTTTTCATGCAACAAGTATGGTCATAAAGCAGCTGATTGCAATAGAAGGAAGAATAGAGAAACACACTATGATCCTTACGCTTACTTCTCTGGTCATATAAGATGTTATGCTTGTAACAAGTATGGACATGTGGAAAAAGAATGCAGGATGAACAAATCTGAGAAATTAGATAATTTCTAGCACACAATTAGAAATTTCAAGCAAAGCTGGAAAAAGAAGGAGGACCGGTTAGAAACGTAGGGAATATTGACCCTAATGCAGTCATCCGCTTCTAAAGCTTACTTCTCATAATGACTGTAGGAATGATGTGAGATACATTATAGAGATTAGTAATGTATCATCACAGGGGGAGCAATGTATGATGATTCCCATGGTAGATAATTCGAGTTGTGTTTATTTCTAATAGTGCATCTGATGTAAAGAAGACAAGCAACAGATGGCATATTTCTATCACAAGAAAAATATCTTAAGAAAATGGCAAAGACAGAAGCAGCACCTAAACTATCCATAAGGCAGAAAATACAGAGAGATAGCAGAGGCAGCAGATGAAACAGAAAGAATGCATCTACAGTGTGAGCTACAGAGCTGCAGTATCTGTCAAAGAAACAGGGACAAAGAGGTTATAAATCCTGTGTATGATTGAGTTCTAGTGATACTCTATCCCTGTGCATGCGCGAGAATGTTTGAATCTACAATTATGTACTCCGTCCCTACTGTATATACTTCAGTCACGGCTCAGAAAAGTGAATTTTCATAATGGATGGGATTAATGATGCTCTGGTTCTGTAAGTTGTTCGAAGAATCAATGTTAATACGATCGACAGTGGAGTTATATATATAGTCGTTGAATATATGATATGAACCTCGGTGACTGAGAGTATGGAAGGTCTAAAGATGAAGTGGTAAGAACGGATAGATTCGTGCTGTTGTATACGATATCGGGTTGACGGTACAGTGTGCCTCAGACGCGCTATATCTATATATAGGACACATTATATATATATATATATATATATATATAACTGGAGGAAGAATACTTAAATCAAAGTTTTTGCTTTAAATATGGAGCAGTTGTTTAATTACAGATAAAGGGCAGAATTCACATATATACACGCGAATGGAACCGTGACCAAGAGGAAAAGTGATGGCGGGTTGGAGCGAAACCATGGGTTTCTTCGCACCACATTTTCGTTGATACGTGGTATTTCGTGGATTGGCAGCGAATCCATAGAGGTTTTGACACGTGTCCCTGCAAAACCGCCAAGCGCACGATAACGATAGTCCTTCGCACATTAACAATCAACCCAGGTCGGCCTGCGAAATTGCTTTTGCGCCGTTGATCTAAAAAGAAGCCATCGGACGACGATTGCCTGATGAAGAGACACAGACGATAATGAAAAGACGCGAAGATTAACCAAGGATGCACAAGCTATGGGGAGCTTTGGTCATAAGGAAAGGATGCATTCTTATCTCAATTATTTTCGTGGCCTCGATCTCATGCTTGAGATTCTTTGGTCTTGATTGTATAAGAAATTTCTGTATTTTGATGAAAAGGGTCATGATGAGACCTATGATGTAAATTGTTATATTCAGTCTTGTAAGAGCTTGTTAAAATTTGTAAACCCACTTGGTTGGGTAGGTGAGTCATATATGTAAATCCACTTGGTTGGATCCTTGATGTAAGTATAAGTCCTTGGTGATAGGAAAGGTCATAGAGTCATGTACTTCATTGAATATTATGCTTGAAAATTCAGCATGAACTCAGGGGGAGCATGGTACTGGCTGTTCAATCCGTTTGGATCAAACCCTTGCCATTGATGTCAAAGGGGGAGGAAACGCAACAAAGGGTGTCTATCAAATATCAAAGGAAGAGTATTTCCATCAATGCCAAAGGGGGAGATTTTTTGGAATATATTGATGGCAAAGGATATGGAAAAGAAAATGGCAAAGGCATGGGTAACTAAGAAGAATGAAGAAAAGTTGCGTAAAAACAACGATCGCCAGAGAAGAACAAGAAGCAGAGACAGAGTGGGAGAAAAGAGATCAAAGGCACAGCAGAGTTTTGGTAAACAACAACACGCATTCAAGAAGGATGGGAGAAATGTAAGGATGAATGAATTGTCATGGGCCACAGCTAAGTATTGCAGAGGATAAATTTTTGTTATGGGCGAAGTCTTTTTGCAGAAGGAATGAAGACATCCGTAGTTCAAGACTACGGAGGAGAAAAGTTTATTTAAAGATAGTCATTTCGAGCTTTCAAAGCCTTCAACAAACAAGTATGAAGGAAATTGATTAAAACAGCGGAAAGACTTAAAGTTTTTGAAAAGGGAGGACAAGTGGTCCCCACCACTTTAGCGCAAATCGCAAGATCGCAAGTTTTGAAGTTTAAATGTCTTGTTGATATGGATTATTTGCGATATGCGATCATCGCGCCATCGCCATATCGCAATATCGCATATATTGCAACATCTCAATATTGCAATATCGCAAGATCGCACCATCGCAATATCGCACCATCGCAATATCGCAATATCGCATATTTGTTATTTCCGCCATCGCAAGTTCTGTTGTTTGCGATATGCGATCATCGCGCCATCGCAAGATCGCAATTGTCAACTTTGCGCACTTTTGTTTGATCGCGCCATCGCATATCACAGATCGCAAATGGCTAACTGCAATGTGGGCCCGGGGTCAAAGAATGAAATTTGAATAAAAGAAATGTTACGGGGACAGTGTAAATTTTTAAAATAACCATTGGGGTTATAGTTATAATATTATATGGTGGAGATAAAATATTGAATATTATTGAAGGGCCCGAATGGGATGATTCGTGCATGGAAGAATGGAGGTTAGGGTTTTCAAATTGGATTGGCACGATTATTAATACAAAACGATTGAGATGTATGGTTGTTCCGCTTGCGAAACTCACCACATCAACAAGACACTTGCGTATGGAAAAGCGTTGGATATTGTTTATAAAATCCAAAGGGTTAAACTTTGGGTTAAAGGCTGGGCGCACATAGATAATTTGAATCTCCTTGTTTGAATAAAATAAATTAAAAAGAAATCGAAGAGCCCCGGGGATAAACTAAAGGAATACCATTAGCGGTTGAGTGGTTTTAGACTCATGGTATTGAGAAAGGCGAGATCTATATAAAGGACAAAGATCATTTTTCGATAGACGTGTTTTTGGGTGCGAGCATTGGTGAAGAAGGAATTCCTCTAAGGAATATTCATATGGATAGACGACGCGCTTAATTGATTCTAAGTCCATGATGCACCCTTCGAGACATTGATTTGAAAGGTGATGAGTCGTGAGAGTATTCAACAGAAGAAATGATGAAAAGCTAGCGGATGACTACTGAAGAACACATATGGATCCGGTGCATATGACAGTTGGAGTTTCTGAAGGTTAATACACATAGAAGGATACACGGAATGTTGAATGCATAAATTCTCTGAAGTCTGGATTACAGTGGTCTCGTTGTTCTGTTATGTAAAATTGGGCAAAATATGTTTGTTAATTGAATGGGTTGGATCCAGTATGAAAATTGATGAAACGTGGTCCACAGAGGTGCTGAGGGTTGTAGCCTTCAGTCAGGGGGTCGTAGCTCCCTTCCAGGAGAGGCTGGTAAACGAGCACAGGTGGGTGCATGCGTACTGGTATGAGTCTGCGCCAGTACATAAGTTGTAAGATGTTTTCTTTATAATAAAATATTGAAGGCTGAGCAACGGCAGCGGTGGTTTTCTCCCGACTTGGGTTTCCACCTAAAATTCTAGTGTTCATGTGTGATGCTTATGTGTGATGATCTATTCTGTTATTACTGAACATACTTACTGTTAACTAAACATCAGATGAATGAATGTTGCAAAGAACTAAGTTAAGAATTATCTGCATAACTAGATCTTTGTTCATACGCAAGTTTTATGAAGTAAATCCACGTGTATACGCTAGTTGGGTTCAGCAAATTAGTGTATGGGTTTTGAAGTAAGAAAAAGTAAAAATATGTGAGTATGACATAAATACTGATTCACCCCCCCCCCCTCTCAGTATTTTCCCAACATCCTTCAATTGGAAAATTGATCAATTGATAATGAATATTGTCTACAATGTAACCAGCATAATCGAAGATTACAGATGGGGGTTGTCCTGGGGTAAAAGTGGATAAGAAACCCAACATGGATTCATCTGTGTGTTCATCATTAAAGTGCCCTATGATGAAGGAAAGCATAGAAATCACATGTCTTGAACATTCTGGGAATCTGGAAGTGGAATATGAGGGATTTATTTGAGGAATTTCTACATGCAAAGGCATAAATGTTTGTAAAATCATGAATCTTTTGGGAAAATCAAGGCCAAATTTCTGTAAAATCATGAATATTTTGAGAAAATCATGAAACGGGGAAACACACGCAAGTTTATTTGCGAAACTTTGTTTCCCTCGTCGGATCTTGGGGTTCGATTGCGAACAGCCTAGATTAATCATGGAAGTTGCGTCGGGATTTGGAGTGGGGTCGGGGTCTAATATAGGTGGCGGGGACAGGTTTTAAACTTTAGAAATAAACATTTTAATAAGTTTTAAAACCTTGGGTTTAAATGATATGCAAGGAAGTAAGGTTTATGTGTTAATTTAAACATTAGCCATTGTTTAAATCATTCATATAGGTGCAGGTTTAATATTATATAATTTTTCAACTTTTAGCAGTTGTTTAAAAACTATAGGGGGCGGGATAAGCTTATAGGTAGGTTTATACCAATGGGATAGGGCGGGGTTTTAATATTTCACACATGGGGTATTAAACATTGGTTTAAAACTTTAAATAGAGGGGTTTTGTGGATTTATTAAAATAAATTGATTTAGTAATATATGGGTGGGTGTAACTTAGGGAATTAATATATATAGTTAGTAGTTAATATGAAATGAAGGGTGAAGTGTAGGGGATATGAAAACACATGTTTTAAGTCTAATTAAAGTGAAAAATGATAGACAAAATAAAGCATTGTTGTTTCTTTTGTTTTTTCATACTCTTAACTTAGGTTAAAATGTATTTCATGGGTTTTGAGCGTTTTGAAAGGAAAATGGGATTAGTTACTTGCAGTTTTACTTTTATTAAGTAAAAAATGGGTTTTTACTTAGGAAAATGGGATTATGATTATGAATGAAGCGTAAATGTGGATGAATGTGGGTCTAGTGTGGGAATTCCATATTTTTTAACCAATCAGTCATTGAGCCTTGGGTTCGGTCCCAACAGAAGTCATAGAAATGCTCTGAACCTTTTTGACTGATAGTTTAGAATACTGAATATTTGTAGGGAAGGGGAAATTAGTGATTTTTGTCTGATGATGCCTTATTACATGCTTTCACAACTGCTTTCTACCTACCCATCTTTATTTCTAACATTTTTTACTTCATTTTCATGGGTGCATTTAAGCTTGCAACCCTAAATCAATTTTCTTTCAAAGCATAAATCTATCTAAGTCTAACCTTATTTCATCTGAGGGCTCAGATTAAACTGTTGAGCTCCTCATTCATTCTCTATCTTAACTACTAATTTTTCATGTTTATACTATTTGACATATCTTTATTCTCTATCTAACACATGAAATTCAAAGCATGAAAAGTTAAGATTAAATTGTTTAACCAATCATGGATTATGGCATTTATTGAAAATCTACACATAATCATTATTCTTGCAGTAAAAGTAAATGGTAGTGGCATTTTGACTTGCTCACTTTCAAGTCTTATTTTTATCTCTTTTTTCTTTTGGGGTCCATTCTTTTTTCTAATTCCTTTGATTTTTCTTTTAGGACTTTTTACCCTCTTTTATTTTTTATTATTTTTTATTTTTCAAAATATGGGAAAACAACTTGCAGAAAGTAAGGTATGTACATATTTACAAGACTTATCAAAGTCAATTCAAAAATTATGAATCCTATTATTATAGGACACTAACACAGCCCACGCTAAAGAAAACCCGAGCGCAGCAGAGACTCGTTTCAGAGGGGGTTAGGCTTAGGCACAGTGCGTGCGGTATCAGTTGGGGCTGCCTGACCCAACTAATACTCGATACTATTAGCTGACTACCAATAATCCCAAGACTCAAACGCTCACGTGGGATAGTGTTTATTAGTGGCCAAAAACTAGGGCAAACTTTACCCTATAGGTGACGGTGTAGGCAAGCGCCAGACCCTCCACCCTTACTGTAATATCCCAAAATAGGGAAATTCTACACTATCGGGAATATCTTAAGATATTCCAAATGTGGAGATCCAGCAATATGAAAACACAACAATGGAGTAGCAGTGACACTCAACTCATAGAAATGTGAGAAAGATCCATAGCCATCTTATTAAGTAATAGCAGCAAAAAATGAATACAATATTTTGAGGAAAATGTTACTCAAGATAGGCAATGCTCAGCCTCAAGAGACAAGTACATAAATCATGATAAAACACTGCTACACAAGTGTGCCCAAGATATTACTGCGTAGTTTTATAAGAGCAACTACATGCTAACATATGTCAAATACATGGATATACAAATATATGGCCCATACAACATTGGGAGTGAAGATCTCAGCTCCCAAAGGCTACCTCAAGTCAATCCTTGAAGGATTGGCTATAATATACAAAATCTGCAAAATGTCGAAGTTGCTGGGTAGCAGCTGCAACTCAGAAATTTGAACTGGATGGAGATGGCTGAAGATGATGCCCAAAATGAATATGCCTCCTCCAATGGATCTTCCAAGTGAAAGTTTGATCCTATCACTGAATATCTCACCCTCCAAACATATCTGCAAATCCCCATAGCAATTATTCACCAGAAATAACACAGTCACTAAATAAAATTGCGTTGTAGGGGAAAGGGAATGAGTTGGCCCAATGCCAAGATCTGCAATAAGTTACGAAACTCCTCACTAGCTTCCCAAAGGAATGGAAAATCCCTCCTCTGAAAATCAGCTCTGGAAATGGTGTTGAGATCCTCCACTGCAACACCCTACAACACAACATTATACTTGATCAGACATAATGTTGTAGCTGGAGGAGGTGGCTTGGCCTTGAGCCTGAATGTGGAGAATGAAGTACATGATCCTTCAAGAGGCCTCTCTTGGAAGGAGAAGGATTCCTAAGTAGGAGATCCTTGTGCTAAGCAGCACTGCAACTCAGCTAAACAGTTGGAGATTTCACAAAGTCTGAATAGACCATAAAATAAATAATACATGACATGAGAAACAATGGCTGCCTTTCCCTCCTTTTAAACAAGTGAAAGACCTCTCTCCATGGGTCCCACTCTTTAGGGTTTCCTCCACCAAATAACCCTCTTCCCATTCACACTGCGTTGTCTATCAAAGTGTTTTCCTCCTCCTCTCCCAGCGCTATTGACTTGGTCAAACTTGACCTTGTCTTCATGCAAATTTCCCTTTTCACACATAGGGGTGTGAAATCCAGCTCTTATGACTATCCCTTTTCATATTTGAGGGATTTTATTCCGATTTTACTAAGCATGGGCTTCTTTACCCATTTATTTAGCTACTAGGTGATGAAAACAAAATTTAAATGTTTCATTTGCTAGTCATCAGTATTTTTCACTTGTTGGTGATGACTAGTTGTAACAGCCAAGTTTTCTAGCAACTGATTTAAAAAATTGTCAAAATTTGCCAGCTGGAAAACACCCATAAATTTTTTTTCCCTCCTACCTTTTCAATCCACCCATGACGAGATGAAACCTCATTATCAAGCCCTATCTAGCCTCAGCCATACTAACTTGTCCATCAGCTCCAAAAAAAACAATCCAAATCTGTCCGAGAAGTCCCCCCTAAGTTAGGTAGTGGCGCTCTAGGCATTTCTCCCTTGGCAAACTATCATAAGCCAAAGAACCTCTATCTATGATCAACCAGTCCTAACTGACCTTCCTATTCTGCAAATAAAGTTTGGTTACACCCTTAAGCCGCACCACTAACAAGCCCTGAAGTCTCAACAATGCATATGCCATAGGTCAAACTGATATTAGGTTGTTTTACAGTGTTTCAATGGATATTTCAAGAGCAGAAGTGTACTAGTATTCCAGAAGAAAGTATTAAACTCAACATGAGAAGACAACTACTTCTCATGTGGTTTTGAGCCTGGGATGCAGCTACAGGGTAGAGAGTTATTTCATCAAGCTCCTACAATCACAGTCAAAGGTTAGTGAATCATAAATGACAAGAAATGTTTTGAAAATACTAGCCAAATTTCTTGTGATGTCTAAAGAGACACAAAAGTATTTGAAAAAACAGGATTACTTGTCTCAGAAAAGTACCCATCATGACTTATTATCAATTTGCCATCTTCATTCACTCAAGCATGAATAGGCAGTGAAAGGAAAGGTAACACTGTTTGGAGAAGCTGATGAAATGGCATCACTAAGAAAACCTCCTCCATACATGAGAAGAGGGTTGAAAGACTGAGAAAACCTCCTTCATTTTACAAGCAGAGGGTTGGGCACTGTGATAAAGGCCTCCTTCATCTATAAGTAGAGGGCCAGGGACAGTGATTGATTTTAGGATTTTCACTAACTGAAAGACAAATTTTAAGAATAGTAGGAGACAATTGAAGGCTTCTGAACAGAGAAATGGTGTTAAAAACAAATAGAAAGCATGACTACTGTAATGATCAAAGAAGCTGACTTATCTCCTATCAGAGATTTCTTTCAATGGCAGTCTGGAGCCAAAATGAACAAACTTTGCTGAGGGATGTAATTTCCTTAAAGGTTCCAAAGAACCATCTCCTTGATAAACAGGCATGACATTTAGTCTTTGTTCCTTTAACAAAACAAAGTTGAAAGTAGTTGAAATCAGCTGGGTTTAACAGAGGCGCAAGAGTGATGTTGATATTCAAAAAGGTTTTGCTCTTCCTATTCATAAATATCTTTTTCAAACTTGTCAAAAGTGACAAAGAGGTAACCTAAGCTTTGTTTTCTAAAGGGGACTTTGCAAAAGAACAACACAAAGACAAGAGGTGGGAAAAAGGAGATGGCAAGTGTTTCATTTTCAAGAGAAATACTAGAAGAAATGAAACATGATGCTGTTACAAACAAAGGACTCTTGAGACATATGAAGATACGTAGCTATTTCATATAAGTGCAAGAGAAGCCTTTAAAAGATTTTTTTTTTAGCATATGGCAGCTAAGTTTTTCCCTCAGTCAAAAAGCAGTGTCATTCAAAAGGCACATCTACAGTCATTCACATGGCTCAGAGCATAATTTTCTTCTAAAGTACACACATCGAAAAACGAAACAAAGTTTCATTCCTTAATGAGAAACTGTGGAAAGTTTTTGACTATTAAAAAGGTTTCTTTACTTTGAAAAAAAGTCATGCTTGTAAAAGAAGTGGTTCTTGCCATTGTGTCATTTATTTGAGCAAAAAGAGTCTCGGTTATGTTTTAAAAGGACATGAGCTTCATGTTTTGTTTAAAACAATACCATTTTCAAAAAGCCTTCAACACCCTCATAAAGAACTTCAAAGGGTCAGTGGCTTTTTCAAACATAAAGGGTGGATTGACCATTGTCAAAATCTATTTTTCATTTCAAAACACGAGCAACACTCCCCTATGCTGATCTCTAACCGAAACAAGAAGTTCTTGAGCAAAAAATTGCAGAGTTTGAAGCTTTTAGACCGCGCGGTGCGCCTGAAAAAACGCGCGGCGCGTTCAGGAGCATTTTTACAAAGGAGTTGTATTGCTGCGGAGCGTGCCTGTAGTGGCACGCGGTGCGCCTGTAGGTGCAGTCACAACTGCCTGAAGGCCAACCCGACACCCTGTCTATTGCACGACGCCTTTCCATTTCAACGTGACGTGCGTGTTTTAACAGCCAAAATGCCTCAAAAAGAGTCTTGAATCTACTCAACTCTTTGAGCAAAGGCCATCATCCATCTTCGAGGTATTTTTGTTTGCCTCCTTGGTGTATTCAATTTTCTAAAGGGGTGATCAATGTTGTGTTTTTCAAGACTAAATGATGGTGAAAAAATGGAGGTCTTGGTAGGAAAATCAAAGTGATTTGTTAAATATATTGACAAAGTTTGTTACGGTGGGAGGCTAGTAGACTGTTCATATTAGTTTCAACAGGCCTAAAGCTACCCTCAAGATAGTGATAAACCATAACCTCTGTCACCCAAGTGTAAGGTAAAAATAGTGTTACAAGGTGGAGGCAGTTTTTGAAAGGAAAACACAGTGTTCCTAAGGTGAAGCAGTGTTTGTAATGAAAGCACAGTGATTATAAGGTGACAAACAATAAGCCTATTTTAAAAAGTAGTGGTCTTAGTCCGAATGCCTTGTCACCTTCAAAAAATTTCTCCCTTTGAATAATTGAAATAGTGAAACTAGGGCTGCCTCCTTTGTCCCATAAAGCAAATTGTGGTGAAATATCTTTCAACTCAATTTAAAGGTGTTTTGTCTACCTATGTATGTGAAACAGTGAAGTACAAGAGGAGTGTTTTTGATTGGGAGAGGTGTTTTGTTTTCTACAAGGCTGTCTTGCTTATGCCAAAACACAAAATAGCTTTGTGACTTTACCCAAACACAGTAATCATTTGACTGTGTGTACCTTTTTATTTGATAACTATTTGTTGATTGACATACAAAGGAAGACAAACAGTGATTTGTAAGGAGCAGAGAGTTGGTATTAAAGAACCATTTCACACAGCATTTGAGGCAGTTTGCCTTGGTCAAACAGTTACTAACAAAGAGGACATAGTTGTGTGCTTGAGAAGAACTTTCCACAGGCCATTTGACTTAGCTTGGTGTTGCAGAGAGCGTTCAAAACAAGATGCCTCCCAGGCAAGACAGTAGGAGTGGCTTGCATAAGAGATTCAAGCCTATTTCCACTGAAGAAGTGAATGCCCACCCATCATTCTTGTTAAATTTCCATGAGGTTGGGTGTTTAGATTTTTGTCAAAGAGTGCAAGAGGTGAAGAGATTTTCCCCTTTGACACATCTTTGCACTTTGAGGTTTCAACAGAAGAATTTCCAGCTGGCAGGCCTAGATTTCAAATTCTCTCCAAGGTCCATCTCCAAGGCCACTAAAAGTCCTTATGTCGGGGAGAAGTGGTTTAAACAAAGCCACTTGGACTCAGAAGAATACAAGCCCTTTCTAAAGCCTAAGCATAGAGATTCATGTCCTTCCATTTTCCCCTTCTCATATCTTTTGACTAGCTATGCCCCCCTCATGAAGATTATCATGAAATAATTCACTTGTGAGGGAAGATTCTCCCGATTCTATGCCTATCACATTCGATTTCTCATGCATTTCACGAGGGCTAAATTGCTAAATCTTCCTTTCTTCTTACATAGAAGCATTGAGAAAATGGCCTCCACTATTCAGAAAAAGCCTCCCTCACAGCAAATAGCCTGCCTCTTCCATCACTCCCTCATCAAAATCATCATTCTTCATCAACTTGAGAAGAGGGAGGTCTCTTGGGATATTTTCATCACCCATCCGGATTTCTCCACTGTCCCTCCAGTTCATACATCTCCTACACCTCCTACTCACCATCCTTCACCTTCTTCTAGTAGACCTATTCCCAAGAAGCTTAAGTTTACCATAGAACAAACAAAAGAGCCTGAAGAGGGATAAGAGCATGACCATGATGAGGAAGAAGAGCAGGACCAAGAAGAGGGAATTGATGATGAGCAGCAGCATGATGAAGCAGGACAACAAGGGGATGAAGAAGAAAGTGCCGATGAGCAGCATCACAGTGAGGCAGAGCAACAAGGGGATGATGAGGAATATGATGAAGGGCAGCAGCATCAAGATGTGCAACACAGTGAGGGCGAGCATACTCATAAAGATGTTGAATAAGGGCAGCCACAGCAATATACACAGCAGCCACAACATGATACACAGCAGCCACATCATGATGAACAAAGGCAACTACAGGATGATGAACAACAACCTCCTAAAAGAAACAGCAACCTCAAGAAGAAGAGGGGCAGCAGGATAAACATGTGCAACACAGTGAGGAGGAAAGCCCTCAAAAGGAAATTCCAAAGGACATCCAAGGAATCCATGAAGAAATCCAAGACAGTGGCAAAAATGAGGAGCAAAGTGACAAGGGTAAAGAGCCCATGGAGCATGTGCTAGCTGCCTCTCCTAGGCAAGGGGCCATGCTCTCTTCTCCGAAAGTGGCCAAGCCCCGGAAATCAAAGAAAAGGGTGCCTAGAGTTGTAACTCCAAATGTGACTAGGGCCCTCTGAAGCAAGGGAAAATTGCCCAAGAAGCCCATGGTTGAATTTCCCAAGAGGAAGAAGACTAAAAGAGCCACGCAAAGCAAAAGGAAGGACAAGGAAGAAAGCAGTAATGAACAGGAAAGGGAATTCGAAATCATCCAAATCCAAAGTGATGATAGTAATAATGAAGCCCGGATCCTAGAAAATCTCTTGATCCATAGAGAAAGCCAAATTGATGCCTTGAGGACTGATCTTGATAGAGCTAGGAACTTCAATCACTTTTTTCAAGTTCAAAACAAGCAGATGAGTGTCCATATGGCTGTATATGAGACATGGGCCATCAAATACAAAAGGAGGCCTCCAAAGCACAAGTGAGATTGGAAGAACTCATGGGTGAATTCGATGAAAGCGAAGGCGAAGATCAGCCCAGGCGAAAGAGGCCAAGAACCATGGGGCTCAAAAAGGCCCTTGAGAAACAAAAAGAAGAAGAAGATGTCCTTCTCCAATCTACCCCTCTCACTGCATTGTTCGAACAAGAGATAGAGAACAATCGGGAAGCATGGCTTGAGAGAGTTAATTATCACTTGGAGAAGAAATTGGAGAGGGAAAATAGAGACTTGGACCTTCAACGGAGGATGACTAGGCATTATAAAATGCTAAATCAGTTTGCCCGACGGAAGTTGAAGGTTGCTCAGGAAAAACTCAAGGAGGCTAAAGGGAAGCGCCGGGCACAAAAATTGAGGAAAGACACCTCAAGGCTCCAAATTTTTGCCTCTGCTTCACAACATGTTGCTGAAAACCCTTGAGGGTCATGCTCACCAATTTTGGGCGAAATTCAACATATTTTGGTTTTTTGTCATTTTTGGGTTTTTGGCCAAAACTCATGGGCATCGCCATTTCAGTTTGGTACTTCATCAAAGGATGAAAATTGTATCATTGGATGCCATAATTTTAGGGGCACATACTCATCGATTTTCAGAACAATTGAAGATCTTTTTCTCCCCCAAAATGGAAAAAAACACTCACTTTTTCTACACTCTGCCCCGTTTATCAGCAAGGCTTATTTTTTGGGTTTTTACACAAAAGCCTATTTTTGGAGGAATTACAGTGGTTATTTTGGATAAAACTAAAAAATTTCAAAAATTAGACACTTAGATCATTCCAACGAGCCATCATGAGCCTTGTTTCAACATCGGGAAGGCCTCCAAAAGTTGCCGGCAAGTCAGGGGACCTTTTGCTGATGTATTTTTTGAGTATTTTTGTAAAAATTGAACCTTTCAAAAGTTACTTTTCTTCATGTGTGTTTAGCTAATTTTGTACATGATAAGTTATGAAAATTCAATATATTTCCATTTTTTAGAATTTTTTAGATATTTTATTAGATATTTTGTGCCTTGGGCATTGCAAAGCCTCAAGGAAAAAATCAGATATTTTGAATAGGCCAATGAGATTGCAAGTTGAACTAATAGGTTTTCCTCACTTTGGCCTATATATTCCAAAGGCTTTCATTGTAAACAAGGTTGAACTTGATGAATAGAAGCAATATATGGTCATATAAGCTTTGTAAGAAATACATGTCTCATGCTTTTGGATAGTTTCTTGGATGTTCTTGGATGATGAAAGAGGATTGTTGTTGGATTCTATGACTTGGTAGAATGGTATAGTGTCTCTCTCTCTGTTTTGTTTCTTATTTTTCATTCATAAATCCATGTTCTTGCTTGCTATAAGACAATAGAGAACAAATTTGAGACATGCCCTTGGAGGCACCTCAAACTTCCTGTTTCTTTATAGCTTCCATGTTTTCTTCATTCTTAGTCACATTAAATAATTCTTGATTGCTCTTTAATAACTTAAGAATATTGTTTGCTTGTTTCATTCATGGTTTTATGCA
This sequence comes from Pinus albicaulis, assembly GCA_034641835.2. Lineage (NCBI taxonomy): Eukaryota > Viridiplantae > Streptophyta > Pinopsida > Pinales > Pinaceae > Pinus > Pinus albicaulis. Next base: position 1,269,197,083 of record CM076574.1, on the reverse strand, counting down.
TGCTAAGTATGATTTACGGTATGCCCTGCTTAATCATGGCTAGCCATAGCTCCACCTATGAAACTCCTCTTTGATTGATTGGATTGTCATTTGTTGAACCAAGGAGGTCTTGTTCTAATCTTTCCCTTTGCCTAAAACTATGCAATCTTGTTTTCAAAGTGCCCAATGGCTTGAAGTACTGTGTTTAGGTGTTCCGAAATAGTGATTTGAGTTGTTTTTCTATCTTAAATGTGTTTCCCCAAAGTCTGATAGCCATTTCCTAAATTTAGAGAGTTATATATCTCTATGCATGGCTTGAATGTTTATTTCTCTGCATTGATTAGTTTACAGTTACATTTCTCATGATTAATGGTTTTCCCTACCATGTTTATGTTAGCTATTAAACTATTTGTGCTTGAAAAAATTTGTTATTCACAAACTTGATGTCCATCTCACTCCATTTTTCCCAAAGATCCATTTTACCTCGAATCAAATCGTCCCTTCAACAATCTTGTATCACCATTTGAAAGCTTTCTTGAACTTTTTGACCCCATAGCCCAGTTGATCTAACATCTTTTTACCTATCTTATGTCTTTGATCAGTTCATCCCTCACAACCTAAAAACCAAAACCAAAAACCTACTTCATAACTAGCCTAAAATCATAGCACAACAAGCAAACACACAGATATCCCTTACACAAATAGAGAGAGCCCTCTCTGAGTCCAGGAAGGCTAGGTCCTTGGGCTCCAAAGATTGGTTTGATGTTACACTGTCATTTGGCTTGCCAATCAGCCAAATCACGGGACCCTAATGTAATGGCAATCACGGTGGGACTAATTGAGTACATAACAGTCTAGCAAACTCTTGTAGATTCATTAGTCTTTAAAAAATTTAAATAGGCAAGTAGTCCATAGAATCATTTAGAGTAAACTCTTTTTGTTATCACCACCCTAGCAAAGTGATGAAATAGGTTTAGAATACTTTAATAAACCATAGGCTGCACATGAAACTCAAAAAACCCCAAAACATTCCCAGATTGGCTTTTCCCTAGTTACTGGTGGTGGACCATAGCTACATCTTTAAAAAAACAACCAAGTTCCACCTGGCGACTCCATTAGCCTCCAATAGGCTTAAAACTCCATAAAAAAACAAAAATTCATGAACCATACCTTTCTGCTAAATCATCCTTCCAAAAAACTTAAAACTTAGGGTGGAAACTCTGTAATCAGTGAAAAAATAAGTATAACTTAGCGATTCAGAAGACCTCACCTAAACATAGGAGATAAGCAGAAATATTCTTGCCAAGAGAACCATTAGCTTGTCCATACAACCTAGAAAACTGTTAAAACCAAGTGAATCACTCTTCTTTGCAAATTTCCATCTCAAAGTTTGCTATAAAATTTTTTCCCATAAGCATCTTTGATAGTGGTGGTGGTGGACCATAGTTCTCATAGAAATCCACCTGGTGACTCCAATAGTCCATATTTTTGTTTTGACCATCCTTCACATTAGTAAAACCCTAGAGAGGCCATCCATCCGAAACAATCCCAAATACCATCCTCTCTAAAATCTAGGCTCGAAATCTGGCTTCACGAAGAATCAACACCAGATCTCATCCAGACCCAAATCCCCTTATCATAGTAGATGGCCTAGAGAAGATTCTGTGGAAAGCTTCCGAAACTGGCAATTTAGCTACCGATAGGTCCATCCGTAAAGAAAGATCAGTACCTGAACACCTCACAGCCTTTCCAGATTCCCCATTTGACTTAAAATCAGCAAAAACTCTTTTTAGAAGCAAGTCACAAAGTAAGATAGACTTTTACGATCTTGAGCCCCTAGGTCTGCCACGGAGTCCTAGTTTGAATACATGGAAATAGAATACGAGACCATCAGAATGAGGATGTTCGCCCAAAGCCTAGGCGGAGAACCCAAAAAATGGTTTAAGAGCTTAACTCCAAATAGCATCCACAATCTCCCAGAACTCTACCAAACCTTCATAAACAAGTGGGAAATCTGAAAGAACCCCATTCAAATCCTATCAGAGTATAAAAATCTAAAACGGGAAAATGGGGAAAGTGTCCAGGGATACTGCACTAGGTTCAACAGTGTGTATAATGCCCTCCCACCTCACTTCAAACCTCCGCTTGGCTCAGCATTGGCAAAGTTCCCCGAGGGTTTTGACCCATACATGAATTATCAACTAAGAGACAAGGATCCCCCTACCTTAGCAGAAATGCAAAAAGTGGCTATAAATGTAGAAGCCAACTTAGCCGAAAAGAGAGCTAGGATAAGAGCAGAAAAGGGAGTCACCTACCATGATGAATTTTCCCCTTCGGTATTTTCCTCAAATCCTAGAATAGATGGCCTGGTCAAATCCATGACAAAGATGTGGGAAAAAATGAGTGAAAAAGCACCTCTTAAGGACAACTAGCCAAACCCTCAAAACTGGAACCAAAACTTTAGAAGAGACCAGTCTCAAAATAAACCAAGGGGAAAGGACCAACAAATCAGACCATCCTTCAGTGAGAATTATGTTGATGAAGATGATAAGGATACTGAACCCATTGATGAAAATCATTTGAACCTCATAGGTTTTGATAATGAGAGTGAGGTTTACCTCACAACAGAAGAGCAAGAGTTCTTCTCTCCAAATCAGGACGAAACCAACTATGAAGATCCCAAAGATCCTGTCATAGATTTTCAGAATGCCATCATAGAAGCTCACAGGCAGTATGACCTTAGAGTAGAAAAAACCAAGACAACTCCAAGAAAGGTAGCCCTGACACTGCTAAAACCCCTGATACCATCCTTAAAAAAACAGTAGATAGCAACAAAATCGTGGTCAAGAAAACTGACCAAAACAAAGATAAATTTATTCAAACAAGTCTTGGCTCAGATGCTCCTAGCACCTCCACAAAGACTCCCAAGGTGGCTGTGTCAAACAAAGTCCCAAACCAGAGTCAGCAAATTAAGAACATAGAGAAAGTCATGTCCGAAAAAGCTGAAACAAATATATCCAAATTACAAACTCCTTTTAGTTTCGAAGGGGAAATTTCCAAAATAAAAATAACCATAACCCTTACTGAGCTAATAACTGTAGATAGGTATAGATCCCAAATCTTCAAATTTTTTGATATAGGAAATGAGGCAGATACTTTAAATCTAACTGATGACAAACCCAAGCTCTTGTTTGGCCCCAAAATAGAAGGTGAATTCCAAGAAGGAACTGTCTCTCCTTTCTATGTAAGCTTGAATATACAGGACAAAATATTACATAATGCCATGTTAGATTCTTGTGCTTCCCATAACCTCATGCCTAAAGCAATCATGGAAAACCCGGGTTTAGAGGTAACTCAACCATACAAATACCTGTACTCTTTTGTTTCAAGTCGGTTCAAATTCTTAGGGCTAATAAAGAACCTATTTTTTGCTTTGACACAATTACCGGCAAAAAACCTAGTCATGGATGTAGTAGTGGCCGATATTCCTCCTAAGTATGGAATGCTACTATCGAGGGCGTGGGCTTCCAAAATACAACGTAACCTTCAAATGGACATGTCATTCACTACCATCCCAGTTTTCAACCAAACTAGAAGATTATACCGAGAGACTCACATGAAATACATGGTTAGCAACCGAGATAAGCCAAACAACACTCCCATCTATCCCATTCATTCCAATTTATATTATTTTATCTTATACAATGAAAGTGATGTAAACGAGAAGATAAAAGAAAATGAAGAGGATTTCAAACCATCAAAACCACATTTCCCACTACTAAATGAAGAAACTAATGATCAAAGCCCCAAGAAACCTGAAAAACAACGTAGTATCGTGTATGAAAAAGAAGCTCTTTGGAGTATAAGATTTGACGGTTCTTATGGAAAAACCAGTTCGGGGGCCAGCGTCTGGATACACAATACTAATGAAGGTCATTCTTTCACATTAGAATTCCACTGTACTAATAACATTGCGGAATATGAGGCCCTTCTCCTTGGTCTGCACATACTTAAAGACTTAGGCACCAAGAAAATATCAGCCCAAGGAGATTCAGAACTTGTAATTAGGAAAATCAAAGGTGAATATTCGACAAAAAACCCAAGACTAAGAGAATACAGAAATTCAGCTTTAGACATCCTCAAAACCTTCGAAAAATATGAACTCACTTATATTCCTAGGGCTCAAAATAGCCTAGCAAATGAGCTCACCTTCACTGCAAGCAATGGCCAAATATCATGTCTAAGCGAGCAATACAGTATTCAGGTCAAACATCGCCCTACAGTACCAGATAATATTGACCATTGGAAAATATTCAAGGATGACGATCAAATTGATGATTTCTTACAATCTAAGAATGAATTTGAAGTAACCAAAACAGACTTAGAAAATGAAGAAAATAAACCTGGAAAAAATCAAGATCAAGAGCCAAATTTACCTTCTTGGATAGATGTAAACTTGGTAAATCATTCATATGAAACTGAGATGGGAGAGGACACAAACCAAAGGGAACTTGAAGTCTGACACTGTGAAAATGACACCATACCCAGAGGGCTTGCGCCTTTAGAAGAATTGTTTGATTTTAACGATGTGGCCAAAAAACCTAAAATGGAATCTACTGAGGTCAACATAGAAGAATATAACATAGGAAGCCCGGAAGAACCAAGAAATATCCAACTATCCAAAACCCTCCCTCCTCACATAAAGCAAAAGTACATCAAGTTGTTTAAATAATTTAAAGATGTGTTCGCAGGGGGATACCAAGATTTGAAATCATATGACACCAGCATCATCCAACATAAGATTCCCCTTAAAGAAAACCAAAAGCCTTTCAAACAAAAGTTAAGAAGAATAAACCCAGTATTACTACCATTGGTTGAAAAGGAAATAAAAAAGATGTATGATGTTGGGATAATAGTATCCCTCAAGTACTCTGAGTGGGTCTCAAATCTAGTGTCAGTTAGGAAAAAGACTGGTGAAATCGGACTCTGTATCAATTTCCGAAATCTAAATAGAGCCTATTTAAAGGACAACTATCCACTGCCCAAAATGGACCACATACTTCAAAAGGTAGTAGGTGCTAAAAGGATCTCATTACTTGATGGTTTTTCTGGTTATAACCAAGTGTTGGTTTACCCCACTGATCAACACAAAACAAATTCCACCACACCTTGGGGCACTTTTATGTACGTTAAAATTCCCTTTGGATTGATGAATGCTGGTGCCACATTCCAAAGAGCCATGGACATAGCCTTCTCAGAAGACATAAGTTATTTCATAGTCATATATCTTGACGATATTACGGTATATTCCAAATCAGATGAAGAACACCTGGTGCACTTAAGAAAGGTTTCTAACAAATGTAGAAAATATGGTTTATCCCTAAACCCCAAGAAAACACTTTTCGGTCTAGAAGAAGGAAAACTCCTAGGTCACATCATTTCGGAAGAGGGAATAAAAATAGACCCCCAGAGAATCGAAGGCATATTACAAATAAGTCACCCCAGAAACATAAAAGAGCTGCAATCCTTTATCGTAAAGATTAATTTCTTGAGAAGATTCATCCCAAATCTTGCCAAACTTCTGAGAGATATCACAAATATGTTGAAAAAAGAGGTCGGGGTTAAATGGACTACGGAAGCCAAAAAATATTTTGAAATGGTTAAAATGGACCTAACTAAAACAAAAGTATTGATAAGTCCTGATTTCACCAAAGACTTTTACATTTTTTCATTTTCCTCAGAACACACAATAGTTGCCCTGTTGTTACAAAAAAACGCAGCAGGGCAGGAGCAACCCATTGCCTTCTTTAGCAAATCCCTGAGAGATGCTCCCTTGAAATATAACATCATGGAAAAAAAAGCATTCACATTGGTAAAAGCACTAAAATATTTTTGAATTTACATCTTACATTCTCATGTCGTCACTTTTGTACCTAATACCGTCATCAAAGACATATTAAACCAAGATACCAATGGTAAAAGGGGAAAATGGATCGCTATCATCTTAGAATATGACTTATAAATCCGACCTACCAAACTAGTTAAAGGGCAAGGATTTGCAAGACTAATTGCTGAAACCAACCTCCAAGCTTTAGATATAAATTTTGTTGATGCCTTAGAAGAACATGAAGAATGCACAGCCCCTCATGTTGAACAAGTGTTTTTAAATTCACCTTGGTATGCAGATATTCTTTATGTATTGTTTTATCTAAATGCTCCTCCAACTTTATCAAAGACAAAAGCAAGATTTCTTAAACAAAAGTCTTTAAAGTTTTGCATTATATATGGATTTCTGTATTGCAAAAATCCCACGGGTATGCTACTTAAATGTTTGCTTGAGTCTGATGCAGAGAAAATTATGCACGAAATGCATGAAGGAGAATGTGGAGGCCATCTCTACTGGAAAAATACAGAGAAAAAAATCCTTAGAGCCAGTTATTATTGGCCTACCTTATTTCCTGACACTAACAAGCTAGTTATGACATGCCATAAGTGTCAAATTTTTTATGGCAAGAAAAAGCTTTTACCTTTGCCCTTACACCCCATCATAGTCGAAGGACCCTTCCAGCAATGGGGTCTAGATTTTATTGGGGAAATTCACCCTTCCTCATCCACTCAACATAAATGGATCCTTACAGCCACTGATTACTTTACCAAATGGATAGAAGCCATACCTTCCAGGAACGTCACCGATTCAGTCATCATCAAGTTCCTAGAAACCAATATCCTATCTAGATTTGGTTGTCCTAGAAAGATAATTACAGATAACGCTGTTGCCTTCTCCTCCAAAAGAATGGTTGACTTTTGTTACAAATATCACATTTCATTAGGACATTCCACAACTTATTACCCTCAAGGTAATGGTTTAGCCGAGTCCTCTAACAAAATCCTAGTCAGCATCATAAAAAAACTTCTTGAACAAAATCAAAAGGCATGGCATGGAAAACTAGTACACGCACTATGGGTTGATAGACTAACCACCAAAAAATCCATAGGTATATCTCCTTACCAACTAGTTTATGGCATAGATGCCATTTTCCCAACATCTTTAGGGGTTCCAGTAATGAAGCTATTGCAGGAAGTTCAAATAGAATAAAATGACATGCAAAGGAGGGTAAATCAGACTATCCATTTACAGCAAACAAGAGGAGTTTACCAAAAGGCTCAGTTAGCTCAAGACAAAATAAAACATATTTTTGACAGAAGGACCAAGGAAAATGATTTTCAGATTGGGGACAAAGTGTTAAAATGGGATTCTAGAAGAGAAGACAAAGGTAAACATGGCAAGTTTGAAAATTTATGGAAAGGGCCTTTCATCATCAGCTTAATTAGCGGAAACAATGCCTTTTTCTTGCGAGAACTCGATGGGACTAAAAATTTTGGAGGTCCTGTGAATGGTAGGACATTAAAGCATTATTTTTGTCAAGAGCTCCAATTTTAAAACATTTTCAATCATTGTATATACCATTGTTTGAAAAATAGATAAAAACAGAAAATTCAAAAACAATAGAAAAATAGAAAAAGAGGGTAGTTTGAAAAATATAATTAAGGCCCCATGTTCAAAAAATAGTCATTCAGAAAGCGCCCAAGTCTAAATTCTGCTACTAGTGCTCAAATGTCTTATTCAATTATCTAGCCTAATCATAGTTGAACATGTTTTAAATTTATTTGCTGATAAGTTACTGAGTGGAAAAGATGGTCAACATTGTGTACGCTTGACTTATCAAAGAGATTAGATTAGGAAAAGATGTTGGTTCCACATGCTCAAAACAGAACCAAAGAGGGAAGCGGGGATGAAAAACAAATTGTGTATCCTAGCCTCGTGTTTCCTAGTTTTCATTTTATGCAAAATAATATTTGTGTGCAACTTGTCCTTCATGTCACAAGTACATGACGAATCAGACTGTCTAACCCTGATTTGGTCATTTTTCAATTTCATGTTTTAGATTAGAGAACAAAATCCAGTCAAACAGCTTAACCTTGAAAGTTGATCTAGCATAGGTAGAGTAATCAAGGAGTTCATCAGCTTAATCTGAACTCCCGGCAGATATAAGTGTAGAAATAGATAGGTTCATTTTTCAAAAAAAAAATATATATATATATATATATATATTGTCAAAGGGTTGCTAGTCCAAATGCACCCAAAGGAAGAAAAAATGTTAGGAAAGATAGTGGGGTAGGTAGAAATATCATTGATGCTAATCATGCTGTCAATTTTCAGAAATAGCATCAAGGAAGAATAAAATTTGCGCCAATAGATAAGGCACTAGTCTTCATAAGCCAAAGATCTGAAATTCTGAACACCTCCTGAAAAGGAGCTGCCCTCCCCAAATGGAGCCACTGTTAGTCATCAGTATTTTTCACTTGTTGGTGATGACTAGTTGTAACAGCCAAGTTTTCTAGTAGCTGATCTAAAAAATTGTCAAAATTTGCCAGCTGGAAAACACCCATAAACATTTTTGCCCTCCTACCTTTTCAATCCGCCCATGACGAGATGAAACCTCATTATCAAGCCCTATCTAGCCTCAACCATACTAGCTTTTCCATCAGCTCCAAAGAAAAACAATCCAAATCTGTCCAAGAAGTCCCCCCTAAGTTAGGTAGTGGCGCTCTAGGAATTTCTCCCTTGGCAAACTATCATAAGCCAAAGAACCTCTATCTATGATCAACAAGTCCTAACTGACCTTCCTATTCTGCAAATAAAGTTAGGTTACACCCTTAAGTCGCACCACTAACAAGCCCTGAAGTCTCAACAATGCATATGCCATAGGTCAAACTGATATTAGGTTGTTTTATAGTGTTTCAATGGATATTTCAAGAGCAGAAGTGTACTAGTATTTCAGAAGACAGTATTAAACTCAACATGAGAAGACAATTGCTTCTCATGTGGTTTTGAGCCTGGGATGCAGCTACAGGGCAGAGAGTTATTTCATCAAGCTCCTGCAATCACAGTCAAAGGTTAGTGAATCATAAATGACAAGAAATGTTTTGTAGATACTAGCCAAATTGCTTGTGATTTCTAAAGAGACACAAAAGTATTTGAAAAAATAGGATTACTTGTCTCAGAAAAGTACCCATCATGACTTATTATCAATTTGCCATATTCATTCACTCAAGCATGAATAGGAAGTGAAAGGAAAGGTAACACTGTTTGGAGAAGCTAATGAAATGAAATCACTGAGAAAACCTCCTCCATACATGAGCAGAGGGTTGAAAGACTGAGAAAACCTCCTTCATTTTACAAGAAGAGGGTTGGGCACTGTGATAAAGGCCTCCTTCATCTATAAGCAGAGGGCCAGGAACAATGATTGATTTTAGGGTTTTCACTGACTGAAAGACAAATTTTAAGAACAGTAGGAGATAGTTGAAGGCTTCTAAACAGAGAAATGGTGTTAAAAAATAAAGAGAAAGCATGACTACTGTAATGATCAAAGAAGATGAATTATCTCCTATCAGAGATTTCTTTCAAAGGCAGTCTGGAGCCAAAATGAACAAACCTTGCTGGGGTATGTAATTTCCTTAAAGGTTCCAAAGATCCATCTCCTTGATAAACTGGCATGACATTTAGTCTCTGTTCCTTTAACAAAACAGAGTTGAAAGTAGTTGAAATCAACTGGGTTTAACAGAGACCCAAGAGTGATGTTGATATTCAAAAAGGTTTTGCTCTTCCTATTCATAAAGATCTTTTTCAAACTTGTCAAAAGTGACAAAGAGCTAACCTAAGCTTTGTTTTCTAAAGGGGACTTTGCAAAAGAACAACACAAAGACAAGAGGTGGGAAAAAGGAGATGGCAAGTGTTTCATTTTCAAGAGAAATACTAGAAGAAATGAAATATGATGTTGTTACAAACAAAGGACTCTTGAGACATATGAAGATACTTAGTTGTTGCATATAAGTGCAAGAGAAACCTTTAGAAGATTTTTTTTTTAGCATATGGCAGCTAAGTTTTTCCCCTAGTCAAAAAACAGTGTCATTCAAAAGGCACATCTACAGTCATTAACATGGCTCAGAGCAAAATTTTCTTCTACAGTACAGAAATTGAAAAAGGAAACAAAGTTTCATTCCTTAATGAGAAACTATGGAAAGTTTTTTACTCTTAAAAATGTTTCTTTACTTCAAAAAGAAGTCATGCTTGCAAAAGAAGTGGTTCTTGCCACTGTGTCATTTATTTGAGAAAAAAGAGTCTCGGTTATGTTTTAAAAGGACATGAGCTTCATGTTTTGTTTAAACCAATACCTTTTTCAAAAAGCCTTCAAAACCCTCATAAATCACTTCAAACGGTCAGTGACTTTTTCAAACATAAAGGTTGGATTGACCATTGCCAAAATCTATTTTGCATTTCAAAACACGAGCAACACTCCCCTATGTTGCTCTCTAACCGAAACAAGGAGTTCTTGAGCAAAAAATTGCAGAGTTTGAAGCTTTTAGACCGCGTGGCGTGCCTGGAAAAATGTGTGATGCATTCAGGAGCATTTTTACAAAGAATTTGTATTGCTGCGTGGCGCGCCTGTAGGTGCGGTCACAACTGCCCGAAGGCCAACTCGACACCCTGTCTATTGCACGACGCCTTTCCATTTCAACATGTAGCGCGTGTTTTAACAGCCAAAACGCCTCAAAAAGAGTCTTGAAGCTGCTCGACTCTTCAAGAAAAGGCCATCATCCATCTTCGAGGTATTTTTGTTTGCCTCCTTGGTGTATTCAATTTTCTAAAGGGGTGATCAATGTTGTGTTTTTCAAGACTAAATGATGGTGAAAAAATGGAGGTCTTGGTAGGAAAATCAAAGTGATTTGTTAAATATATTGACAAATTTTGTTACGGTGGGAGGCTAGTATACTGTTCATATTAGTTTCAACAGGCTTAAAGCTACCCTCAAGACAGTGATAAACCATAACCTCTATCAGCCAAGTGTAAGGTAAAAACAGTGTTACAAGGTGGAGGCAGTTTTTGAAAGGAAAACACAGTGTTCATAAGGTGAAGCAGTGTTTGTAATGAAATCACAGTGATTATAAGGTGACAAATAATAAGCCTATTTTAAAAAGCAGTGGTCTTAGTCTGAAGCCTTGTCACCTTCAAAAAATGTCTCCTTTTGAATAATTGAAACAGTGAAACTAGGGCTGCCTCCTTTGTCCCATAAAGTAGATTGTGGTGAAAGATATTTCAACTCAATTTGAAGGTGTTTTGTCTACCTATGTATGTGAAAAAGTGAAGTACAAGAGGAGTGTTTTTTATTGGGAGAGGTGTTTTGTTTTCTACAAGGTTGTCTTGCTTATGCCAAAACACAAAAGAGCTTTATGACCTAACCCAAACACAGTAATCATTTGACTATGTGTACCTTTTTATTTGATAACTATTTGTTGATTGACATACAAAGGAAGACAAACAGTGATTTGTAAGGAGCAGAGAGTTGGTATTAAAGAACCATTTCACATAGCATTTGAGGCAGTTTTCCTTGGTCAAACAATGACTAACAAAGAGGACAGAGTTGTGTGCTTGAGAAGAACTTTCCACAGGCCATTTGAGGTAACTTGGTGTTGCAGAGAGCATTCAAAACAAGATGAATCCTAGGAAAGATAGTAGGAGTGGCTTGCATAAGAGATTCGAGCCTGTTTCCACTGAAGAAGTGAATTCCCACCCATCAGTGTTGTTCAATTTCCATGAGTTTGGGTGTTTAGATTTTTGTCAAAGAGTGCAATAGGTGAAGAGATTTTCCCCTTTGACACATCTTTGCGCTTTGAGGTTTCAAGAGAAGCATTTCCAGCTGGCAGGCCTAAATTTCAAATTCTCTCCAAGGTCCATCTCCAAGGCCACTAAAATCCCTTATTTCGAGGAGAAGTGGTTTAAACAAACCCACTTGGACTTAGAAGAATACAAGCCTTTTCTAAAGCCTGAGCACAAAGATTCATGTCCTTCCATTTTCCCCTTCCAATATCTTTTGACTAGCAATGCCCCCTTCATGAAGATCATCATGAAATACTTCACTTGTGAGGGAATATTCTCCTGAGTCTATGCCTATCACATTCGATTGCTCATGCATTTCACGAGGGCCAAATTGTTAAATCTTCCTTTCTTCTTACATAGAAGCATTGAGAAAATGGCATCCACTGTTCAGAAAAATCCTCCCTCACAGCAGACAGCCTGCCTCTTCCTTAACTCCCTCATCAACATCATCATTATTCATCAACTTGAGAAGAGGGAGGTCTCCTGGGATACTTTCATCACCCATCCGGATTTCTCCACTATCCCTCCAGTCCATACATCTCCTACACCTCCTACTCACCATCCTTCACCTTCTTCTAGCAAACCTATTCCCAAGAAGCTCAAGTTTACCATATAACAAACAAAAGAGCCTAAAGAGGGAGAAGAGCATGACCATGATGAGGAAGAAGAGCAGGAGCAAGAAGAGAGAAGTGATGATGAGCAGCAACATGATGAAGCAGGATAGCAAGGGGATGAAGAAGAAAGTGCTTATGAGCAGCATCACAGTGAGGCAGAACAGCAAGGGGATGATGAGGAAGATGATCAAGGGAAACAGCATGAAGATGTGAAACACAATGGGGGCAAGCACACTCATAAATATGCTGAACAGGGGAAGCCACATCAATATACATAGCAGCCACAGCATGATGAACAGAGGCAGCTACAGGATGATGAACAGCAACCTCCTAAAAAGGAACAGCAAGCTCAAGAAGAAGAGGGGCAGCAGGATAAACAGGTGCAACACAGTGAGGAGGACAGCCCTCAAAAGGAAATTCCAAAGGACATCCAAGGCATCCATGAAGAAATCCAAGACAGTGGAAAAAATTTGGAGCAAAGTGACAAGGGTAAAGAGCCCATGGAGCATGTGCTAGCTGCCTCTCCTAGTCAAGGGACCATGCACTCTTCTTCGAAATTGGCCAAGCCCTAGACATCAAAGAAAAGGGTGCCTAGAGTTGTAACTCCAAATGTGACTTTGGCTCTCCGAAGCAAGGGAAAATTGCCCAAGAATCCCATGGTTTAATTGCCCAAGAGGAAGCAGACTAAAAGAGCCACCCAAAGCAAAAGGAAGGACAAGGAAGAAAGCAGTAATGAACAGGAAAGGGAATTCGACATCATCCAAATCCAAAGTGATGATAGTGATAATGAAGCCCGGATCCTAGAAAATCTCTTGATCCATGGAGAAAGCCAAATTGATGCCTCGAGGACTGATCTTGATAGAGCTAGGAACTTCAATCACTTTTTGCAAGTTCAAAACAAGTAGATGAGTGTCCATATGGCTGTATATGAGACACGGGCCATCAAATACAGAAAGGAGCCCTCCAAAGCACAAGTGAGATTGGAATAAATCATGGGTGACTTCGATGAAAGCTAAGGGGAAGATCAGCCCAGGCGAAAGAGGCCAAGAACCATGGGGCTCAAAAAGGCCCTTGAGAAACAAAAAGAAGAAGAAGATGCCCTTCTCCAATCTACCCCTCTCACTGCATTGTTCGAACAAGAGATAGAGAACAATCGGGAAGCATGGCTTGAGAGAATTAATGATCACTTGGAGAAGAAATTTGAGAGGGAAAATAGAGACTTGGACCTTCAACGGAGGATGACTGTGCATTATAAAAAGCTAAATCAGTTTTCCTGGCGGAAGTTGAAGGCTGCTCAGGAAAAACTCAAGGAGGCTAAAGGGAAGCGCCTGGCATGAAAATTGAGGAAAGACACCTCAAGGCTCCAAATTTTGGCCTCTGCTTAACAACATGTTGTTGAACACCCTTGAGGGTCATGCTCACCAAGTTTGGGCGAAATTCGACATATTTTGGTTTTTTGTCATTTTTGGGTTTTTGGCCAAAACTCATGGGCATCGCCATTTTAGTTTGGGATATCATCAAAGGATTAAAATGGTATCATTGGATGCCATAATTTCAGGGACACATACTCAGCAATTTTCAGAACAATTGAAGATCTTTTGCTCCCCCAAAATGGAAAAAAACACTTGCTTTTTCTACACTCTGCCCCATTTATCAGCAAGGCTTATTTTTTGGGTTTTTACACACAGGCCTATTTTTGGAGGACTTCCAGTGGTTAGTTGGGATAAAACTAAAAAATTTCAGAAATCAGACACTCAGATATTTTTAACGAGCCATCATGAGCCTTGTTTCGACATCGAGAAGGCCTCTAAACGTTGCTGGAAAGTCAGGGGACCTTTTGCTAATGTATTTTTTGAGTATTTTTGTAAAAATTGAACCTTTCAAAAGTGACTTTTCTTCCTGTGTGTTTAGCTATTTTTGTACATGATAAGTTATGAAAAGTCAATATATTTCCATTTTTTAGCATTTTTTAGATATTTTATTAGATATTTTGTGCCTTGGGCTTTGCAAAGCCTCGAGGACAAAATAAAATATTTTGAATAGGCCAATGAGATTGCAAGTTGAACTAAGAGGTTTTCCTCACTTTGGCCTATATATTCCAAAGGCTTTCATTGTAAACAAGGTTGAACTTAATGAATAGAAGAAATATATGGTCATATAAGCTTTGGAAGAAATACTTGTCTCATGCTTTTGGATAGTTTCTTGGATGTTCTTGGATGATGAAAGAGGATTGTTGTTTGATTCCATGACTTGGTAGAATGGTATAGTGTCTCTCTCTCTGTTTTGTTTCTTATTTTTCATTCATAAATCCATGTTCTTGCTTGCTATGAGATAGTAGAGAAAAAATTTGAGACATGCCCTTGGAGGCACCTCAAATTTCCTATTTCTTTATAGCTTCCATGTTTTCTTCATTCTTAGTCACATTAAAGAATTCTTGATTGCTCTTTAATAACTTAAGAATATTGTTTTCTTGTTTCATTCATGGTTTTATGCATGCTAAGCATGATTTACGGTATGGCCTGCTTACTCATGTCTAGCCATAGCTCCACCTATGAAACTCCTCTTTGATTGATTAGATTGTCATTTGTTGAACCAAGGAGGTCTTGTTCTGATCTTGCCCTTTGCCTAAAACTATGCAATCTTGTTTTCAAAGTGCCCAATAGCTTGAAGTACTATGTTTAGACATTCTGACATAGTGATTTGAGTTTTTTTTTTCTTAAATGTGTTTCCCCAAAGTCTGATAGCCATTTCCTAAAGTTAGAGAGTTATATATCTCTATGCATGGCTCTAATGTTTATTTCTCTGCATTGATTAGTTTACAGTTACATTTCTCATGATTAATGGTTTTCCCTACCATGTTTATGTCAGCTATTAAACTATTTGTGCTTGAAAACCTTTGTTATTCACAAACTTGATGTCCATCTCACTCCATTTTTCCCAAAGATCCATTTTACCTCGAATCAAATCGGCCCTTCAACAACCTTGTATTACCATCTGAAAGCTTTCTTGAACTTTTCGACCCCATAGCCCAGTTGATCTAACATCTTTTTACCTATCTTATGTCTTTGATCAATTCATCCCTCACAACCTAGAAACAAAAACCAAAAACCTACTTCATAACTTGCCTAAAATTAGAACACAATAAGCAAACACACAGATATCCCTTACACAGATAGAGAGAGCCCTCTCTGAGTCCAGGAAGGCTAGGTCCTTGGGATCCAAATATTGGTTTGATGTTACATTTTCATTTGGCTTGCCAATTAGCCAAATCATGGGACCCTAACACCATTTAGCTGTGTGCTAAAATGGGAATATTACAATCCTCCCCTCCCAAATGTTGCTTGTCCTCAAGAAACTGCAAGGATAGAACTGGAAAGCCTCCTCCCAAAGCATGGAGTCTAAAATGTGTTGAGAAACATCTTCCTCATGTGGATCCTCCATCCCCCAAGAAATCATCCATGCAAAATGAGTTACCTCCCAACATGGAAATTCTTGAAAATTCTCTTCCACCTCTGGCTTCGGAAATGTAGGTGGGCTGAAAATCTGATCTTGGTAGAAAAAATAGCCTACCCCACGCTGTCCTCCTATCCACTCAGGATAAGTGTAGAGTGTATGATGATCCTGGGCTGCAATGATATTTCCCTCAAGTGGCAAGATGAAGATTAGACCTCTAAGGATCTCTCCTCCAATGTTATGAAACATGTTAGGCCAAATCATCTCATATGTGATGAGTTGGAAGTCCTCATCATATGGCATCACATTCATCATATGGCTCACCTCATAAGGAAATAGATGTGCTGCTATGGTGGCCATACCATCTCCCATGCTCCCTTTAGAACATGTAGTGCAAAGAGTGTGGGAGTTTTCTCCCTCCAAGGACACATTCACCCAATGTGTCTCTCCTCCAATCATGCTCCCAGCAAAATCATTAGCAATATCAACCAAGGGAACCATAAGAAAAATAATGCTGGCTACCATGTGAAGTAAGGGAGAGGGAAATTGGTCCCTCAAATGTAGCCAATGCAGTTTGACTCTCATCTGCCATAAAAAATGAAATGATGGGTGGCCTCCCCACCATTTGCTTGTTGCCCCAATCTCCTCACAAGTCTGGAGAAAGTGAATGATGTAATGTGAAATGTGAGTATGTTATCCATAAGAAATCTCCTCCCCATATCCTCTTAGGGAGTGATCATCCATAATGGCCTTATGTAGACAACAAAATCTAGAAGGAAGAATATTCCTCCTTTGAGCAAATCCCTACACATATGTGGTTAAGATATGCATACATATAGACAAATTACTATGCAAATCAACAATACTCTTACCATATGTTTTTCTCATATAAATGGAGTGGCTCATAGATGAGTCTCCCCTCATCCTCAAATGGAAAAGAGTTGGTTGTGCTAACTCCTCCATCTTCATATTATCCATGAAGTGCCTCCTCAAGTTCTTCAAGTGGTTCCTCCCACAAGAAGGAAAAAATGTTATGTGGCAATCATGTTTATCCCATGGTTCCTCCTGAAATGTACAACATGTAAAGTGGGGAGGATCATGCTCCCAATGGGAATCCCCAATATCAAGCCCACTCTCCAAACCAAGCTCCCCATGAACATAAACATATTAGCAATATATGGAAGCAAAGTATAATGAGAACAAGTTGCCAAACAACAACCGGAGAGTGAATCATAGTTCCATTCATGGAACCAACGCAGTGCATCCTTTGCTTGCATCAAAATAAGAAATAACAAGTGCTTTACCAGCCACTTGTTTGCTGCCACAGTCATCTCATAAGATGGAAACATGAAGTTACAATATGGTGTCAATGGTGCACACCAAGAATCATGTGGCTTCCCCCACAAACCATCAAAAAGATAGCCAAAATAAATGCTACAAGTAGCTACAAGTACATCATCATACAATATGCAAGAAGAGATCATTCTTCTTGTTACATCATGCTGCTCCAATAAGGAAAAGAAGTACAATACAAAATATGAAATGATACCTCCTCCATCATGCACTTGAGATCTTGAACTAAAATGTCTCAACTGGAAATTATCCCTCACCTCTAAAGAGTAGGGAAGTCCTTGTGATATCCTCTTTATTACCATCCAGGCTATGCATCTCTCCATATGTTGATATATGTCATGCTGGATGCCCTCCGAAGTGAACTACTCCATCAAATGGAAATATGCATCAAAGTGCATAGAAGAGAAGTCCTCATGTGTTGCATGTAGAAGCTTTTCCTTGAGACTAGATGATCTAGTCAAGAAGATCCTTCCATGATAGTAGATGACCCCATCTTTGACTGAATACCCCTCCTCATGCAACTAGTCATCCAATATCATGCAAGTGAAAAGATCCTTAGAATACTCCACCAACAGCTGGGAGTTCCAATATGGATATATCTTCCATAGTGACAGCGCTGATGATCTCTCATGAAGAACATTTGCCATATGGTCATCCTCTTCTTTAACATCTCCCATGCCAAAGATGCAAGCTGGAAGGCTGATATCCTTCCCCTGCTGCTTTTGCCACAGCGCAGAATCTGAACTGAGAGTGGGTAAAGATGATATTGAGATAATTCCTCTCTCCTCCTTTATCCTACCCAAGACTCTCAGCGTTGTACAATGACCTCCCAAGGTCTCCACTCCTCTTAAATCAATGAATGGTGCCTCAAAATATGAAGCATCTCTCATCATCTGTTGATCTGGTGGCCTCCTTGGTGAAATGTCTCCATGCAATGAGACACTATCATCAAGAGTATACTGCATACATGAATGGACAGACTTGTCCTTGTTCTCACTGCGCAATCCAGTCTCCCTCTTAGGTGCATCAACCTCATGAAATAGACAAGGATGTGTACTCCTCATCACATGATGTTGGTCATCCTCCCTATCTCCTCCTTGTATCTCCATAGCTTCACACCTCATCATCAATGGCACATGTAAAGCATGAGTTGTGCCTTGATCTCCACACATGAGATCCTGAGGACTTCCTTGCAAAGTTTCAAGTATCCCTCTAGTTGGAGCAAGAGCTCCTCCTTCCTCTGCATGAGGTGCTATATCAATTCTAGAAATGACAACTTTTTTGCCCTTATTCTCCTCAACATGCGTGGGAAACCCTCCAATGATTGGATCCTCTTTTGGAAAAGGGATCTCTTTGCCTCCTTGTGCCAAAATACAAGATGAAGGTCAACCTCCTTTATGGTTCTTTGAAGTGATTTTGAATCTATGGTTTCCTCCATCACATGCAAGGTTTTTTTTTGTTTAGATGTGTCTGTTTCCTCCACATGTGTTTCATAATTCTTCCTGCCAAATATCTCCATCAAAGTTTTAATGAGCCTTGCATAGGAATAATTATTTTCATTCTTTGAATTAAAGGACTCAAATAACCACCATGCATAGACCTTACCTTCAAAGTGTAGCGCTGCTACTCTGATGGATTCATCTTCGGAAATCTGATGCTACCGCAGAAAGGTGTCTAGCTCTTCCACCCAAGCCCTGGCTGAACATGTAGGGGAACCATCAAATATAGATAGAATAAATCTATCCATATTATGTTGCTTGCTCCTAATCACCTTGACCTTTAAAAACTCCGGGAAAGTGATATGATCTCTAAACTTCTGAGTTTGAGATTCATATTCATGCAAGAAACCACTAAGAGTTCCCCTCTTAGGCATTCCTTCTTCCTCCCTCTCTCTCATAGCAAAACTGAACATGAGACTTCGTTGTACATCACAAGGTGTGGCTGCATGCTGACACTCCCTATAGGAAATTGTAGAGTTTGACTCAGTTTCAAACCCTCTTAGAGATCATGTACATATCTCCCTCCTTAACTTCTTGAAATCTTCATGAATGTTCTGTACAGATCTTGGAAGAAGCTTTGTAAGCTTATCTTCCTTTTTACCTCCATATAGTAGAGTCTTCATCTTCTCTTTTCATGATATAATAATGGGTGAGATCCATAGGCTGAGCCAAGATTATGTTCGGATACCACTATAATATCCCAAAATAGGGAAATTCTATACTATCGAGAATATCTTAAGATATTCCAAATGTGGAGATCCAGCAATATGCAAACACAAAAATGGAGTAGCAGTGACACTTAACTCATAGAAATGTGAGAAAGATCCATAACCATATTATTAAGTAAGAGCAGCAACAAATTAATACAAGATCTTGAGGAAAATGTTACTCAAGCTAGGCAATGCTCAGCCTCAAGAGACAAGTACATAAATCATGATAAAACACTACTACACAAGTGTGCCAAAGCTATGACTGTGTAGTTTTATAAGAGAAATTGCATGCTAACATATGTCAAATACATGGATATACAAATATATGGCCCATACAACATTGGGAGTGAAGATCTCAGCTCCCAAAGGCTACCTCAAGTCAATCCTAGAAGGATTGGCTATAATATACAAAATCTGCAAAATGCCGGAGTTGTTGGGTAGCAACTGCAACTTAGAAATTTGAACTGGATGGAGATGGTTGAATATGATGCCAAAAATAAATATGCCTCCTCCAATGGATCTTCCAAGTGAAAGGCTGATCCTATCATTGAAGATCTCACCCTCCAAACATATCTGCAAAGCCCCACAGCAATTGCTCACCAGAAATAACGTAGTCACTGAAGAAAACTGCGTTGTAGGGGTAAGGGAATGAGTTGGCCCAATGCCAAGATCTGCAATAAGTTCTGAAACCTTCCTCACTAGCTTCCCAAAGGAATGGAAACTCCCTCCTCTGAAAATCAACACCGGAAATGGTGTTGAGGTCCTCCACTGCAACACCCTACAACACAACGTTATACTTGAGCAGAAATAATGTTGTAGCTAGAGGAGGTGGCTTGGCCTTGAGCCTGAATGTGGAGAATGAAGTACAGGATCCTTAAGGAGGCCTCTCTTGGAAGGAGAAGTATTCCTAAGCAGGAGATCCTTGTGCTAAGTAGCACTGCAACTTAGCTAAATAGCTGGAGATTTCACAAAGTCTGAATAGACCATAAAATCAATAATACATGACATGAGAAACAATGGCTGCCTTGCCCTCCTTTCAAACAAGTGAAAGCCCTCTCTCCATGGTCCCACTCTTTAGGGTTTCCTCCACCAAATAACCCTCTTTCCATTCACACTGCGTTGTCTATCAAAGTGTTTTCCTCCTCCTCTCCCAGCGCTGTTGACTTGGTCAAACTTGACCTTGTCTTCATGCAAACGTCCCTTTTCACACATAGGGGTGTGAAATCCAGCTCTTATGACTATCCCTTTTCATATTCGAGGGATTTTATTCTGGTTTTACTAAGCATGGGCTTCTTTACAAAAAAAATTAGCTGCTAGGTGATGAAAACAAAATTTTAACATTCCATTTAGTTGTGTGCTAAAATGGGAATACAGTCCTCCCCTCCCAAATGTTACTTGTCCTCAAGCAACTGAAAGGATAGAAATAGAAAGCCTCCTCCCAATGCATGGAGTCTAAAATGTGTTGAGTAACATCTTCCTCATGTGGATCCTCCATCCCCCAAGCAATCATCCATGCAAAATGAGTTACCTCCCAACATGGCAACTCCTGAAAATTCTCTTCCACCTCTGGCTCCGAAAATTTAGGTGGGCTGAAAATTTGATCCTGGTAGACAAAATAGCCTACCCCACGTTGTCCTCCTCTCCACTTAAGATAAGTGTAGAGTTGATGTTGATCCTAGGCTTCAATGATATTTCCCTCAAGTGGCAAGATGAAGATTAGACCTCTAAGGATCTCTCCTCCAACGTTATGAAACATGTTGGCCCAAATCATCTCATATGTGATGAGTCGGAAGCCGTCATCATATGGCACCACATTCATCATATGGCTCACCTCATAAGGAAGCAGATGTGTTGTTGTGGTGGCCATACCATCTCCAATGCTCCCTTTAGAACATGTAGTGCAAAGAGTGTGGGAGTTTTCTCCCTCCAAGGACACATTCACCCAATGTGTCTCTCCCCCAATCATGCTCCCAAGAAAAGCATTAGCAATATCAACCAAGAGAACCATAAGGAAAATCATGCTGGCTGCCATGTGAAGTAAGGGAGAAGGAAAATGGTCCCTCAAATGTAGCCAACACAGTTTGACTCTCATCTCCCATAGAAAATGAAATGATGGGTGGCCTCCCCACCATTTTCTTGCTGCCCTAATATTTTCACAAGTCTGGAGAAAGTGAATGATGTAATGTGCAATGTGAGTATGTTCTCCATAAGAAATCTCCTCCCCATATCCTCTTAGGGAGTGATCATCCATAATGGCCTTATGTAGACAACAAAATATAGAAGGAAGAATATTCCTCCTTTGAGCAAATCCCTGCACATATATGGTTAAGAGATGCATACATATAGACAAATTACTATGCAAATCAAAAATATTCTTACCATATGTTTTTCTCATATAAATGGAGTGGCTCATAGATGAGTCTCCCCTCATCCTAAAAGGGAAAAGAGTTGGTTGTGCTAACTCCTCCATCTTCATATGATCCATGAAGTGCCTCCTCAAGTTCTTCAAGTGGTTCCTCCCACAAGAAGGAAAAAATGTAATGTGGCAATCATGTTTTGCCCATGGTTCCTCCTAAAATGTACAACATGTAAAGTGGGGAGGATCATGCTCCCAATTGGCATCCCCAATCTCAAGCCCACTCTCCAAACCAAGCTCCCCATGAACATAATCATAACAACAATATATGGAAGCAAATTATAATGAGAAAAAGTTGCCAAACGACAACTGGAGAGTGAATCATAGTTACATTCATGGAACCAGCGTAGTGCATCCTTTGCCCGCATCAAAATAAAAAATAACAAGTGCTTTACCAGCGACTTTTTTGCTGCCACAGTCATCTCATAAGATGAAAACATGAAGTTACAATATGGTGTCAATGGTGCACACCAAGAATCATGTGGCTTCCCCCACAAACCATTAAAAAGATAGCCAAAATAAATGCTACAAGTAACTGCAAGTACATCGTCATACAATATGAAAGAAGAGATAATTATTCTTGTTACATCATGCTGCTCCAATAAGGAAAATAAGTACAATAAAAAATATGAAATTATACCTCCTCCATCATGCACTTGAGATCTTGAACTAAAATGGCTCAACTGGAAATTCTCCCTCACCTTCAAAGAGTAGGCAAGTGGCTGTGATCTCCTCTTTATTACCATCCGGGCTATGCATCTCTCCATATGCTGATATATGTCATGTTGGATGCCCTCCCAAGTGAACTCCTCCATCAAATGGAAATATGCATCAAAGTGCATAGAAGAGAAGTCCTCATGTGCTGCATGTAGCAGCTTATCCTTGAGACTAGATGATATAGTCAAGAAGATCCTTCCATGATAGTAGATGACCCCATCTCTAGCTGAATACCCCTCCTCAAGCAATTGGTCATCCAATATCACGCAAGTGAAAATATCCTTGGAATACTCCACCAACAGCTGGGAGTTCCAATATGGATCTATCCTCTATAGTGACAGCGCTGATGATCTCTCATGAAGAACATCTGTCATATGGTCATCCTATTCTTTGACATCTCCCATGCCAAAGATGCAAGCTGGAAGGTTGTTATCCTTCCCCTGATGCTTCTGTCGTAGCGCAGAATCTGAACTGAGAGTGGGTAAAGATGATGTTGAGAGAATGCCTATCTCCTTCTTGAGCCTACCCAAGACTCTCAGCATTGTACAATGACCTCCAAAGTTCTCCACTCCTCTGAAATCAATGAATGGTGCCTCAAAATATGAAGCATATCTCATCATCTGTTGATCTGGTGGCCTCCTTGGTGAAATTTCTCCATGCAATGAGACACTATCATCAAGAGTATACTGCATACATGAATGGACAGACTTGTCCCTATTCTCACTGCGCAATCCAGTCTTCCTCTTAGGTGCATCAACCTCACGAAATAGACAGGGATGTGTGCTCCTCATCACATGATGATGGTCATCCTCCCTATCTCCTCCTTTTATCTCCATAGCGTCACACCTCATCATCAATGGCACATGTAAAGCATGAGTTGTGCCTTGATCTCCACACATGAGATCCTGGGGACTTCCTTGCAAAGTTGAAAGTATCCCTCTAGTTGGAGCAAGAGCTCCTCCTTCCTTTTCATGAGGTGCTAGATCAACTCTATAAATGATAGTGATGTTGCCCTTGGCCTCCTCAACACAAGTGGGAAACCCTCCAATGATTGGATCCTCATTTGGAAAAGGGATCTCTTTGCCTCCTTGTGCCAAAATACAAGATGAAGGTCTTGCCTCCAACAAGGTATAATGAAAGATATCAGCGTCCTTTATGGTTCTTTGAATTTATTTTGAATCTATGGTTTCCTCCATCACATGCAAGGGTTTTGTTTGTTTAGATGTGTCTGTTTCCTCCACATGTGTTTCATAATTCTTCCTACCAAATCTCTCCATCAAAGTTTTAATGAACCTTTCATAGGAATAATTATTTGCATTCTTTAAATTAAATGACTCAAATAACCACCATGCATAGACCTTACCTCCAAAGTGCAACGCTGCTACTCTAATGGCTTCATCTTCGGAAATCTGATGCTGCTGCAGAAAGGTGTCTAGCTCTTCCACCCAAGCCCTGGTTGAACATGTAGGGGAACCATAAAAGATAGATAGAAGAAATCTATCCATATTATGCTGCTTGCTCCTCCTCACCTTGACCTTGAAAAACTCTGGGAAAGTGATATGATCTCTAAACTTTTGAGTTTGAGATTCATATTCATGAAAGAAACCACTAAGAGTTCCCCTCTTAGGCATTCCTTCTTCCTCCCTCTCTCTCATAGCAAAACTGGACATGATACTGCGCTGTACATCACAGGGTGTGGTTGCATGCTCACACTCCCTATAATAAATTTTAGAGTTTGACTCAGTTTCAAACCCTCTTCGAGATCCTGTACATATCTCCCTCCTTATCTTCTTGAAATCTTCATGAATGCTTTGTACAGATCTTGGAAGAAGCTTTGTAATATTATCTTCCTTTTTCTCTCCACATAATGGAGTCTTCATCTTCTCTTTTCTTGATAGAATAATGGCTGAGATCCACAGGCTGAGCCAAGATTATGCTCTGATACCACTGTAATATCCCAAAATAGGGAAATTCTACACTATCGGGAATATCTTACGATATTCCAAATGTGGAGATCCAGCAATATGCAAACACTAGCAGTGACACTCAACTCATAGAAATGTGAGAAAGATCCATAACCATATTATTAAGTAATAGCAGCAACAAATGAATACAAGATCTTGAGGAAAATGTTACTCAAGATAGGCAATGCTCAGCCTCAAGAGACAAGTACATACCTCCTTTATCTCCCGGACCCACGACAGCTTCTGTTCTCGCTCACGGCTTCGGTTTCCAGCTGCATCCACTTTTCCGGCCCGGAAATCAGTTATTTATCTATTCACCCCCGCCGGTTGGATAAAAGTGTTAACACCTGTCCTAACTGGCCTAACTGTTTTGTCTCTTGGCCTTCCCTTGACCGTGGGTGAGGATGGAGATTGGGAATTAGCTGCTGAGGTTCCCAAGGATGGAAATAGGGACGGGATACTCATCAGGATAGATTCACAGTGAATGGATAGGATCAACAAAGCCACACATATATTGATTATGCCCATGGAGAGAGAGATTGCATCGACAAAGATACACATATATCGATGATTCTTCTGGCAGGATACACACCAATTAATGAAACCATATCCAGGAAGTGATTTCCAAGCCTGTACAATCTCTAAGTGTAGTCAGTCAGCCTATATGGAGACAGGGTTGTTAACACGACAGGTTGTTGGTTGCTGTAGGTCCAACTGAAATTCATTCTGTAGGCTAAAGGTTAATAGCAATGGTCTAAGTGTTGACTGACTCCCATTAAATATCACTCATAAGTGTAAGGCAGTATTTCAAAGGCAGTTCCGAGTATCCCACCATGCCACGACAGGTTTTTCTTTCTTTCCTGTTCCAACCACTTCCATTAATCCAGTAAGCATAAGCGGGTCCTTCCCTCCAAGCAATCAGAGCGTGCCCAAGCTATGACTATGTAGTTTTATAAGAGCAAATGCATGCTAACATATTTCAAATACATGGATATACAAATATATGGCCCATACAACATTGGGAGTGAAGATCTTAGCTCCCAAAGGCTACCTCAAGTCAATCCTGGAAGGATTGGCTATGATATACAAAATCTGCAAAATGCCGGAGTTGTTGGGTAGTAGCTGCAACTCAGAAATTTGAACTGGATGGAGATGGTTGAAGATGATGCCCAAACTGAATATGCCTCCTCCAATGGATCTTCCAAGTGAAATTATGATCCTATCACTGAAGATCTCACCCTCCTAACATATCTGTAAAGCCCCACAGCAATTTCTCACTAGAAATAATGCAGTCATTGAAGAAAAATGCGTTGTAGGGGCAAGGGAATGAGTTGGCCCAATGCCAATATCTGAAATAAGTTATGAAAACTTTTTCACTAGCTTCCCAAAGGAATGGAAACTCCCTCCTCTGAAAATCAGCTCCGGAAATGGTGTTGAGGTCCTCCACTGCAACACCCTACAACACAACGTTATACTTGAGCAGAAATAATGTTGTAGCTAGAGGAGGTGGCTTGGCCTTGAGCCTGAATGTGGAGAATGAAGTACAGGATCCTTCAAGATGCCTCTCTTGGAAGGAGAAGGATTCCTAAGCAGGATATCCTTGTGCTAAGTAGCACTGCAACTCAGCTAAACCGCTGGAGATTGCACAAAGTCTGAATAGACCATAAAATCAATAATACATGACATGGGAAATAATGGTTGCCTCGCCCTCCTTTTAAACAAGTGAAAGCCCTCTCTCCATGGGTCCCACTCTTTAGGGTTTCCTCCACCAAATAACCCTCTTCCCATTCACACTGCGCTGTCTATCAAAGTGTTTTCCTCCTCCTCTCCCAGCGTTGTTGACTTGGTCAAACTTGACCTTGTCTTCATGCAAATGTCCCTTTTCACACATAGGGGTGTGAAATCCAGCTCTTATGACTATCCCTTTTCATATTTGAGGGATTTTATTCTGTTTTTACTAAGCATGGGCTTCTTTACCCATTTATTTAGTTTCTAGGTGATGAAAACAAAATTTAATATTCCATTTAGCTGTGTGCTAAAATGGGAATATTACACTTACCTTGGTGGATTCTCTTCAGCTGACTGGGGCCGTCACCAGCTCTTACAGGACATTGTTCCAGCACTCGCAAGAAATATTTTCAAGGCCCAATTACTTTTGAGTGTGTGAGGACACATAGGTCTTCTTTGATTTTGAGTACCATATGAAAACAAACAAAAACCACTTTTTTGATTGCTTGATCACATAGATTAATTTAAATGGAAATTTATTTTATTTTTCACTTTTTTTTATGTAAGTGACAAGAAGTTTTCTTTGATCATAGACTCTGTCCTCTCAAATTTTTCCAAAAACCAAACTTGGGTGACACCTGACAGGTCCCAACGAAACCTCGTCGATCCAAGTGTCTTTTGGACCTCCCCCCATTACCGGGAGGGGTTCCAAGTCTTTCATCATTCAGGCGTCAAAGACAAAATGCTACCACCATTATCAGTTCGTCCTTTATGGGGGCAGCCGTAGTTGGGAACCCTAGTCGGTCTCCCAAAACCACACCACATACCACTCCTCCCACAACCCCTAGGGGGCAGAGGAGTGTGTCCCATATGGGAAGCCAGCTGAATACACAGCAGGGTACATCGCAGACTAACCCTCATTCTAACCAGAAATTTGTGTTTTCACACATTATAATGGCGTCAACCTCTCAATCACCTTTCTTAGCTTCGTTGAATCTGCCTGATTTAATTAAGCTAAGGAATGACCCCATTTCACAGGATCCTACATGGCCTCTCATGCACACGAAGCTCCCTTCAAATATACCAAATTTCTAAGGCAAGCAAGCAGAAGACCCAGGTAATCATGTCATGACCTTTCACCTGTGGTGCTCATCGAACAGTATCATTGATGACACTATTCGATTGAGATTATTTCAACGCACTCTTACAAGAGTAGCCGCAAAGTGGTACATGGAGCAACCCTCAGCTTCACATGGAACCTTTAGTGTCCTCGCTACCACGTTCCTAACATATTTTCAGTTACCCATTCACCATGATTCCGGAATGGAATTACTAACTCATTTTAGACAAAATCTTGTCATCCACATCTTGAACCATCTCCATGAATGAAGGTGGCATCGCATTTTATGTAAAGCTAAACTCGATGATCGGGTGATCTTAGATTTGTTCTTGAAAACTCTTACGGCATAGATTTCAAAGGATGTGGCGCAGGAGAATCCCACATCTAAAGATGACACAATCAGCAAAGCCTAGAAGCTTGAGCTGATTTATACGCAGTCATGATACACTTACAACATCCTGCCTAACGCCCTGCCCCTGCAAACTTATTAAGAATTTCTAGGCGCATATAATTGTGTAGAAGGGATAATTGGGTCATTGACCCAAGGTTACCTAGGCAGCAACAGTCAGAACCCCGGTTACACATACAGTTCTACCCAGAACGTGCCTCAACCCGGTTTTCAAATTCATCATATGCCTCAGCAAAATCTGAACAATAGGGCTCCAACGTATCACCAGGGAGGACATTACCCTCCGGCTCAGGGGAATCAATACGCATAAAGAAACACTTAGGGAAGAACTCCCCTACAATAGTCAAGTGCAAACTAGGGACTGCATTACGCTAAGTCCCCAGCACATGACCCACCTATGCAAAAAAATTCACAGGTGAACTTTGTGCAGTTGTCCCAAAATCAACCACACCAATATAATCAGGAGAACTACCCTCCTAATGTGGTAAAGAAAAAATCCAAAAACAAGCCAAAAGGGAACCCTGGATAGGTGGACAACAACCAACAGCACCCACCACGATCCCAGGATGGATGCAATTCCAACCAGAATCAGAACCAAGAGCCAAGAAATGCCCAACGACAGAGAAAAAGGCCACCTCTTCGAACAAACCATTCCTATTTGATATGTGGTGAGTATGGTCACTATACTCACCACTGTCCTGATCTCCCTAAGCAGAAGAAGCTATAGAGTAACTGAGGACAAAGAGGATCTTCCCAGCAAACAACTGTGGTGCAAGAACCTTTCCCCAATCATGGGAAGGTAAGCACTCACCAGTAAAACCCAGACGACTCGAGGAAAAGCAGCCATGAAATCTACATGAATGGAGAAGAGATTTTTTTCCAAACAAGGAATCACAACTACGACACCCCACTAGACACCAATACGTCAGGGGCAAGTACCAGTGCACCGAATGCACCTTTGACCATTTCAAATATGCTTATAGAACCATTGTTGAAAATGGTAAAAGGACCTAATAAGAGAGTTGGAAACTACTCCAAAGAGGCCCATAATTATAGTATCGTGGATGATTTATCACAATCTCCCACTTCTATGTCAGCTTTGGCAGTATTGCAGTCATGCCCAAAACAATGGAAATCCCTCCTTTCTGTGTTAGGCGATATTGACCCTGCCGATATGCACCTAATGGATTTTTACTTAGAGAAATCCACCCCTAGGCTTCCTTCCATGGTCGTCTTCCAGATACCAGTGTAGGTGCAGAATATCACTATCCAACAATGTGTCATAGATGAGGGTGCATCCACATGCATCATGTCCAAAAAATTTTGGCAGAAGTTAGGTTCTCCCGAACTAAAACCCCCTGTCATCACGCTTTGAGCATACGACAGTTGTCCCTCGACCCTCGTCGACCTCTACCAAAATGTCCCGTTTTCTTAGCCGAAAAGACGATCCACATAGACATTGAAGTCTTGGATGCTCATTTGGACTACAATATACTCCTTGGGCGGAGTTATATGTATGCCATGTCTACCATAGCCTCCTCTGTGTTCTGCATCATGATGTCCCCCCCGAAGACCGCATCATTACTGTAGACCAACTGACGCACAGCGAGAAGCGACCCCTAACAAACATAGATTTAATTCTACCCTATGTAGATACAGTCTCAGATGGCCTCTCATGATACCAAGAATATGGCCCTGGCCAGTTCAAACCGTAGTTCGTTCTAAGGTCATTCCTAGGAGATCCTCCCATAATCCCTGAGTCACAGCCCAATATCACAGGGGCTCTGGTGTGCATGATGTCCACATCAAGCGCCAAAGCTAGTCAGGACATGGACACAAGCAGTAACAACACCGAGGCATCAACCACGACAGCCTCCCTATCTTATGCCGCCTCCCAAACCCCTTTCCTCTACCCTCATTAGGAGAATTTTGAGGTCTAAAATGGGCCTCCTAAGGAAAATGTACAATCAAAATTCACTTTATGAGAACCAATCACATTTTAGGGGATGACATCATCCCTAATGGTTGAGGTGGCATTACTTGAGTTAAAGGTACTTACTTGTCACATTCTCAATGGTGGATAAAAACTCATGGTTAACCATGGTAGTGCTTTAAGTACTTTTAAAGTCAAAGTAATGTACTCATAATAAATTTTATTTCACACTTTTTGAATAAAAATATATTATTTTCATTTCATATTTCTTGAAAGAAACAATGCATATCCCTATACATTTATTATATTATATTATATTATATTATTTTTAAATAGTATATTAATTACATGTTATTATACAATTTTAATAATATAAATTTCAATTAATAGCATATAATATAATTGAGAATTTATAAATTTATATTTATATTTTATTTTAAGTTGTTTAAGTACAAAGGACAAATGCATTAGTTTTTCAATGATAATGATTTTTTCTTGAAAATTTCATTCTTATTTATAGTCACATCAATAAAAAAAAATTATTAATTTTATTTTGGTACAACTTTTGAATTGAATTTAACTATGGTTACATGGATTGTGGTGGAAAAAATGAATTGAAAATTCATAAATATTATTTTATTTTTTTAGCTATTATTTTATTATTTCCTTAGGAGGCCCATTTTAGACCTCAAAATTTCCGTAATGCCAACTGGCTTTGTCTCCCAGCAGGTTTTGGAAACACTAGTATTACCCAACATATCGTTGGCGATCCTAGTTTGGTACCTAGTTCCCCTTGCAGGAACAGGAGCCACCCACGTTACTGCCATAGGATTGAAGCCCCTCAATCCCGAGGAGGCCCCACTCATCCAAGAAATGGTCGAAAACACCCCTGCAAAGGAAATTCCCATTGCAAAACCGATGATTACGACTAAGAAAACCGAGAAGAGAGGAAATAATATGGTGACCCCCTCCATTCAACGGGAATCACCAGCCTGCGCTATATGCGACGTAATTGGTCACCCTACCCATATTTGTCCAGGGTTGGATGAATTAAAACCACCCCTTGGATCCAAGACATACATCGTGTCACAGCGTTCCCGTAAAAAGGAACCAACCACCAAAGGTAAAAGCAAATCATTGCGCACCAATCACACATGCACCCTCTGCAGAAACTATGGGCACTATACCCATCATTGCCCAAAGATCCTGTGATACAGGGATGCCTTACATGCTATCAAGCAATCCTATCAAGAGGATCCCTCCACCCAAGCATCTGAAAATGATCCTCACACCATCCTGTGCCTACAGGAGGAACGACAGTCACCAGTAAGAAATCCATTTGTCCCTCCTCCCCCCAAACCACCATACACCAACCAGGGATAGGGGAACAGGGGTGCCTCATCCTCTTGAGTTATCAAGCACATCGATTGCTGCAGATGGCTTGGTCGAGTCTTTGACCTAAGGTCACTTAGGTAGCAGTAATCAGTATTTGGGAAGATCCGGGACAGGGGGAAGTAACCGGCAACACCCCCCCTGATCTCAATCTGGGGGAAGCCCCAACTGAAATCAAAACTAGGAGCCAAGTAACAACTCCCAAGGGAAAACTCGAGCTTAGAGTATTTGATCACCAAACCAAAAGCAGCACTGTGATCAGCACTACATAACAAATAGAGGTGATGCCAGACATTCGCACTCCCAAAAAAATAAAATTTCAGCGCTGCCAGGTATGCCCTCTCTCATATTTTTTTAAAATCCCATGAATTTCAATAAATATTTGATAAAATAATATGCTTTCACTTGAGGTAGTTGTTTTTGTAGGAAAATCTCGCAAACCATCCACAACGTTACCTCCTGAAAGTTCCAGAGCAAGAATCATTCTACCCTCAACATGATAGAGTCCCATAAAACTCTGCATATCCTAACATCACTTCTCCATCAGAAATAAACCATAGGGTCCTCATATCTGACCTTGTTTATCATCACCTCACCCTACACATGATAAACATCTGTATTGGTCAGTAGAACCTCCCCTCCATGGCTCCCATCACCCACAGTAGACTATAAATCACAACATAAGTGATGCCATGGCCATACCGCTTCAGTCTGGGAAGCCTCTCGTGCCCATCCATTCATCATGCATAAGGTCAAGTTTACCATACAAGCTGAAACCCCCTTCCTGGACAACCAAGTTGTACAAGCAGATAAAGAGTGCACCACCGCGCCTCGCATTTGTCCCACCATACCTCCACCAGCATAATCCCATCTACGATACTTTGACATCCGCTTCATCAACCCCACACATGAAACCAACCAATGGGACCCCCACCCTTAGTAAAACACTTTCCTCACACCATCAGTGAGCGAACACTTTCATGTTTTGGGGTACCCGTCTCTGTTTTTTTTACAAACCAAACCCCATTATTTTATTCTTTTGGTAAGTGTACAAAGACCGCAAATGGTGCACTTCGTCCCTTCACCCTCTCATTTCATCTTTTCTCCCATGGCAGTA
Organism: Pinus albicaulis; assembly: GCA_034641835.2. Classification (NCBI taxonomy): domain Eukaryota; kingdom Viridiplantae; phylum Streptophyta; class Pinopsida; order Pinales; family Pinaceae; genus Pinus; species Pinus albicaulis. The sequence continues at coordinate 1,269,164,960 of CM076574.1, read as the reverse complement.
GTCCCTGAACATCCTTGGTTGGAGTATTTCACCCCCACGCACAAACTATCATGAAATTCATAGTCGGTTTACACCGCCCTGCAAGTCCTACCGACTCCAGGGATTTCCCCTTTAGAAATAACTATGGCTGTCACCAAGCTGCTTAAGTATACTCCAACCTTGGGCCACTAAATCCCCATCATCATTTTTCATTCACCCCTCACCAACATGCCTATGTTAAACCCATCACATCCAGGTCCCCGACCCCTCATGTCGGTGACCCCTCATTCAGTTGAGGCTTCCTTTTTGTCGACTACAACACCTATATTCCAAAAAGGAAGCGGTACCTTGGATCACCCCTCTCCATACAAGGGGCATCCTCGGGTGGCACTGTAGGAGACATCATTGTCCACAGATGTTTTCAATCCTCCTAACATTCGACTTCAACAAAATCTTTCATTTCAAGATGGTATCATACCTCACAACCATTGCACTTTGATCAAATCCATCGAAGACCTGTGCCTCCATAAGCGTCTCTATCAACGATGCTTACACGGGAAGGTCCCAGCCAACACCTATGCGTACAATGCACAACTATGTGACATACCAATTTTACGCATATGGGTACAACATTCCACCTATTGTCAAAGAAAAAATTCCCATGAGGGCGTCAGCAGTCGTCGTCAACAACTGCCAACATCACTACCATATCAATGATATAGACATAACATATATCTGTCAATTTTGTTTAACTAGCCACAACATCACGAGCATGGTACATTCCCACCTCGTTGAAAATTTTTATATGTATTACAAATTATATTTGCTTACAGGGATCCCTTAGGCCATGTTCATTCCTGGAAATGGTGCAGGGTGTTTTCAATTCCAAGGCTTCATGCAGGTCTCTCTCTCTCTACACACATGATATAGAAAAGAAACTATAATGTATTTCAGCTATACAATTCTTCCTAGACCTCACACATTAGGGGGAAACTGTTAACACTGGAAAATCGTACAACAGAAGATGGAATTAATTAATGTCAGGCCAAAGGATTTACAGCGCTGGAAGACATTACAGAATCTGGAAGGTATTTAAAAACCTTTAAGGTTTGAGGAAAATAAAATTTTAACTAGTCCTAAATTCTATTTGCACGCATAATCCTTCGTGAAGAGTGCCTTCTGCACGCATTTTTTCCTAATATGTGCGCATTCCTAAGAGTGGCGAAATGTCACTATTCAGGAACACACAAAGCAAAGGAAAAGTGATTCCTTACTTGTAGCTGCCTAAGGACAGCCATCAACGCCTCCTTAGACACTATGTGAGCACACAATGGAATATTTGGAGCACACAAAGGAATCATACCCCTCTCTTGGGTCACCATCCTCCATATACCAAGAGAGGGAAGGGAGCATTTGAAATCCCCTATGTAAGACCACCATGAGATGAAAAATGGGTGATCACATTGTTATGTTGGCCAGAATTTCCCAAGAAATACCAGTAGTATGTGACCCGGAGCTGAAGATAGAGGGGACTCAATTGTTGGCCACCCAAGAAGTTCAGTCCAACACAATGGAGAGAGAGGGAGACCGCACCAAGGCAAGCTTGGGATAAAAACATCCTTGCATTGGGACCTAGAACCATTGTGTAGGGGCACTTTGGCAAGAGGGTAAAAGTTTCACTCTTCTTACTACCAACATTCAATAAGAGGGGCCTAGAGCAACCGTTTGCATTATTTTTGTCGTTTGACTCTTTTTAGAGCTTCTATTTATTTGTGTTTAGTTTTAGTTTAATTTTAGTTTACATTTGCATGCTTTTTCCTCAATATAGTATGCTTTTTTATTCTAGCTTGTTCCACTAACTTGCTTGACTCCACTCTTTTCTTCTTGTTAACAATAGCTTAACGGGGTAAACCACACCCTTTAAGCTGGTGTGATTTCGTACATATGTGCACCAAACACACTACAAAAATCATCTTCCGGGGCAGAAATCATTCAAAAGAAAAATAGTGCAGAGATTTCAACATCCAGTAATCGAGTTGAGAAGGAAAAGAATATCATTGAGAAATATAAAGAGATTAAAATTAAAAATGAAGCATTGAAGGTTGTTACATATGCACAATACTGGATCAAACTCCTAGTGATCAGAGTAGGTTTCTTTTAGGTTTTGACCTCAAGACGAGGAAAATGCAGATGACATTCCTACAACCAAAGGTACAGGCCCCCAAAACTTCAGAAGAATATAATAAAACAGGCATTGAATTTCTTGCCAAGGACATGCATCCAATTGACCAAATTGAATTCCACAAGCAGGCAAGAGAGATGATATATTCAAAAATGACACATAAAGCTCTAAGTGTCTAGAAGTTGTAGAACTCCCTAGAAAATGTACAGTCACAATTTAAGCTAGAGAGAGCCTCATCAATAGTAAAATACAACAGGATTAAGTCACTGGAAGAGTTGATAATTGAGATTGGCTATAATCCAACTAACATAAAGGCATCGGAAGAACTTATAAAGAAGAAAACTTGATCCAGGTGGATATTGGTGGCCACTCGCCTATTCCACTTGGGCCCCCACCATTGTCTCTTTCAGTTTTTAAGTAACGGCATAACTTACTATTTTTAGCAGTTTTTTGGGTCCTGAACTTCCAGAGTTGTTTTGAGGCCCTAAACGACGTTTTTTGGGCATCGCGCCTCCAAAAAATATCATTCCGTTCTGGAATGATATTCTTGGTAAAAGTTGTAGTCCTCGGATAGAGCTTTCTAATGATGTATCATGTGCGTCAAACGGAGATAGTATGCCAAAGTTACATCCCTGGGAAGTTGAAACACCAATTTACCCAAACGGGGCCCATAGGTTTGGCGCTTCATCTCCTAGGGTGAGGTTTTTGGATGTTTAGGGTTCTCCATTGTTTCTCAATAATAAATAGGCCCTCGAGCCTCATTTTAACTCAGTTCAGAGGCCTGTAGCCGCCACATCTTTTCTTAGAGATAGCTACCAGCGCCCTAGCTAGTTTTATTTCCATTCTGTCTGTAAGCAAATTTCAGTTCTTTGATATTAATGAAATGAAGTGTTATCTCCGTTGCATCTCTGTATTTATGGTTATATGTTTATTCTGTTGCGTTCCTTCATAAATCCGGATCAAAAATGCAGACATAGCTACATTGAAGAAACAGTTAAAACTACCAACTACTAAGCATCCACAAACCAAGGAGGTTTTGGAGACAGACAATCAAAAGGATGAGATGATGAAATTAATCATCCAATTGATAGCTCAACTAAAGGAAATGGAGACAGATATGGATAAACTTATACAAGAAAAACAAGCTAGCATGGTTACTCTGGAAGCAGTTCCCATTACTGCTATCCCCACAGTATCTACATTAGCACCAGCATCATCAATACCAACAGCCCATCCCACTGATGAGGCCAGCAAATTAATCAAAGAAATGGAATATATGTCCATTCAGACTACAGAGATTAATAAGCTCAAGGAGCAAGTAAAGAGCTTAGAGGATGAAAATAAATTGGCAGAAGTAATGCATCAAGTTGAAGTACAGAAAGCCAATATACTGACTGACAGAATCCACAATCTAGAGAAGGAGTTGTCATTAGTAGAGCCTTTATCCCAAGAAAAATGGTGTGGGCCAATATCATTAACTTATTTACTGATATTTGGCCTTCTATACAGATTATATTTGAGCAGAACGACTTGGTGAAGAAATCTGGTGAGGCAATTCAGAAAGTTAAAGCCAACCTTGGAGAGAAACTAGAGGATGCCTCTGAACTAATCAAATTCCTGAATTCTAAAAATAAATATGAATGGGAAGAGCTTAGGATAGTTGACAGAATGGAGACTATCCTGGAAGTAAAGAAATTTATTTCCAAAATAAATCAAATGCTACAGCTTGAGGAGAAATGTCAAACCTTGGAACTCGCAGTAAACAGGTTTTTTAACAAGTTTGATGTATTGAGACAAAAGGGTCTGCCTAGTCCTCGAGTGATAAATGACAAACTCATGAGACATGAGGATTATGTCAAGAAGTTGAGGGAAGTGGCCAAATAAACTTCCCACATTTCCTCAATGAAGGCATTCCCACGGGTAAGGTGCTCCTTCGAACTCTAGAAAACTTCTTTTACCTCCAACACGAGGTAAATCACATTTTCGTAAATAAGCCTACATTTGCCAGATATTCAGAGGCAAGTGAGATTTACCGCAGGATGATGAAAATAAAAATCCTAGATGAAGAAAAATGGGAGAAGTGGTGTGATTTACTGTAAAGGGTAAAAGAACAGACAGATAACAGTAAGCAAAGAATCAGGGCTAGATATCAGCCAGTTGAAAGGTGTCACTATCTTTTTGCATAAAGATATTTTATTTTCCTAGAATAAATCCTAGTCGGTTGATAGGATATTTTCATAATATATTGTATAAATACTGTCTTATAAAGAGTAAAAAAGGTGGATTTATGAATATTTCATTAACTGACTGATCTCTTGCCTGAGGGTTATTGTACCAATTTCCAGTCGACGAACTAAACAAGTTATAAAGAGACTTCTTTACAGGATTCATGTGTTGAGCTATCTCAGTGAAGTATAAAATTTCAATTTTTCATGTTCTCTTTCTAAGTATTCCATAAAATTTTGTGTTCTAAATCTAAATGTTATAACATGAGTATTACTGCAGAATTTTCTTCAAAATTACACTCTTATTTTAACGGTTATACGTTTCTATGTTTTCTTCTGATATTCGTTTAGAGAATTCTTAATTTCCCTCTGATCCCGATTGACTTCTTCACCCTTCTTCATTATCTGGTTTAAGGAATTCTTAATTTCTCCTTGATCCCGATTGAAATATCACTTCACCATTCAGCCTTGAGATCTGATATTTCTCACCTATCTTGCCCTGTAACACTTTCTTCATGATTTGATTTTGATCTTTTTCAATGAATATTAACTCCATAACCCAATTGAAAGTAGAAAAGCACCTATTCATCTAATTCATTAATCACACCAACCAATCAAAACCAATCCAACTAACCATACATAACTAGCCTAATATCCATTAAATAAGCAAAGTTAAATCATATAGAGATCCCTCTCTAAGTTAGGAAGGCTAGATCCTAAGCTCCAAAGTAGGTTTGTAGTTACCTCTGATATTTCTCTTTTAACACTAAAACAACCTTTGGAAATTTCAAAGTGATAACATAGTGGTGACCATACTAGAGAAAAATCAGTACCTAGTTAAAATAAATCTTAAAGGAAATATTTTTCCTCATTTTTCACATTAAGGTTTTAAAAGGTTGTTTGAATTTATCATGGTAAGTTAAAATTCTAGCTTCTAAAAGAACATATTATACAAGGGCTCATCCTGATCCACAACCTGTTACAATTGTTGATGATCTTGACATAATTTTAAGAAAACCTAAAATAGTAGAGAGACAAGGAATTAGTAGTGAGTTAATCAAATCAAATTCACTTCCTAAGGAGTTATCAAGCATACAGGATATTCAATTTTACTTATCCTTTGAGCATTCTATATTTTGTACCAAATCTGAAAACTTAGTCCATGATATTGTAATAGACCCCAATTTTATTCAATAAAAGAAGGATATTATACAACCTGATTTAGATCAACTAGTTCTAGCTACTTTTGACAAACTTGATGCTTTAACCTCAACTTTGATAAAATACATAGACGAAGCCTATTTTAAACAGTCAGTTGAACTAGATGCCCTAACTACTACTACCCCTATGCTCACTGCAGTATCTTCAGAAACTGTAAATACAGCTTCATTCAGTTCCACCTCACCCGTAATATCCACCACAGTTCATTCTCCTAAACCATTCATACCTCAACTTCCTATCCAACCTAATGTTACGAGTCCATCTCCAAGCACCACTTCTTTACCTCCCATTCGAGCTAAAATATTAGCCATGGCAACCAAATTTTCCCCTTTGGCCTTACAGGCCCCTTTACATGCCATGCCACAAGGTTACCAGAGTAAAAAATTTCAGTTCGATGGTACTAGTCAGTATACTGCTCAACAACATGTAAGATAAAATGACAAATTATTTTGATTTACATGAAGTTGATGAGAAAGATGTACAAATAAGATTATTTTCACAAACACTAGCAAGAGATGTTAAAAAATGGTCTAAATCTTTACCTGTTGGCCATATTTCTGATTTAAATGCTTTCCACCAATTGTTTATAAATAGATGGGAAAGAAAGAAAAACCCTCTCTAGATATTATCTAAATATGAGAAAATTAGAAGATCTCCTAATGAATCTGTTCAGGATTATTGTATTAGGTTTAACAACATTTACAATGAAATTCCAGTGAATATCAAACCTCCACCAGGCTTGACCCTAATTAAATTTCCAGATGGTTTTGACACTCACAAGTCCTATTAGTTAAGAGAAAGAAACCCTGCAACTTTAGAACACATGGAGAGTGATGTAGTTAGTGTAGAAGCTAACTTACTAACTAAAAGAGCTAGGATGAGGAATGAGAGGAGAGTGACCATTAAGGAAGAAACTTCCACTTTAGATGTTAATATAGATAGTTTAGCTAAAAATGTAGAAAGACTAATGGATAGACTAGAGAACATGGAAAGAAAAACTCAGTGGGAAAATCAACAAGGTCCCCAAATTAGAAACCCCAACTTTAGGAAAAATCCTGATACTGGTAAATCGAGAGAAGTTTTACCCGATCAATAGATTAGACCACCTTTCCAGAAAAATTATGTTGAAGGTTCACAACAGCATGAAGAAGACCAGGATACCCAGATAAACTTGATGGGAGTAAACAATGAAGATGTCATTTTTCTTACCTAGGAAGAACAAGAGTTGTACATGTTACAACAATTACAATTATAGCCTGGAGATTCCTTTGAATACAAACAAGGATATGAATCTGCTATCTACAAATTTCATAAATAGTATAGCCTTAGAAGAAAAAAGAACACAGAGGTTCCTATTAATAAATCAGTCCACACCCAAACTAAGAAAACAATAGAAGCTCCTATGACCAAAATTCTACAAGTTCTCCCTAGAGAAACTTAGAATTCTTCCATCCCAAAGATTGTAGAAATCACATCAACTGCTACTCAAACCTTTCCAGACAAGGAAGTTGAAAACAAAATAGTTGACACATAAACTGAATTACCAAGTGTTAATAAAGAAGACAAAAACAGACAAACCACAATTGGTAAAAATGAAATAATTAAATTAGGCAAAACTCAAATGACATTCAATATCAAAATTGAGATAGCCAAATTAAGAATACCAGTTCCTTTAACGATCTGGTGAAAAATGGCTCATACAAAGCATAAATTACGGAAACATTAACATAGGATAAGGTGAAGATGATGTCAACCTAAATTATGATCAACCTGAGTTATTATTTGGTCCTGAAGTAAATGGGAAACATCAAAAAGGGGGTGTCCCTCCATTCTATATTAGCTTAAACATTCATGATAAAATCTTACATAATGCTATGTTGGATTTAGGAGCATCTCATAACTTAATGCCTAAAGAAGTCATGGAAAAAATAAACTTAGACATCACCAGACCCTACAAGGACATGTTCTCCTTTGATTCTAGTCAAGTCAAATGCCTTGGCCTGATAAAATATATGTGTGTAACTCTAGTCCAGTGCCCAGCAAAGAGTATCGTTATGGACATAGTAGTTGTTGATATCCCTCCCAAATATGGTATGTTATTATCTCTCTCATGGGGAGAAAAATTACAAGGATCACTACAATTAGACATGTCATATGCTACCATTTCTGTATTTGGTAAGAAAAGGAAGATATATAGAGAAACCTTGATGAAATTCATGGTAAGCAGTGCAAAAAGACCATGGAATTACCCTATCTATTCCATGCATTCTGATCTAGACTCATTTATCTTATGTAATTTAGACAATGACAAAGATAAAATCACAGCTGTAGAAGAGAAACACAAATAAGTCAATACTGAAAATTCAATTACTGATTCTAAAACCACAATAGATGAAAATATAACACATGAATCTATGTGGAATTTATATTTTGATGGCTCTTTATATAGATTAGGAGCAGGAGCTAGAGTATGGATTTACAATTTAGAAAATGATCATTCAGAAGGACATGCTTTCAGATTAAATTTCAAATGCACTAACAACATGGCAGAATACGAAGCATTATTGCTAGGCCTTCAAATCCCAAGAAAACTTGGGGCTAAGAGATTTTCCATCATGGGAGACTTGGAACTCATTATAAAACAATTCAAGGGAGAGTAAATTGCTAATAACTCTAGAATTAGGTGTTACAAAGAAACCATACTAGACTTAATAAGATTTTTCCTTGAGACTGACTTTTTTGTCATTCCATGAAAGCAGAATGTGGAAGCACATAGCTTAGCTACTTTTTCCAGCACATGTCGGTTGCCCTTTTAGCCAAATCATCAGTAAAAGGCTGAGGTAAGACATAGACCAACCATACTTGATAATTTAAAGTATTGGAAAATCTTTTCACAAGACACACAAATTCTTGATTTTATGAGTTTTGAAGGAGAATTTCGGAACTGTAATATAGACACAGAATGTACATCAGATTATACCATAAATAATGAAATAGATGTAAATAATGTAAATAAGATAGAACCAACTAGATTCACTAAACTAGAAATAGAACAATTAGAAACAGTAGAAATTGAGGAATTAATCAATGATGAATCAGAAGTTTTAAACCTCAAAGACAACATTTTGCCTAAGGTATTAGCCCCACTAGAAGACCTCTTTCACTCCAATGATATAGCTATAAAACCTAAAATGGAGCCTCTAAGGTCAGATATGGAGGAATGCAACATAGGAACAAAGGAAAATCCCAAGCTTATCAAGATATATAAGACATTACCTACAGCTGAAAAGTTGAAGTACATTAGTTTTTTTAAAGAGTTACAAGACATATTTGCCTGGAATTATGAAGACCTCAAGTCTTATGATACTAGCATTATCCAGCATAAGATACCAACTAAAGAAAATCAAAAGCCCTTTAAACAAAAGCTAAGGAAAATTAAACCTGTTCTTATGCCATTAATAGAGAAAGAAGTTAAAAGGATGTACGATGCTCAAATCATAGCACCCATCAGATATTATGGTTGGGTCTCTAATTTAGTCCCCACTAGAAAGAAAATAGGATAAATCAGGCTATGTATTGATTTCAGAAACTTGAACAAAGTATCACTGAAGGATAACTATTCCCTCCCTAAAATGGAACATATTCTCCAAAGGGTGGTAGGGTCATCCAAAATTTAATTACTTGATGGATTTTCTAGATACAACCAAATCCTAGTCCAACCTGAATATTAAGCTAACACTGCATTCACCACTCCCTGGGGAACTTTTGTGTACTTGAAAATGCCCTTTGGACTGATGAATGTTGGAGAAACATTCCAAAGAGGCATGAACATAGCCTTTGTAAAGGAAATCCATGAATTTTTAGTCATTTACCTAGATGATATCACAGTGTTTTCCAAGTGAGATAATGAACATTTAGATCATCTAAGAAGAGTATTCATAAAATGCAGAAATTTTGGCATATCCTTAAATCCTAAAAAGTCACTTTTTGGATTATAAGAAGGAAAACTTCTGGGACACATCATTTCAAAAGAGGGCATTAGAATTGATCCAACTAGAATAGAAGCAATCCTAAATATCATTCATCCTAGGAACATTAAATAATTACAATCGTTTTTAGGTAAAATAAATTTTCTTAGAAGATTCATCCCTAACTTAGTAGAACTAATTAGAAATTTAAATAGCATGTTGAAAAATGATTCAATACTTAAGTGGAAAGTAGAGGCTAAGCAGTCTTTTGAAGCAGTCAAAGAAGCCCTTACTAAAACACCTGTCCTCATAATTCCTAACTTTAACAGAGATTTCATAATTTTTTCATTTTCTTCAGAGCACACCATTGCAGCAGTCTTGTTGCAAAAGAAAGATGAGGGCCATGAACAACCCATTGCTTTCTTCAGTAAAAAGCTCTTGCTTTAGTGAAAGCCATAAAATATTTCAGAGTATACATTCTATACTCTCACATAATAGCATATGTTCCAAACTCAGTTGTAAAGGACACTCTAACTCAAAATGGTCCTGATGGAAAAAGAGGCAAATGGATTGACACAAGACTAGAATATGACATTGAGATCAAGCCTACAAAATAAATTAAAGGCCAAGGTTTGGCCAAACTCATGGCTGAATTGAATTGTCAAGCCTTAGACATAAATTTCATGGCTGTCATAGATGATCAAGAAGATATGGCGACTCCACAAATCAGTAAATTTTTCATAGATGCACCCTGGTATGCAGACCTTACATTTGTTTTACTCAACTTACAAGCTCCTCCTGGTTTATCTAGAACCAAAAGTAGATTCTTAAGCATGAAATAAATGAAATATTGTATCTTAGATAATGTTTTATTTTGGAAATATCATGGTGGCATCCTGTTAAATTTTTTATTAAAATATGACGCTGACAAAGTCATGCAAGAGATTGTGGGTGACACCTATACTGGAAAACAACTACTAACAAAATTTTGAGGGCAGGTTTTTACTGGCCCACCCTTTTTGCAGATGTCCAAAGGAATGTGACCTCCTATCACAAATGTCAAAAATTTGAAGGGAATAATAAACTCTTACCATTACCCTTCAAACCTATCTCATTATAAATTCCATTTCAACAATGGGGTTTAGACTTCATTGGTGAAATACCCACCCTCCTCTACCCAACATAAATGGATACTGACAGCCACTGACTACTTTACCAAGTGGATAGAAGCCATCCCTTCTAGACATGCCATAGACTCTGTTATTATTTCATTTCTTTAGAACAACATCCTTTCTAGATTTGGATGCCCACAAAAGCTCATCACTGATAATGTTGCTGCCTTCAAATCCAAAAAAATGATAGATTTTTGTAACCGATACCATATCACCCTAGGCCATTCCACTGCTTATTACCCTCAAGGTAATGAAGTAGCAGAATCTTCAAAACAAATCCTAGTCAACATCATCAAGAAGTTATTAGAGGATAACAAGAAAACCTGGAATAAAAGGTTGGTGAATGCCCTATGGGCAGACAGACTAGCTATTAAGAAATCTATTGGTACATATGCCTATCAATTAGTATATGGGATGGATGTTGTTTTTCCATATTCATTAGGAGTGCCAGTAATGAAAATTATTCAAGAGCTGCAAGTAGATCCAAATGACATCCAAAGGAGGATAAACCAAACAATTCATTTACAGCAAACCAGGGAAAAATTTTATATCAAAGCCCAAGTAATTCAAGACAAAATCAAGAAGATCTTTGATAAGAAAACTAAAGTAGATGATTTCTTCATAAGATACCAAGTACTAAAATGGGATTCCAGAAGGGAAGACAAAGGAAAACATGGGAAATTTGACTATCTCTGGAAAGGCCCATACGTTATTTATGGTTACAGAGGCAACAATGCCTTTTTCTTGAAATAATTAAATGGAACAGAATTACTGGGTGGACAAATCAATGGTCAAATGCTGAGCATTATTTTTCACCAAACTAACCAGTAGTTCATTTTTTGTATTTTACTAATTGTAAATACCATAGAAAATTTTAGATTGGAGTGGATGATTATCTTGTAAAGTTGAAGCCCGAAGAGGAAACCCTAAGATTTAAAAGATATAACATCATATGTTTGAATAAAGGAGATTATAGAAAGCAGTTCCAAGAAAAGCAAAGCCAAAGTTCCAAGGCCACTAATCAGAAAGTTCTTGACATCTCATAAGGAGATGCCATCCCCAAGTGGATCCACTATTAGGGTCCTATAATAATAGGGATCATAATTTTGAATTGGCTATGTTAAGTCTTGTAATATTGTACATACCTTTGAATTTTTTTAAATGTTTTCCATATTAAAAAATGAAAAGAAGGTTTGTCCTAAAATAATAATCAAAGGACCAAAAGAAAAAAAAAGGAGAGCAAAAGAAAATATCAAAAAGAAAGAAGATTATGAACCCCACCAAAAGAAATTCAAAAGTGATGCTCATTTAAATGCCACTTCTCTATAAAATACTCTCAATTTCATATGAAAAGCATTAATTAATTATGTGCAGCTTGTTCAAAATGCCACAATTCATGATGATCATGCAATCTAATCTTGATCATTCATGCCTTTAAATTTTATGTTATGATAGTTAGTAAAAAAAAAACCTGACCAAACCATTTAATCTTGGCAAATCAGTAGTTAGGTAGAGAATAAAAATGAGCTCATAAGTTTAATCTGATCCATTGGAAGATATAAGGTTAGAAATAAGTTAGTTGTTAGAAAAATTATATATATTACAGAGCAATGAAACACATAAAATATGCAGAAAACACAATCACACAAAACCCATAAAACCAGAGAGACACAGATATACGCGATTCACCTAGTTTGGGCTACGTCCACCCCGAACAGCCAGTCCTTCCTTTCTATTATCCAACAAAATGAAGAGACACAACCTATAGCATATCTGCTATAATATCATATGTTCTCTCTCACAATCTCCCTATCTGTTTCTCACTCTGAGAATACATACAATCCACAGCCGCAATACAATACCCTCATACAGAGCGAGGAGTTGCCTTCTAGGGAAAAAAACCCTAAACTAAACATAACTTCTACCGTCAGATCATCTGCCTAATTAATGGCCCAGATTGACTAGAAATTACTATACTTTTACAAGGAAATTTTACATCTGTTTTTAGCCTCCCCCCCCTGGACCCCCCAGGGCAGCGTTTAATTACGGGCGGTGTTGCCGCCCCATTAAGGTACAGGGGTCCAACACTGTGATACAAAATAAACAAGATAATTAGGCTCCACACCCAACAATCTCCCACTTGGAGATTGATTGTAGCAACTCTACCGCTGCTTCATTTGCTAGACAATGACTCCTCTTTTGACCTGGTTGTTTCTCATCTTCATCGTCATCCTTGAAGACCAATTGAAACTGAGCACATTCTCAATTTCTCCCTGGTTACAACTTTTTTTAGCATATCTACAGGATTCTGGCTAATTTGTATCTTTTCCAGCTTCAACTGTCCATCTTCCAATACTGACCGTATGAAATGGTACTTGAGTTGTATGTGTTTAGTCCTGGAATGAAATGCTGAGTTCTTTGCAAGATGAATGGCACTTTGGCTATCACTATATAACGTGGCCATATCATTCTTCTTACCCAATTCATCCATAAACCTTTGTAACCAAATCATTTCTTTACTATCCTCTATAGCAGCAGCATACTCTGCTTCTGTTGTTGAAAGTGCAACAACACTTTGGATTTTTGAAACACAACTGACAACTGTTCCACCTAGAGTAAATACATATCCTGTAGTGCTCCTCCTGTTATCTCTATCACCTGCCATATCTACATCAACATATCTCTGTAGAGAAATGTTTGAACCACCAAAGCATAATGCTTGATTTGTGGTATCTCTCAAATATCTAAGAATCCATTTCACTGCCATCCAATGTTATTTTCCTGGATTGTTCATGTACCTGCTTACAACTTCCACTGCATGTGCAATATTAGGCCTTGTGCAGACCATTGCATACATTAAGCTTCCAATTGCTGATGCATATGGAACTTTAGACATATATTCCATTTCTTCTTGGGTCTTAGGACACATCTCCTTACTAAGTTTGAAATGGCTAGCAAAAGGTGTACTAACTGGTTTTGCATTCTGCATATTAAATATTTTCAACACCTTTTGTATGTACTCATTCTGAGACAGTGTTAATTTGCAATTTTTCCTATCTCTAGCTATTCTCATACCAAGGATTTGTTTTGCAGCTCCCAAATCCTTCATTGCAAATGAATTTTCCAATATTCTTTTGAGCACATTTATTTCCTATATGTTAGACCCTGCAACAAGCATGTCATCTACATACAATAACAATATAATATAGCTGCCATTGTTTTTCTTTTTCATATAAACACAATGATCAGAGTGACATCTAGTATAACCTTGTTCAGACATAAACCCGTCAAATTTTAGATACCACTACCTTGGAGCCTGTTTTAAGCCATACAAGCTCTTCTTTAACCTGCATACTAATTTTTCTTTCCCTTTGACCTCATATCCTTCTGGTTGCTCCATATAGATCTCTTCCTGCAAATCTCCATGGAGAAATGTTGTCTTTACATCTAACTGTTCAAGATGTAAATATTCCACTACTACAAGAATTAAAATAGTTCTCATTGAAGTCATCTTAACAAAAAGAGAAAATATTTCATCAAAATCAATACCTTTCTTCTGTGCCAACCCCTTCACCACAAGTCTAGCTTTGTACCTCTGTTTTCCTCCATCTTCTTCCTTTAGCCTGTAAACCCATTTATTTTGCAATGTAGTTTTACCTGTAGGCAACCTGCTCTAAGTCCCAGAATCTGATTTGTACATTTAAAGTTCCATCTCTTCTTCCATGGCTATCTCCCACTTCTTCTGCTTTCAACTTTGCATTGCTTCTTCATAACATTTGAGTTCACGAATCAGTCAATAATAAATAATATAACGAAGGAGAGTATCGTTCGGGTCTACTTGTCATAAGTGAATGTTCAACACCCTTCAATTGTTTGGGGTGCTGTTACTATTGGTGGTTTTTATTTATTTGTGGCTCTTGATTATTATTATTTTCAGGCACCTTTACCTTTTCTGTGATCTCATCAATAACTGTGTATTCTTTGTTTTCTTTTTCCTATTTCTTTTCCTGCAACGGATTCTTATCCAATACCTTTTCATTGAATATTACATCTCTGCTCCTAATGATTTTGTGATCTTCATAATCATATAAGCGATAACCAAAATCATTAACACCATATCCAATAAAGGTACATTTCTTTGATTTTGCCTCAAGCTTTGTTCTATTTTATTTATTAATATGGACAAATGCCTCACAACCAAAAGGCTTTAAAAAAGAGTAGTTTACCTTTTTACCTGTCCATGCTTCCTCTGGAATACCACCATCCAAGGAACTTGAAGGCCCTCTGTTTATTAGATAAACAACAGTATCTACAGCATCTGCCCAAAATTGTAAAGGCAATCCCGCATGCAATCTCATGCACCTTGCACGCTCCATGATTTTTCTATTCATCCTTTCCGACACACCATTTTCTTGTGGTGTTCTTGGAACTGTCTTCTCTCTAAGAATTCCATGCTCTGAACAGTACCTATCAAACTCTTTGCTGCAATATTCACCTCCATTGTCTGATCTGAGACACTTCAACTTCTTTCCTGTCTCAATCTCAACCAAAGCTTTCCATTTCTTTAAAGTATCAAATACATCAGATTTATTCTGAATACAATAAATCCATGTTTTTCTAGTTGCATCATCAATAAAAGTAACATAATAACGAGAGCCACCGAGAGATGATACCTGAGCAGGTCCCCATACATCTTTATGCACAAGCTCCAATTTTTCGCTCTTCTTTTCTTTCCCAACTCTGAGAAATCTGACTCTCTTTTGTTTTCCATAAATGCAATTTTCACAGAAATCCAAATCAACATTCTTCAAACCTGGTAACAAATTTCTTGAGTGAAGAATCTTCATCCCCTTCTCACTCATGTGTCCGAGCCTATGATGCCATAATGCTGCATCTGCTCCTTTGGAAGTTAAAGCATTAACAGAGTTAGAAATACCATTGCATAAATACAATGTACCAACCTTTTCACCTTTTGCTATTACCAATGCTCCTTTGGTGACCTTCCAAGTTTTATCTGTGAAAGTTGTCACACAACCTTCACTACCTAACTACCCTGTTGAAATCAGATTTTTCTTCAGATCTGGAACATGCCTTACCTCCTTTAGTAGCCATTGGTTTCCATTCTGTTGTTTTACAAGAACTTTACCCATTCCAACAATTTTAAAGGGTTTATCATCACCCAAACGAACTTGTCCAAAATCTCCTTGAACATAGTCATGAAAATATTTCTTATCAGGTGTGGCATGGAATGAAGCCCCCGAATCTACAACCCAAGAATCAGTAACATTTTCGAAAGAAAGAATCAAAGCATCTTGTAACACATCACCTGTCACATTTGCTTCATGATTGTTTTCTTGCTGTGTGTCTCCTTCTTTTCCCTTCCGAGATCTACAGTCTTTCTTTAGGTGTCCTTTCTTTCCGCATTTCTAGCACACTATCCCCAATCTAGACTTGGATCTTTCCTTCGATTTACCGTGATAATTTCCCTAGCCTTTACTCTTTCCATTTTTCTTCCCTAGACTCTACACTCAGCATACCCATGCACGGAGTTTTTCGTCGCATTTCACTAAGGATAGCAAATAATAACATCATCAACCCTTAAAAATTAGATCCGAGACAAGATAATACTAATGACCATAACTAACCATTCCCAAATTTTCTGGCAATGAGCACAGAAATAAAAGAGCCCTAACTTCATCATAAAATTTTACCCCTACAGAAATTAACTGACTGGTAACTGTATTAAAATCATTTAAATGGTCTGCAACAGATCCACCTTCTGACATCTTCATATTAAATAAACGTTTGATAAGAAATACCTTGTTTGAGGCCGAGGGTTTTTGATATAATTTCGCCAACACCTTAATCAAACCCTCTGTTTTTGTTTCCTTTGAAATATTGAAGGCTACCTAAGCCGCGAGGCACAACCATATTGTTCTGAGTGCCTTTCTATCGAGAATCTCCCATTCTGCATCTGTCATAACTGTCGGCTTCTTTATTTTTTCGCTTAATGGTAGGTATAGATCTTTCTGATACAGATAGTCTTCCATCTACATCTTCCACAATGGGAAGTTTTGGCCATTAAATTTCTTGACCCTAAACTTACCATCTTCCGCCATTGATCCCACTCGAACCAGGAACCCTTCTTTCCTACGAGTTTATCAGCCAAGTAGACCTTCGGCTCTGATACCAATTGTTAGAAAAATTATATATATTACAGAGAAATGAAATGCATAGAATATGTAGAAAACACAAGCACACAAAACACATAAAACCAAAGAGACACAGATATATATGGTTCACCCAGTTTGGGCTACGTCCACCCTAAATAGCCAGTCCTTCCTTTCTATTATCCAGCAAAATGAAGAGACACAACCTACAGCAGATCCGTTGTAATATCCTCTTTTCTCTCTCACAGTCTCCCTATCTGTTTCTCGCTCTGAGAATACATACAATCCATAGCCGAAATACAATACCCTCATGCAAAGTGAAGGGTTGCCTTCTAGGGAAAAAAACCCTAAACTAAACATAACTTCTACCGTCATATCATCCGCCTAATGAACAACCCAGATTGACTAGAAATTACTATACTTTTACAAGGTAATTTTACATTTGTTTTTAGCTTTGGGGGCGCTGCCCTCAAAACCCCCCACCAGCGGGGGGCTCCATAAAGTCGCAGCTGCTGCCCCCTAGACCCCCCAGGTAGCATTTAATTTTGGATGGCATTGCCGCCCCATTAAGGTACAAGGGTCCAACGCTGTGATACAAAATAAACAAGATAATCAGGCTCCACACCCAACATAAGTTTTCTTATCAAAAGAAAATAAAAGGGTCAGCAAGCTCAAATGCACCCAATAAAGGAAAGGAAAAATGTTAGCATGAATAAAAGGGTAGGTACAATACTTTTCAAAAAATTCTATAAGCATCATTATGTTTATCCTTTAAAAGAGCAACTCATTAATAAACCAATTTCCCTTTCTCCCTCTTCATTCCCCTTATCCTAAACCTTCTCCCTTCCTAAAAAGTCAAAAACATCTTTCTAACCCCTTCCCCTTGCTAAAATCCATTTTTTCCATTTGAAAACCCCCTTACCCCTTTAAAAAAATCTATGTTTCCATAAAAAACACAAAAAACCCCACTTTTTCAAAATCCAAAGCGCAAAAAGATTTAACTAACTCCACTTTGTTTTAACCCCTCCACCTAAATTTTACCCAACCCCACCTCCTTTGAAAGCACTTAACTTCGCCTGTCGTTCAATCATCGCTAGACAAATCAGACGCCTCACGATCCATTTCGCATCCCCCCGATGTTCTATGTTTAATGCCAAGGGGGGGTGCAAAATGGGCGGTTTTCTCTGCCCGCTCCCCTGCCACGCGGCGTCCCCTAGTGTTATCGCACCCCCTCCTCCCAAAACCACCAAACCACCCTGTGGGAATGTGATAACCACTAATTTTAAATTATAAAACCCCGCTATCCTTTTCATTTACCTACCTTTGTTGACTTGAAAAAAAAACTGAAGCCACCATCACCAACCTGATTGAAGCCCCGCTGCTGCCTAGGTCCCTTCCACAACCTAAACTTCAGTACTCTAGGTAATTATGAGTACCCACCACCATCAATTAATTAATTAATAAATGAATCAATCAATCGCTTCTAAAAATGTCCAAATAATGAACCCTCTGCAACAACCCTTGCTAGATGTCGACCATACTCCACTGGCTGATAAGGACTATAAAATAATCGATGCAGTTACTGGCAACAATATCTTGGAGCTCCATTGTTGGAGCCATGACAAGTTTGTTGATCAGGAAGATGATATAAGTCTTTGGAACTCTAACCTACCAAAATATACGGTTCGACAAACCCACCAGTTCCCTGAATTCATTAGACTTTACCAACTCAGTTATTTTCCAAATGAAAGAGCCATAGTCACCCATGACCAAGAAATTATAATTACTATCACTGCCCAATCCATTAACCAAATGTTGCAGATTCCATCACAAACAGATGGAGTGCCTTTCTCCATTGAGACCCTCATTTATCTTTACCTAAAGCTAGATTTTCCCAAAAGGTCTCAAATCTTTAAGACTTTCCTCCCTGAATCAGTGAAAATTCCTAAAAGCAACCCACCATACACTGCTACCATGTTCCCATAAC
Source organism: Pinus albicaulis (assembly GCA_034641835.2). NCBI lineage: Eukaryota > Viridiplantae > Streptophyta > Pinopsida > Pinales > Pinaceae > Pinus > Pinus albicaulis. The sequence continues at coordinate 1,269,146,056 of CM076574.1, read as the reverse complement.
AAACCAAACAAATTGTGACCATGTTTTCATGTATCCTAGCATATTTTATTGATGAGTGTGTAGATGAATCCATCCTTGGTTTCCTCTCTACCTTTTTCCCAGGCCAGCCTCTAGCTATACTTTTCAACTTTGCCCAATTCCTGGCAGATGCCATGCATGATCAACTGATCAAACTGCTAGAAGAAGGAGTGTTCAAGTACTCTTCAATATTATTTCATTTGTTCATATATTTTTAGTCAGAAAGGTTTACAGTCAACTTACAAAAACTGGACACAAAGGGTAATCCCCAATCTGTAATCTTTTGGACATCCTTGATAAAAAAGGATTCCAATGAATTTAGTTATAAATAATTTATTGATTCTTTTGTATACCCAGTGGTTAATATGCTTAGCAACAAAATTTAACCCAGAATTAGTGATGAAATCAGAAAATTTCTACAGTTATCTGACCAAAGAAAGACAGGAAACTAGTATTTATACCAGAATCACATAGAGATCAGAGTATATGGAAGCCAACTAGTCCTTTACAAGCTTCCCAAATACCTCCCAATGAGGATATTTTCCTTGGATTAAATTAGACAAATCTTGAATTTTGATGAGGTAAAATTCCTTTCAGCCAAAAAGAAAACCCAGTTCAAGATAAAAAACCAACTAGGGCCCTTTGTATGCAACAATATGAATGCTGGAAAGTAAGCAAACAGATGCTTACATGAGTTAAATTTCAGAAATAGTTTCAAATGGTCATATGACCCCTTGGGTGTCATAAGAAAATTAAGAATCAAGTATAAACTCACCCCTTTCATCCACGAATCTAAGCCTGAGATTGAGAAATATTCCAACCAGTCATAGTGGTTGGAAAACACTCTACAGGAGGTGGAGGAGCAGCTTGATACTAGTTCCATCATGCTTACTCCAGACCCACAAGATAGGAATTTGAAAAGGTCTATAGAAGAAGGCTCTTACTCAGCAAAAGCTACATCTAACATTAAACTCAAGATTACATACAGAAATAAAGAAAATTTGAACCCAGTAATAGAGCAGAAAGAGACAATTGAAACGGAGAAAGAGATTGTTATCAGGGATGATACACCTTCACCACATATAGAAGAAACACCTCTTCCATCATCTTCTAGGGCAGAAATCATTCAAAAGAAAAATAGTGCAGAGATTTCAACATTCAGTAATCCAGTTGAGAAGGAAAAGGATATCATTGAGAAATATAAAGAGATTAAAACTAAAAATGAAGCACTGAAGGTTTTTACATATGCACAATATTGGAATCAAAATCTCAGTGACCAGAGTAGGTTGCTTTCAGGTTTTTACCTCAGGATGAGGAAAATGCAGATGACATTCCTACAGCAGAAGGTACAGGCCCCCAAAACTTCAGAAGGCTATAATAAAACAGGCTTTGAATTTCCTGCCAAGGACGTGCATCCAATTGACCAAATCGAATTCCACAAGTAGGCAAGAGAGATGACATATTGAACCATGACACATAAATCTCTAAGTGTCCAGAAGTTGCAAAACTCCCTAGAAAATTTACAGTCACAGTTTAAGCTAGAGAGAGCCTCATAACTAGAAAAATACAATAGGATTAAGTCACTGGAAGAGTTGATAATTGAGATTGGCTATAATCTAACTAACATCAAGGAAGCAGAAAAAATTATAAAGGAGAAAAATGTAGACATAGTTGCACTGAAGAAACAATTAAAACTACCAACTATTGAGCATCCACAAACCAAGGAGGTTTTGGAAACAGACAATCAAAAGGATGAGATGATGAAATTAATCATCTAGTTGACAGCTCAGCTAAAGGAAATGGAGACAGAGATGGATAAACCTGTACAGGGAAAAAAATCTAGCATGGTTACTCTAGAAGCAGTTCCCATTACTGTTATCCCCATAGTATCTACATCAGCAACAACATCAACAATACCAACATCCCATCCCACTGATGATGCTAGAAAATTAATCAAAGAAATGGAAGATATATCCATTCAGACTATAGATATTAATAAGCTCAAGGAATAGGTAAAGATCTTAGAGGATGAAAATAAATTGGTAGAAGTAATGTGCATCAAGCTGCAATACAGAAATCCAATAGCCTGACTAACAGAATCCACAAGCTAGAGAAGGAGTTGTCATTAACAGAGCCTTTAGCCCAAGCAAAACAACAATTGTGGGACAATATCATTAACTTACTTAATGATATTTTGCCTTATATATAGATTATATTTGAGCAGAACGACTTGGTGAAGAAATCCAGTGAGGCAATTCAGAAAGTTGAAGCCAACCTTGGAGAGAAACCAGAGGAAGCCTTTGAACTAATCAAATTCCTGAATTCTAAAAATAAATATGAATTGGAAGAGCTCAGGATATCCGACAGAACAGAGACTATCCTAGAAGTAAAGAAAGTGATTTCCAAAATAAATCTAATGCTACAGCTTGAGGAGAAATGTCAAACCTTGGAACTCGCAGTAAACAGGTTTTTTAACAATTTTGATGTATTGAGACAGAAGGGTCTGCCTAGTCCTCTAGTGATAAATGAAAAACTCATGAGACATGAGGATTATGTCAAGAAGTTAAGGGGAGTGGCCAAAGAAACTTCCCACATTTCCTCAATGAAGGGCATTCCCACAGGCAAGGTGCTCCTTCAATCTCTAGAAAACTTCTTTACCTCCAGCATGAGGTAAATCACATTTTCGTAAATAAACCTAAATTTTCCAGATATTCAGAGGCAGATGAGATTTACCGTAGGATGATGAAAATCAAAATCCCAGATGAAGAAACATGGGAGAAGTGGTGTGATTTACTGTAAAGGGTGAAAGAATAGACAGATAACAGCAGGCAAAGAATCAGGGCCAGTTCTCAGCCAGTTGAAAGGTGTCGCTATCTTTTCGCATAAAGATTTTTTTTTTCTTAGAATAAATACTCTCTTCTAAAGATTAAAAAAGGTGGATTTCTGAATATTTCAATAGCTGACTGATCTCTTGCCTGAGGGTTATTGTACCAATTTCCTGTCGACAAACTAAACAAGTTATAAAGAGACTTCTTTACAGGATTCATGTGTTAAGCTATCTCAATGAAGTATACAATTTCAATTTTTCATGTTCTCTTTCTAAGTATTCCATAAACTTTTATTTGTTCTAAATCTGAATGTTATAACAGGAGTATTACTGTAGAATTTTCTTAAAAATTACACTCTTCTTTTAACTGTTATATGTTTCTATGTTTTCTTCTGATATCTGGTTTAGAGAATTCGTAATTTCCCTCTGATCCCGATCGACTTCTTCACCCTTCTTCATTATTTGGTTTAATAAATTCTTAATCGCTCCTTGATCCCGATTGAAAGATCACTTCATCATTCAGCCTTGAGATCTGATATTGTTCACCTGTATTTCCCTGTAACACTTTCTTCATAATTTTATTTGGTTCTGTTTCAAAGCATATTGGCTCCATAGCCCAATGGAAAGTAGAAAATCACCTATTCATCTAATTCATTAATCACACCAACCAATCAAAACCAATCCAACTAAGCATACATAACTAGCCTAATTTCCATTAAATAAACAAATTTAAATCATATAGAGAGAGCCCTCTCTGAGTTTAGGAAGGCTAGATCCTAAGCTCCAAAGTAGTTTTGTGGTTACCTCTGATATTTCTCTTTTAACACTAAAATAACCTTTGGAAATTTCGGAGTGATAACACTATGTAGAATTTTGTAACAATTACAAAAAAAATTATCCTTCTATAGTGATGATAGAAGGTTTTTGTGGAAATTTTGATGATCTTTTTTAGCATATGGGAATTAACATCTATGATCAGGATTTAATGTCTGATGAGATTGAAGAAGCCTGGTCTGATTTATTTTCTCATCAGGAGGAAATAGAAGAGGTTTGTTGTCATGACATTCAAGTGGATTCCCAACATACAACAATTTCTGCAATTGGAAATGAAACTGATTAGATTATCAAGGATCAAGAAGAAAACAGTGAAACATAAGAGTTTGTTCTAAAGCATCCTGCAAAAGAAGATTTTCTTCATGATAATTTCTAGCAAACAATGTCTTCTTTGAACAAAGATAATATTAATCAGCAATCAATTGATGTCGATCACGATCTTTCCCTTGAATTATATGAAGGTATTCAACAGTGTTCAGGAGACCAAGACATTGATGAGGAGTGTCATTTAGATTCTTCTTCAAACATTTCATTTCTTCAAAAAAAATTTCAAGAGGAAACTTGTTCATCTATATGTTCAGAATTTTTTTAAGACCAAGAGCACACTCTTGCTGAAATTCATCATGAAGAGAAACTAGTTGCAATAGAAGGATGTTTCTCTATTCCTCAAAATTAGAAAGAGCTAAATTTTTAGGATCCTGTGGAAATTTTTTTACAGCCATTAATGAAGGTCGATGTTGCAGCATTCATTGATGAAGGTGATTAGATTCAACACATGATAGACAAAAAAACCGTTTGGAAGGAGGTTTGTTTTCCTGTTTTAAATCATCCAGAAAGGCTTATGTTACATGTTCTTCATGATCCTTTGGTCATTTTTTTGTATCCATCTGGGAAGATTAATCTTCTTGTATTTATGGATCACGAGCACATGTTCAGTGGACACTTTGATTTGCCTATATTTTTTTCCTTTTTCCTGCTCGAGGAAATTTGTTGGACTGGTTACACTGGAGGGATCATATCACATGATTGTATATATATCTTCAGTAGGTGGGTGGTTATCATCATTATTTGAAGCCTGAGGCGAAGGCCCTAAGGTCCTCATGGTTTTCTGCCATAAGTAATTTCAGTCAATAGTCAAGTTAGTTTTCAAGTCAAAGTCATTTTCTGCTTTAGTTAGTCATTTCAGTTTGTCAAAGTTATTTCACTTTCTAGTTTTGACTCCATTTCCCAATGGATGAGGCTACCTGATATACGGTGTCCTTGAAACCTCCTGAAGGATATTCCATCCCCAGTTGGATCCAATGTTAGTGTCTAATTTTCAATGATCAAAAATACTTTTTTCAGATTTACTTGGTAGTGGTCCTAGGTCAAAATGTCGTGTTTCAAGTCAGTTTTCAAATAAAATTTTGTTCATTGAATATGTCTAGGTCTAAAATTCTACTCCCTACACCCCATTCATGGTAATTATGATATTATATTTCATGTCATCCTTTTATCATTTAGGTTATAAGGTCATTTACCACACTTTCATATAGGTTAGAGTCTAGGTCTCATTTGTTTCGGCACCATAAGAGTCAATTTATGTCATGAAAGAAGGCGAATAGAATTTCATTTTCACCATAAAATCCATTTGCATAGGGATGTATCAAAGATAGGTAAATAAGTGAAGGAAATTTGTCTTTCATCAAATAAAGTGTTTTTCTTCATTAAAGTGTTTCAAAAAAGAGAAATTTCTTCAAAAAGTTTGTGATTTCACTAGAAGACAAAAAGTGATTTTATGATGTTATAAAATGGAAAAAAAAGACTTATTCAACTAATTTTATATTTTTATGGTCGATATATCTCCTATATTATCACCATCATACTCCACAACTATCAAGGGTTGAAGAAAAAACAAGAAATTTGTGCCAATTTACTGCACTACACTTTTGGTTTGCAACGCTACGTTTATGGCATGCACTACGCTTTTGGTGTTTGAGCTCAAAATAAGTCATTCAAGATTAAAAACACTTGCACAAGGGTTAACACATATCCTAAACAATAATTGGACACCATTCCTACCCCTCTCAAGTCAAATTTCATTAGCAAATGAGTGGTTTCCTTCATTAGGTCATCTCCATTACGTTTTTTGTGTTTTTAATATTTTTCTTGTTTCAGCTGATAAAACCCTAATTGAACCATATAAAACATTCATACAACATCCATATATAATAACTTAACACTCTCTATCACTCACAACCTTCATTTCAATCAATCTCATCAAAACCCTAATTTTCACTACATTTTGGCAGAAAGCTAGGAAATTCCTATGTTTTGATCTTTTGGCCACCTTTCTCATACCAATTTCTAGAAAATTCACTTGCATCCTATTACCAACTCATTACCCTAACTCCTCAATTTTTTGGGTATTTTTCCCTAGGTTATTTCTACCTCATTGTTTCCCCTAAAGCGACCCTACCATTATCCTCTGTTTTCTTAATTCTACACCTCCACTACCCATTTCATCGAGCTAGGGTTTCATCTTGTTAAAAAACACCATGGAGGAAGAAAAGAAGATTCATAAGGGAGGCCACAATTCTAGGTTTGAACCATATACCTTGCAAGAAATCAATGCCTCTCCTTTTTCCAAGAGATGTTTTGAAAACAATGGTTGTTTGAGGTTTTATGAGAGGATCAAGGAGGTGGGCTGTCATGCTCAATTGACAAGCCTTTTTTCCACTAGCTTCAGAAAATACAAAGCCATCATAAAATGCATTGAGTATACCATATCATAATCTTTCATTGCTTTAGCAATAGGTATCTCGAACCATGAAGAAATTTGGCTCAAAGGGATGGAATTAGACCTTGAAAACTACAAAATGTTCCTGAAACCTCATTGAGAAGATGCTCCTCAGCATATATTCCCTTTTAGGCATTTAATTTATAAATATTCCCCTTTGATGAAGTTAATTATGAAAAATTTTACATGTGAAGGGATATTTTCAAGGTTGTACCAGTATCATGTCAGGTTATTGATGCACTTCACTGCTTATCAATCACTCAACTTGCCCAACTATTTGTTCAAGAGTTTGGTTAAGATGACTGAAAAGGTACAGAGCAAAGGTAAATATCATAACCCCACTTTGGTCAAGATTATTTTTTTGCATCATCTTTCAGAAATCAATATGTCTTAGGAAAAATTCATGGAGAAATTTGCATCGGCACCTACTATTAGCCCACCCATCATCCATATCGCATCATCAGCACCAGCACAACAAAAAGAGCTTGGCTCTTCAAGTAGGAAAGAAGAGATATCAAAGGGGACTATGGTTGAGATTAATCAAATCTATGAGAAAGGAAAGAGAATGATTTTTTCTCCTAATGCAATCAAAGGATTAATTGCACCTAATGCCACAGGTGAAAAAAGACAAACAATATATCAACCACCTAGCCATGATAGTGAGCCACTCATGCATGAGTATGAGTCACCATTGCAGAAGCATGAAGAACAAGCGCCCATGGAAGTTGACATGATAGAGCAGGTAAAGGACAAGAAAACTGAAGAGATCATAAGGGATAAAGATGTTTAGATAGTAGAATTGAGGGACAACCTCTCAAAGGTAAAATTCTTGATTACCTTTCTACAACAAGAGAATATGCAGCTGAAGGTTAAACAACTCCTCCAAAGAAAACCAAAGGCAAACCCTGAGGAAGATAAGGGTAAAAGGAAAGGAAGTGGTGGATATTGAGCAACTAGAAGACACAGAAATTGAAGCAAAGCTTATGAGGCCAAGAACAAGAGGGTTAACTAAACAAAAAAAGCAAGAAAGAGAGCCATCTCCACCACCAACTTAGTTACCTTTGATGAGTTGATAGTTGCTGAAATTGAACAAGATAAAGAGTTGTGGCTTGATAGGGTAAACATTCATCTTGAGAAGATCTTGAAGAAGGCAGAGAGAGATAACAATCCCCAGAGGCATATGGCAATGCACTATTTCACAAGGAATCAAATTGCCAAGGTGAGGGTGAAAAACTTGAGAAAGAAGCTAAAAGAAACCCTAATGAATCTTATGGAGAAGGAAAATTTGGATCTGCTTGTTGAGGCCTCCTTAGTTGTTTATCCCATCATCCCAAGACATCATAGAAAAATTTTTGGAGGTTTTTGAGCAATCTTTGCATTTTTGGTGATATTTTCAAAATTTTGGAAATTTGCCTTTAGCAGAAGCGTCACGCAGAGGCACGATGCTTTTTCTCGGAGCACTTAAAATGAGGAAAATATACATGGATGGATGGATCTTCACCTGTACATCACAAATATGACATCATCTTGACATGTCACCCTCCCATTTTGAAGAAAAATGCAAAAAACATCACTTTTTCACACTTCTGCCTCCTTTTTTACCTCTGCGCAGCGCTTCTAGAGTGAGCTTGGGAGAGTCAATTTTTTAAGGCCTTATAGTGGGTAGTTTCTCAGTTTTGAAGGTGAATTGGAAAGAAGTCACACAGGGCTACCTAGACTAACTTCCATATTTTCAAATGGACACTTAAATTTATTCAAAATCAGCTCCAAATTGATGTGATGCTTCTGCTAGGAGGCGCGACGCTTCTGTCATTGGATTCCCTTGGACAATTGTCAACTCAGAAAATATCCAAAATTCAAGGTTTAGCTGTCCCATGAGGTCTCTTTTGGGTGGAATATTTTTTTTTTGCCTCTCTTTGTTCGGGAATGATGTAATTAATACAAGAGACATGAACTCCTACTTATTATCTAAATTTGAGGAAGTGGTTTCTAACTTCCCTATATTCTAGGTAATGACCCATCCAATACATTTATGATGTGTTTTAGAGCAGATTTCAACCCAATGAGGTGTCATGAACTCTATTTTCTATTTTAGTCCAACCCAAGTCATTATAAAGGTTGGATAGTTGTTATTTGAAGTGTGGAGCTATTGTACACACTTTTTTCAGTGAAATCAAAGACATGTTACATCTATAATCTTGGGACTCCAGTGGTATGCTTATGAGCATTTTTTTTTCTCTATTACCTCATCAATTTGAATGTTATGTTCTCTTTCAATCACATGTATGATTTTGTATGTTAATCTTATGAGTCTATCAACAAAATCTTGCTTTCCATGTTTTGTTTTATAAGTTTTTCATGAATGTGTCTACTCTTCTGATGAATGAATTCATTTAACATGCTCATTTTGACTCTCTCTCTTTTCAAACCCTATACACAATGACAAATTAAGTATGTTCCTAAGTTTACCTACCTGGCCTCATCCTTGTCTCTTTAAATTAACCTTTGAAATCATACCTAAAGCCTAGACCTAGTTCCTTGATTGTCATTCTTATCCAGCAAAAACTCAAAAAAAACAAAACCCTAATTTACTGAGCATCATAACTAGCCTAAGATCATTACATATCTAGTCATATCATTGGTTGCAAAAGTGACATTGAGAGATCCCTCTCTGGTTTTGGTAGGGCTAGCTGCCAGACCTAAAGGTTGATTTGCGGTTAACTCCTTCAGTTCCATTCTCAGCCTTGGGAAACAGGGGGGAGGTGTGATAACACTATGGGCAACACCAACATCAAAGGCACCTTAAAAGATGAGCACACCTGGGTTGGTAGAATTAAAGTTTCATCTAAAATAGGTGCTTGAAAAAGGATACATTAGGCCAAGTGTATTTGCAAACTCCATGCACAAAACCATGGGTGAGTCCGCCTATCAAAAAATAGGAACAAAAAAATTTTCTCAAAGTGCTAACGTACCCCAAAGAGTGAGGCCTTCCCCCATGACCCCCTTGCTACACCTGGTGCAACGTACAAGGGGGGCTATCGCCCCCCCTTTGACCCCCCCTGTGCGTGACTAGTCGTGGAAAGAATATAACACATACCCAACAGAAATTTCAAACAACCTGCTTCAGCTAAACTCCTCCTAGAAAGGTGGAAGGGTACTGAAGCCCTAGGGGGCTAGTTTCCCACTTATTAAAGCTTTTCGTTGTGAAGGGAACGAATGGAGGAGTTCCAGCATTGAGATGGCAGTACGAGATTGTGCCAAATCATCTACTATAATATACAAATGGGAAGCTTTTCCAGAAACATTATTTTGACGTAATGGTCCCTTGGGGATCTTGGTATGAACCTCTGCCTTAGGCTGAGGGATCTATAAAGGACCATTGGTTGTCGAAAGAGGCTTTGTAGAACCTGAAGAAGGGGGCTCGGGGGCAGACGTAGCAGGAGGCTTGTTGTACTGATGGGACCAAGTCTGAAGGTTGAGGTCAACGGTAATGGGTTGGTCAGACTTGATCATGAGTATCTCATAATCGGAGGTACCATATGGAGGATGTTGAGTGGCCCCTGACCTTCAGGTGGTTGGGTAGCCATGAATCCTTGCTGAGGGAAAAGGTTGGTAAACATCGTTGGCTGGCTAGGTACAGCATTGGGAGGAACTGAAGGGGAGGCTTGCTATCCTCGCAATGATGCTTGATTCTCCCACATCTAACACATATGAGGTAAAAGAGGACAATTGTGGGTGTAATGACCATAGGCACCGCAACAAGAACAAGGCTTATTCATGCGAATAGGTCTGTCCTGCTTAGGTTGAGTGCCATGTTGCTGGTTAGCAGTGTTAGGTGCATTCCCTTAGGGATTATGTCCTGGATTACTGGGGGTAGATTGATTTTGGGTGCCTCTCCTCTTCTTTTTGGAAGTAGGAGGATTAGTTGCACCCTGTATTGCATACACCTGCCCTTGGGGAGGTGGTGGCTACTGTTGCGGGGGTTGAGAAGGCAAGGGAGGAAGGGGTGCTAATGCTGGAGGATATGGAGCACCAGGCTATGGATACAGATAATAATGAGGTTGGGAAACATTGTGGTAAATAGGTTGGGCAAAAGGAATAGATATGTCGTATACTAGATACATGCTACCAGGAGGGGGGAAAGTGTTGGAGGAGCTGGCCCCTCCCTGAGGGAAACCATAACCCATGGGAGGATGAGTATACGGATGAGAAATGGCTCCAACGATACCATTGGCGACATGGGATTTCCTCGGTGTGTTGGCACCACCAGATCTAGGGAGATCAGGTAATATGGTATAAACATATCTAGACAATGCGTAGATCAGGTCATTTTTTAACGCAATCTAGAGAGCAGCTTCTTCGGTCTAAGGGAAATGCGATGCGACATCTTTGCCGATAGCAGGCAAAAGGGATCTAAGGAACCAGTCCATGTAGACATGGTCTTAGAAGGTAGGGACTCGACATAGGCTCTTTCTTCTCCGCCATTCCTGGACATGATCGAATAGGTGGGTCGTAGACGATTGACGGAAAGAGGTCAAAAGTTTGGTACCAGTGTCATAACAAAGGGGAAGCTAGAAGTAAGACAGAAAATCTTGAGCAATGGTCGCAAAGGTAGTATGAGAGGAGGAGGCCTGGCCAACATACCGCTTAGAAGCTTCTCCAGTAAGCGTACGTTGAAACAACCGAAGACAGATAGAGTCATCGGTGATGGAATTAGACGAACACCACATGTGGAAAGATTGAACATGGTTTGTAGGATCTTCTCGAGCTAGACCTTCAAACTTGGGGATGTCGGAAGGGATCTTGGTTGGCATAGGAGGCCAACTAGCGTCATGGCATATGGGGTCATTGATCAACTGGTTAAAATTGAGAAGACTGAGGTCTACCATGTAGGGGAGCAAGGGAGCAGCCTGGATAGTTATTTTTCCGATCCCACTAGTAGTATTCCCAGTATTAGTGTCGGGGCTACCACTAGCGTTAGGTCCTGAACCAGACATGGTGAAGGTGACAATGGGAGAACCAGGAATGGAACCAGAAGGGGAACCCAATGAACTAGAAGAGGAGTCAGAATGCAGACTCCGTGGAGGACTAACTCGAATCCTACATGGAGGAGTAAGTCTTCTTACCGGAAACTGAGGATGAAGGCCAAGAAGTCTCTGTGATAAACGCCTTGGGGGCACAATGATGAAAGAACAAACATGAATCAAAAAGGGAAGAGAGACCAACAAGGGCAAGGAGTTTTAGGATAAAATTATTACAATGTCGAAACAAGGGCAGAGAGGTGCAGGATCAATCAATTACAATGTTATAGTCTTTGCCTGGCAGTGTGAACCAGGCTCTTCTTCACTTAGGGTGTTTGTGTTAAGTGTGTTAATTTTAATTTTTAACCCCATACGTTTGTAGAGAAAAAGAAAAAGTGTGTTGTATAACTGTAAATAAATCTGCAAATAACAGTAAATGAAACTGAATATAACATAAAATAAACAGCTAAATGTGCATTAATCTAAACCCAAGGAGGCGAGCCTCTCAACAACTAGTCTATGGGTGGGAAAAATCTAGTCAAAACACACCAAAATAGACAATGGATCTAAATTCGGGAGGGGCAGTGATCTAAAGGTCAGATTTGTTGGAAATAGGTGTAGAAAACAGCAAAAACCCAGAGGGGAAAATTGCTCCAAATGAGGTGGCGAAAGGCTACAACCTGAAGGGAAATGAAGGGGACCCGAGAGGAGGAACAAAAAATACTGAAAAGAGGTGTTTTGAATGGATAAATAGCCAATATGAAATGGATCTGAAGGTAAGGGATCAGATCTGAAAAATGGCTGAATACACTGAAATTGTAGGTTTTAACCCTATACAGAAATTATCTACAAACGAATCTTAAAAATAGAAAATAAACAATAGCGAGAGCATAAAACATAAAACATATATACACAAAGATCTTCCCCTGGATCCCAAATCGGGATGACCAGCTTGATTTTTCATTATATTCCTTTTAGTGTTGCAACACATATATATGCATGTCGAAGCATACATAAACCCCAATCCATTAACCCTAGATTAGAACATAATCGTAGTTCCCTTGACTGGATCTACAAAATACCAGGGGCTAAAAACCATCATGCCCCAAAACCATGGGTGGGTCCGCCCATCAAAAAATATGGTCCAAAAAAAATTTAACCCCAGACCCCGAATAAGGGGAGCTGCCGCCCCCCCTGTGACCCCCCTACTATGCCTGTCCCAACATACAGGAGTGACTATTGCCCCCCTTGCGTGAATAGTCATGGAAATAATATAACACATACCCAACATTCTCCCACTTGTTGTTTCCTTTCCATAGGGGGCCAAAGGAGAGCTTAGTCATTAGCCCAAATCTACAACACCCATTATTTCTCTACACCAAGAGAACTTCTGAGTGCTCACAGACTTCATCAATGTATCTGCAACATTCTTCAAAGTGTCCACCTTTACCAGCAACACCCTTTTAGCCTCAACCATATCTCTAACAAAGTGATATTGAACATCAATGTACTTTGTCTTTGAATGATAAGCAGGGTTCTTAGCCAAGAAAATTGCACTTTGGCTATCACAATCTATCCTTATAGCTTGCTGTACCAACCCCATACTTGAACACAATCTCTGCAGCCAAACTGCTTCCTTGCTTGCATGAGTGGCTGCTATGTATTCTGCCTCTGTAGTTGAAAGAGCCACTACAGACTGTCTTTTACTCATCCAACTGACTACGCCTCCAAATAGGCTAAGCACATACCCACTTGTAGATCTTCTTTGGTCCAGATCTCCAGCCCAGTCTGCATCAACAAAACCACGAATGTCCAACATTCTTTCCAATCCTGGTCTTCCCTGGTAGCACAAGCCATAATCACTAGTGCCACGTAAATATCTAAAAACCCGCTTCACTGTTTTGTCCAATGCTCCTTCCCTGGGTTTGACATAAACCTGCTCAATACTCGCACTGCATGTGCAATGTCTGGTCTAGTACAGACCATTGCATACATCAGGCTACCCACTGCACTTGCATATGGAACATAGGACATATCCTCCTCTTCTTCTTGTGTCTCGGGACACTGTTTAGCAGAAAGCTTTGCACCTACAGGAATAGGAACACTCACCGGTTTACTATCCTGCATATTGAACCTCTGCAATATAGTCTCGACATACTTCCTCTGGTTTAACCAGAGCTTCCTCTTTGCCCGATCTCTCTTAATTTCCATGCCCAGAATATAGTTTGCAGTACCAAGATCCTTCATGTCGAATTTGGAGAACAGTTGGGTCTTCAAATCTTGGATAATTTCTTTGTCATTTCCAATCAAAAAAATATCATCCACATACAAGACCAAATAAATAACACGGTCACCAATTAATTTAAAATAAACACAGTGATCCTCCTTGCTTCTGGTGAAGCCAAGTCCCCATATATAGGTATCAAATTTCTGATACCACATCCTTGGTGACTGTTTTAACCCATATAGAGACTTCTTTAACCTGCATACCAGTTATTTCTTCCCCTTCACCATAAAGCCTTCAAGTTGTTTCATGTAGATCTTCTCTTCTAGATCTTCGTGAACAAATTTTGTCTTCACATCCATCTATTCTACCTCAAAATCAAATGCAGCAGCAACAGATAAAAGTAATCTAATAGAAGTAACTTTGGCAACAGGAGAAAAAATCTCACCAAAATCAATTCTCGGCACCTAGGAATAAACTTTTTCTACCAACCGAGCTTTGTATTTCTCCACCTTGTCTTATACATTCATCTTCTTCTTAAACACCCATTTTCTCCCGATGGGCTTCCTTCCAGCTAGAAACACCACCAGATTCCATGCCTCGTTTTTATGCAAGGATGCCATTTCATCAACCATGGCCTCCTTCCAAAGTTTTCCATCCTCTGAATCTACTGCCTCCCTAACAGTTCTGGGATCATCATCAGTTATAGTTAAAGCAAAATTTGAACAGAAAGCAGATGGATTATGCCTTTCTAGTTGTCTTCTTTCCCGAACTGATCTTCTCACAATGGAGTTTGTGGCTCTTCCTCTTCTGAGTCTTCTTTTGTTGTAGAGTCTGATTCATCCTCCTTTATCTCAAACTCTATCTTCTCAGGTTCCTTTGGTAGGAATTCATGTTTAACAACATCTTTCACCTCTCTAAACACCACATCTTGGTTGTATACAACCTTCCTTGTTTCCAGGTTCCAAAGCGTGTAACCCTTTAAACCATCCTTCACCCAATAAAGATGCACCTTTCAGATTTATTATCCAACTTGGTAATTTTCTCCTTTGGAACATGTACATATGCATCACATCCAAATACCCTCAGATGTGAAAGAGAGGGTTTCTTACCAGTCCATACCTCATGTGGAGTCTTATCCTCCCATGTTGATGAAGGTGATCTATTAACCAAGTAACATGCAATCTCCATTGACTCTGCCCAGAATTCTTGTCCTAACCTGGTACCACTGAGCATGCTTCTTGCCTTTTCCATCAACGTTCTGTTCATTCTTTCTGCAACTCTGTTTTGTTGAGGTGTGTATGGAGTAGTATTCTGCCATGCTATACCACACTTCTTACAGAACTCTTCAAAATCCTTCTTGCAGAACTCCCCACCATTATCTGTCCTCAGCACCTTTATCTTCTTCTCTGTCTAGTTTTCCACCAAAGCCTTAAATTATTTAAATCTGTCAAAGACTTCAAATTTATTCCTCAAGAAATATATCCATGTATTCCTTGAGAAGTCATATATGAATGAAACATAGTACATAGACTTGCAATTGATGGAGCTGGCACGGGTCCAAACACATCCTTTGTGCACAAGCTCTAATATCTTGTTAGCCCTCTTAGCACCGAACTCACCCGATTTTGCTTCCCCATATACACAATGTTCATAGAAATCGAAATCGAGAGAGCTATTAGACATACCTTCTACCATACCATTTCCATGCAGTATCTGAAGGCCCTTCTCTCCAATATGTCTAAGCCTTTGATGCCATAGCATGGTCTTTTCTCCAGAGACCGCTAGGCTTTCCGCTCCACTTTCGAGAACCACAGAACTATTTCACCCATCAATAACAGTGTTGCCTTGAAGCTTGTACAGAGTTCCAATCCGAACTCCCCGCATTAATACTCCCCGAACCATCTTACATTTATCTTTCTCGAACACTATTTTTACACCTGCATCATCCATCTTGCTTATAGAAATCAGATTTCTAGCCAATGCAGAAATGTGCAGAACACCAGGAAGTGTTCTAATCCTTCCACCTTGCAGCTTCAACTTGACTTTTCCACGTTCGATGGTTTTGGCCTTCCTATCATCACCTAAAAAGACATCACCACCATCATATTTTTCATACTCGCAGAGCTCCGTTACCAAGGAAGGCCAGCTCTGTTACCAAGGAAGGCCAGCTCCGTTACCAAATGTAGGTTTTAACCCTGTACAAAAATTATCTGCAAACAAATCTTAAAAATATAAAATAAACAATAGTAAGAGCATAAAACATAAAACAGATATACACAGAGATTTTCCCCTAGATCCCGAATCGGGATGACCAGCTTGATTTTTCATTATATTCCTTTTAGTGTTACAACACACATACATACATGTCGAAGCATACATAAACCCCAATCCATTAACCCTGTATTAGAACATAACCATATTTCCCTTGACCGGATCTAAAAAATACCAAGGGTCAAAAAACCATCATGCCCCAAAACCATGTGCAAACCCATGCACAAAACCATGGGTGGGTTCGCCCACCGAAAAATAAGGTCCAAAAAAAATTTCCATGGGCGCTGCCCCCCCCCCTGCTATGCCTGGTACAACGTAGAGGGGGGGCTATCGCCCCTCTTGTGACCCCCCCACGCATGACTAGTCATGGAAAGAATATAACACATACCCAACAGAGAAGGTTGCAAGGGCAAGTCAGTTCCTTAGAGAATCAAATTGAAATGATTAACATGGAGCTTGCAAAAAGAAATCTTAAAATCATTGTTGAAGTTGATGGCACTCCATGAACATGGTAATATCATAAATTTTTTCTTATACTGTGAAAAATTAATATTTTTAGTTATATATAGTTTTGTATAGGTTACTATAACTATTTTGGAGGTTAAAAAATATTGAAAGGACAAAATCTCAGAAAACTAGGCAATTTCGTAGCAACTCTCCATACTAAAGGCAAAAAATTGCTACGAATTTGTTGTAGCTTTCAATGGAGAAAAATACAATTTTAAATATCAGCAATGTAAGTGCTCAAATCATGTGTCTAGCTTATAAACATCAGGTAAACCCCTAGAATTTTCAGAAAGATCAAATGATTTTCAGAAATATGTTTTTGGCATTTGCTACCAAACTGCCAATACTCTCTGTTTTTCCTGCATAGTGAAGTTTTTGATCAGTTTTTGGGCATCAGACAGCAAGGTATTTGATAGAAAACAGGTCATAAAGTGTCCACATCATCAAACTTATAAATTCCTATTTTTCAGGGAGACATCTTAGCAGGTCAACTAAGTCAACCTCCACGTTATTTGCTACTGAATTTATCGAAATGTCTATTTTAGTAGTCAAATTCAAGCCCACTTTCTAACCCAATGGAAAGGACTTTTGGAAATATGAAGGAGGTTTTTCCTCAGCACAAGCTCATCTACAAAATCCTTTCTAAGTTATTAAACAAATATCGGGTTGGAAAATACACACTTATCTGTGAGGCCTATTTTACAAAAAAAATCATAGCCATATTTATGCAAAAATTTTGAAATTCGACTTGGTGGAGGTCCAGCTCAGCGCAAGGTCAGCATCCACGTGGCATGATGACACATCAGCAGTCCAATACATTCAGAAAATCAGTTGGTTGCATTTGATAAGGGTTATTAAAATAATTTTTTGAGCTATTTAATGATAAAAGAGTCCTTTTTGTATTCAAACTCTTTTGAAACTGAAATATCCCTACAAAGACTCCATTGCTTTGTAAATAAATTAGGATTAGGACTCTTTGATGTGAATTGAGTCTAGCCCAGGTGGAAATATATTGTAAAAGAGGCCTCACTCTATAAAGGAGGGACTTTTTAACTTTGAAGGGGTTGATGAATGTGAAAAAAGATCTACCATGTAAATTGTCTTTATGAGATAATATACAGTTTGCAGCAAATTGTCTTCAAACTTGAGATTCTCCTTGGCTTATATGTGTTTTTTATCTCCTTATTTTACATATGGTTATCATTTTCATGGAAATATGATCACTTGGAATTCATGATTAAATTCTCCAGCTTCCTTCATTTGTTGTGTTTTTGTTGTAAGAGTTTATTTATATAGCCAATTTGTCTCAGTTTCCATGCATACAGTTTGTTTGTAATTGTATTTCTTTAGCTGATTCCATGCCCAATGGTGGTTTTCATTACATTCTTTCACCTACAAAAAATCACATAAAACAGTACAAAGTTAGCCATCTGCAAATTGATTTCATCTATAACACTTCATTGTTTTCTTTGAGCGAGCCCTCTCAGACTGGAAGGGCTAAATTCCAGTTAAAAGTTGGTTGAAATAGTTATGCTTAGTTGGGGGTTGACACAACCCAACTTGCCCTAGCCTAGGGATAAAATTTTGGTGCATCAGCCAGGAGCCGAAAAGCTTCATTTCCTGGATTTTTTTTTATTTTATTCATGTTGATTCCTGAGAGTAATAGGAAACCAAAGTTTTGTTTTGAAGGTTGCAACAATACCTTGGCAACTCCAATCTCAAAAGATACAGAAGATCAAAGCTTCATGGTGACTTCACTGCTTGAATATTAGTAGCTTGAAGAAGTTCCAAGATGAGTTCTACTGCAAGAAGAAATCCCAAGTATGCTCCTATGGATTGGTCTCACATCTATGGTTTTCTAAATCCTACGCCTTGCGTTGATTGGTCAACCCATCTTCCCATGTTTGAAGATGAAAAGAAATATGATGCTAGTTTGCATTTGGTTAAATTCCATATACATGTATTTAGACTGAGGGTTGATTTTCCTAAGGATTGTCTCATGAAGATGTTTATGGCTACCCTAGAAGACAAAGCTAGAGTATGGTATGAAGGGTTGAAATAGGGAAGCTCGTGTTCTCTTAAAGATTTCCATAGAATATTTTTTTGACATTATGGGAAGTCTCATCTTGCATCACCATTGTTTCAAGATTGTTGTAATCTTTGGAAAGGTTTCATTCAATATATTAAAATTATTGATGATGGTGTAGAATCTATGGATGACGAGGAGATATTAGAGGCACTTTATGAATTTATTCACAAGCTAGTTGTCATGATGATCATGAAATTTTCCAACAAGTAGATGTATTTTCTTTAGTTGAAGATGAAATGGATAAGAAAATTGAAATTAAAGTCATATTACATGAAATTTATGAGGATTTTCAGCCTTGTCAATCTATATATAGTCAAAGGTATGAGCCAAATCATTCAAATTATTTTTCAGAAAAATTATTTTATGAGATCTTATGTCAAGAAGAAACTCCTCAAGATCAGGTTGTTCAAAACACATGCATGAAAAATTTGACCAGCGAGGTAACATGTGATGAAAGATCACTTTTAGGTAAACACGAGCTACGTGAAAATCTGAATATACAGGTTTTACCTATTCTATTTTTGGATCATCAAAATGACATGGATGATATGCATAAAGTTATTTGTATAGGAGCTGTTAGTGTTTAAAATCAAGATGACAGTCCTCAAGAAAAACTACCAAAGATTATATATGATTTGTTTGATAAGAAAAATATTAGTTTTGATACACACAATATGGATGTCATGTTCGAAGATGTTCAAGGATGCATGGATGGTTTCGTTGATTTACACAAAAGGGAAGACAAATATATTGTTTCCTTTTTATTTGATGATGTTCTTGGAATTGAAGACATAGGAAAATAGAAGCCATCAATTATGAATGAATTCAACCCTCATGGTTTTACTCATTAAGAAAAGGTGATTTTTCATTATTATCAAGATCCTTTGGTAATTCTATCCCAGTCATCAGTGAATGTGGAGTTTCTTTCATTTATAAGTTCAGGTTATGGATTCGATTTTTATTTTGAGTTGTCAATATATGGTCCACTTAAGAACAGTCAAGAAGCCCAGGTGTTGGATCAGAACTTTGACTGGTTATACTTGAGGTTTCATATTGCTTGAGTTAAGCAAGTGGGTTTTCAGATGTTAAAGTAGGGTTATCAACAAATAAATAAGCTTGTTGGCAAGCATTTCCTACAAGTTTAGGCTACATTTTGCAGTTGTCAGTTTCAATTTGTACATCTGTTTGATATCATATTGCAACAGTAGTAGTTAGTTTCCAGTTATTTTTTAGTTTGTTTTTCATCTTTGTGAATGGGTTTGAAGGTAGTTTTCAAATTTGGATCAGCCCAATGGTCAGGCACTAGAGCTGCTAGTTCTTTGTTGCACCACAGGGGTGTAACATCCCCATTGGAGCCATTGTTATCCATGATAATACTTTGAAATAGTTTTTGAGTCAATTTGGTTAAGTTAGTTATGTTTTTAAGTTTTTATTCAAAATAATCACATCTACAAAGGTTATTTTTGTCATAAATTAGTTTGTGGGGTCATTATGAACTTTAGTAGGGTGTCATCATAAAGTGAAAATAAAAAATTCCATGTGTCTTAGGCTCATTTGGTTCGGATTAACAATTTGACAGTTCAACGCACTTTCACAACAACTCCAATTAGAAAATCCCAAGGTTTTCTATGAAAGTTCCTAACACTTTTGTGGCAAATTTTCCTTCCCCAACACTGTTTCCACTATGAAAGTTTGTTTTTCTGTTAACGAAAGGGAAACGGTACAAAAATTTCAAAATGGTTATCGTCAGAGGTTATCGAGTCATGATTACATCTTATTGTCCTTATCTACGATTACCAAAATGCGTGGTTGCATACTCATTTCCACGTTTGAATATATTTGCTATCACAAGCTCAGTCTCATTTCCTTATGAGCTACTCTTGTTGTCTATAGTTTTAGGCCTTGTTGTCTTGTGGGTTGGTTAACTGGATTTAGGAAAAGGTCTACTGGTGTCAAGAGCTGGTTCGTTGTATTTAGGATATTTTTAGTTGTCAAAGAATCATCTCTCTACGTGTTGAAGCCATGGTAGCTCAGAGGAAGCAATATAAAGGAGGATATATCAAAGCAACTTGAATTTTATAAAAAGGTTGCAGATGAATATGGAAAAATCTTAAAGAGAACATTGCCTTTGCATAGAATGATGAAGCACATGTGCAAGAGGAACATGATTGTTACAATTATATAGGAGAAGGTTGCAAGGGCAAGTCAGTTCCTTAGAGATTCAAATTAAATTATTAAGGTGGAGCTTGCAAAAAGAAATCTTAAAATCATTACTAAAGTTGATGGCACTCCCTGAACATGGTAATATCATAAATTTTTTCTTATGTTGTGCCAAATTAGTATTTCTAGTTATATACAGGTGTGTATAGGCTACTAGAAGTGTTTTGGAGGTTAAAAAATATTGAAAGGGAAAAATCTCAAAAAACTAGGCAGTTTCGTAGCAACTCTCCATATTAAAGGCGAAAATTTTCTACGAATTTGTTGTAGCTTTCAATGGAGAAAAGGAAAAGTTTAAATATCCACAATGGAAGTGATAAAAGAATTTTTTTATCTTATAAACATCATAGAAGACCATAGAACTGTAAGAAAGATCAAATGATTTGCATAAAGGTGTTTTTGGCATTTGCTACCAAACTGCCAATACTCTGTTTTTCCTGCGTAATGAAGTTTTTGATGAGTTTTTGGGCATCAGATAGCTAGGTATTTGATGGAAAAAAGGTCATGAAAGTGTCCACATCATGAGCCTTATGAATTCCTATTTTTCAGGGAGATAACTCAGCAGGTCAACTCATTCAACCTCCACGTTATTTGCTACCGAATTTTTGGAAATGATTGTTTTAGTAGTCAACTTCCAGCTCACTTTATGACCAAATGGAAAATAATTTTGGGAATCTCTTCAACATGAGCTCATATAAAAAATCCTCTCTCATTTTTTTACACAAATATCAGGGTTTTTAAAATACACACTTATATTTGAGGCCTATTTTACAGAATTTTTTCTAGCCAGATTTGTGCAGAAATTTTGAAATTCGACTTGGTGGAGTTCCAGCTCAGTGCAAGGTCAGCATCCACGTGGCATGATGACACATCAACAGTCTAGAACATTCATAAAATTATTTGGTTGCATTTGATAAGGGTTATTAAAAGAATTTTTTTAGCTATTTAATGATAGAAGAGTCCTTTTTGTATTCAAACTCTTTTGAAACTAAAATATCCCTAAAAAGACTCCATTGTTTTGTAAATAAATTAGGATTAGGACTCTTTGATGTGAATCGAGTCTAGCCCAGGTGGAAGAATCTTGTAAAAGAGGCCTCAATCTATAAAGGAGAGACTTTTTCACTTTGAAGGGATTGATGAATGTGAAAAGAGAGCTACTATGTAAATTTTCTTTATGAGCTAATATACAGTTTGTAGTAGATTGTCTTCAAACCTCAGATTATCCTTGGCTTATATGTGTTTTTTATCTCCTTGTTTTACATATGGTTATCAGTTTCATGCCAACATGATCACTTGGAATTCATGATTAAATGCTCCAACTTCCTTCATTTTTTGTGTTTTTTCTATAAGAGTTTATTTTTTAAGCCAATTTTCCTCAGTTTCCATGGATGCAGTTTGTTTGTAATTGAATTTCTTTAGCTGACTCCATGCCCAATGGTGGTTTTCATTACATTCTTTCAATTTCAAAAATTCATATAAAAATAGTACATAGTTAGCCATCTGCAAATTTATTTCATCTAGAACACTTCACTATTTTCTTTGAGAGAGCCCTCTCTGATTGGAAGGGTTAACTTCTAGTCAAAAGTTGGTTGAAATAGTTATGCTAGGTTGATAGCTGATACAACCCAACTTGATCTAGCCTAGCGATAACATGGTTGGTAGGTTATTACAGGAGGTTCATTAGGAACCTCTCACAGATCGATTATCCTATTACATAATTGCAAAGGAAAGGTAAGAAGTTTGATTGGACAAAGTAGTGTGAGGCTAGTTTTGAGTAGCTTAAGTAGTTGTTGACACATGCTTCGGTGTTAAAGATTGCAGATCTGGACAAGGAGTTTGTAGTATGTACAAATTCTTGCAAGAGAGGACTTGGTGGGGTCCTTATGCAAGATGGACAAGTGGTATGCTATGAGTCACGGAAACTAAACGAGCATGAACAGAACTACCAAACACATGATCTTGAGCTAGAAATGATCATACTTTCACTAAAGATGTGGAGGCACTGTATTCTTGGCAGAAGGTTTGTATGGATGAGTGATCAAATTGGGTTTAGGTACTTGTTTGAACAAGGGAATCTATACGCCAGGAAATCTATATCATTGGCCATGATTAGTGATTGTGACTTCGAGATCAGATACATCAAAGGAAAGAAGAATAGGGTCGTAGATGCTCATAGTAGGTAGATATAGGTAAATCACATAGAAGCTATGAGCTCCTATGGGACAGATTTACAGGATAAAATCTTGTAGGCATGTCGACAAGATGACATGTATATGGAGATTGTGCACAGGTTGCAGCAGAGTCCAGGTACAGGTACATGTATAGGTAGTGGTACTGGTACTGGTACAAGTGCAGGTGTACAAGATATAGATTATCATATCATAAAAAATGGCTTGGTTAGGTTTAGAGACAGGATATATGTACCAGAAAACAATGAGCTCAAGAAGGTGATCTAGAGGGAGTTTCTTGTGAAACCATATTTAGGTCACTCAGTCTATCAGAATACATTGACTATAGTGAAGAGGTTCTATTATTGGTCGAATATAAAGAAGGATGTGGCAGAGTTTGTAGCTAAATGTTTGGATTGTCATATGGTTACGGCAGAATTTAGGCATCCAGGTGGACTATTACAACCGATTTCAATTCCAGAGTGGAAATGAGAGGTCATTTCCATGGATTTAATCACAAGTTTTACCAAGACAGCTAGACAACATGATTCCATCATGGTTGTTGTGGACAAGTTGACAAAGTTTGCACACTTCATTCCAGTGAAGACTACATATTCCGCTAGCGATGTAGCATAGGTGTTCATTAGATATGTGGTTAGATAGCATGGTGTTACAAATAATATTGTGTCACACATGGATGCAAAGTTCACTTCAAAGTTTTAGAAGGATTTATTTTTAGGTTTGGGATCATATTTGGCCTTTGGTACAGCTTATCATTCGCATAAATATGGACAGATTGAGAGGGTCAACCGGATCTTGGAGGACATGTTGAGGATGTATGTGATGCATCAACAACGGAAATGGGAAGAGTATCTTCCACTGGTAGAGTTTTCCTAAAACAATGGTTAGCATTAATCCTTTAATATGAGTCTATTTGAGGCAATTTATGGTCAGAGTTGCAATACTCCCATCAGTTGGAGTGATATGGTTAACAAGGTATTGATTGGACCAGGCATGTTAGAAGAGATGGAGCATTAAATGCAGGTGATCAAGAAGAATTAAAAAGTAGTGCAAGATATGCAGAAGATTTATGAAGACCAAAACAGATTGTTTAAGGAGTTTTAGGTTGGGGAATGTTTGTACTTGTGCATCAATCCCAAGAATATCTCCTTGCGTATTAGATCATTTTCCAAAATGGCACCCCAGTTTTGTGGACCTTTAAGGATTATTGAGAGGATTGGAGCAGTAGAATATCTACTTGCACTGCCTTCCATAGTGAAATTCCATGATTTTTTTCATATATAATTACTTAAGAAGTATGTTAAGGATGTTTATCATGTGATTGACTGGTCCGTATAGCAGGTGGAAATATATGGAGAATTCTAGCCACAGCCTTAGTTTATATTACAGAAAAAGGTGCTCATGCTCCTTAACTAAGAAATAGAGAAATTTAAAGTGCAATGGAAGCACTTTGGTCCCCATGAAGCTACATGGGAGATGGCAGATCAGATGTATACTATGTATCCTTCCTTGTTTTCCAATTGAGGCAAAGAAGTTTTGGTGTGATGTTGGTATATGTTTGGCATATGTTTTGGTGATGTTTTGATATATGTTTTGATGTGATGTTCAAGTATATGTACATATTTATATGGATGTAAATACTGCCATGAGCTATTTTATAAAGCTCCAATAAGAGGTATGGGTGTCATATCATTATAATTGTCATGTTATTTTTCTTTTCAGTAGGGTGATCACTATAAATATTGCATCGATCTATGTTATAAATCTCCATGGGAAATATGTTTGCTTTTCAACCGATTTGCTGAGGTATATGTGTGGTTGAATACCGAGGAATATGTCCACCAAGGGGAGGATTTTGTAACAAACCTCGTAAAAAAAATCCATGTAATAAAAGTTAATAAAGCAAAAAATAATAACCACGGTTGATGGGACACTTATTCCAAGCTGAATGTAGGGAAAAACACCATAGTGGGTCTTCATTTATTTTTTATGGCTGAGGAAATTGGAAAAGGCAGAGGCTTTGGAAATACAAAATGGAATTTTTGGCACATTTATTTATGAAAGAAATGGAAATTAGGAGAAAAGGGAGGTGAAAGGTCACAAGTTGCATGTGAGGAGGGAAATGAAGGAACATAATGGAAAATGAAGAAAATAGAGGCCTCATCAATAAAAAGGCTTCTAACGATCAGTTGGTACTTTTTGTTTGTTTAGTTTTGGAGCTCTCTCATTATTCTCTCTATCTCTCTCTCTCACTCTTGGACACTTAAGTTTTATCAGGTCACTTTTGAATTCAATAAAGAAAGTAAAAGAAGACAAGATGAAGGAAGGAGCAAGGAAGGAAGAGCAGGATCAATAAGCTACAGATTTGGCATGCATGGAATTGCATGTGGTTATTTTTTGGCATGCATGGAATTGCATGCGGTTATTTTTTGTAAAGGAATGGGTATTTCGAAGTGTGACAGTGTTTTTAGCCTAGCCTTGCCATTTTCGGATAGCCACGGTGTGATGGGTTTCACATGTTTTGGTTGAGCTAGATTTCGGGATGGATTTGAAGATGAGTGAGGTGGATCTCTAAAATGATAGATCACATGGCCTAGTAACCCCTGAACTGGATTATGGCTTGTGGTAAATCCAAATTGTGTGTTTCATCGGTTTAGGGCCCAGTGATCTGGTGTGGATTGCGGTAAAGCTTGAGAGGTGGATGCTATCCATTAGGTCTAGGAATCCAGGGTTGGGATATATGGTAAATCCTGGAGAGTATGTCTCGATTTAGGGCCTATTAATCCCTGGATCAGACTATGGATTTCGATAAAGCCTGAGAGACTAGGAGACAGGAAAAATTCCTCATGGCGTAGGTGGAGAAATCCGGTGGAATCCATGCTTATTTTGGCCTAATGATCGAGTGGAGATCATGGTAAATCTTGTTATTACATGTTCATTGTTTTGGCCTAGTAATCCGGTGTGGATTACAGTAAATCCCACTTTCTATTAATGAAGTTGAGGTGGTTTAGCCTTCGGATGCCCTTGTTGGTTCTTTCGGTTTGAGTCCCACCTTCATGCTTTGAATATGGCACGGGGGTGATTGGCTGAAGAGAGATTTGGCTAAGCTAATCTATGGTCAGGTGGAACATGGTATTCCCATCTCTGGTTGGTTTTTACATTCATTAATGAGAATTTAATTTCCTTGGTATTTGTTGTGTAAATGTAATGTTTTATATGTGGATTCTATTGTTGTTGTATCCTTGAGATTTATGTTGTTATTATGTTGGTTATAAGCATGTATTATGACAATGGTGATGTATGGATCTCCTCATGTTTTTATTTGTAAATGAATAAAAAATGTATCTATGACCTAATAGATGATACTACGACTAATAATGTAAGGGAACAATTCTTCTTAGTGATTCTCATCTAATTATGATACCCCTATGCTTAGATCTATTGTTTACACTTGTAGATTACATATTCGGGATATGTTTGATGAAATGCCTGTCATGGCTAGTAGGGGTCCAGACAATTCCTTATTCAAATAATTGCTTTAGCATAATTGTTTCGTTGTGTTATTTCATTCCTGAACTTTTCATTGAGTTATGGGCAGTGGTCTGGATTCTGGGCCTGAAAAATTACCTTAAATCCCGCTGACACAGGTACAAGTCAGGGCAATTTAGTCCCTGGACATAAGCATGCAGGCTTGTTCTTGTGTATGGGGGTTAATTGAGTTAACAAATTAGTGGGACCCATGGGCTAGAGGCCTGAGTGGTTGGGTTAGCTCCTGGAAATTTTGTTGTTGATGTGGAAGGTATGTTTGATGTGTTTCCATCGATTCCACTTCCTTAAGGTTACCTAGGAGGTTGAATGAGATCATAGTAACTCTTCGTCACTTGTTTACCCCATTTGGTCGGTTACTTGGTTAGATGTGGGATGAGGGTGTTACATTAAATATATATATATATATATATATATAATGTTATGTTTTCTATTATATTATTAAATATTTGATGTTTATCTGTAATTGCTAGAATCTTCATGGTTGGTGCTTGAATAATTAAACATTAATGTATTATGGATTCCATTTCTATTTTGATTGATAGTAAAATATGCATGTTTTCATATATTTTGCAACTAATTTAGCATTCTCGATGCTCTCGGGATGATCTTCTCCCAAGGTTTTTTGGAAAATGACACTCCCAACGCTCTTGCTTCGTACATTTCCTATATAAAGAATGATGTCACAAAAAAGAGCTAAATCTGGATTTTGAAACAACTCATGGGGTAGGGTGCTTTCCCCATTATGGGTTATGGATTAACTATGATGACTAGGTCAACCTTAACCATCTAAGAGTATAATATGTGAATGTTGACTAGGTTGCATTTAAACCAACCCTAGAAACATATAAATATAAAAAAAAAAAAATGATTATAAGTGAGGTCGACCTAGGCCTCAAGTAAATATTACACCATCATATCAACACCCATCCTTACAATTAGTAGTGGGTGTTGAAAAGTGTAGTGAAGAAAGTATTCTTTTTTACTTATGTCTTAGTCAAGAAAGACTTCTATGTGTTTTTATTTTTTCAAGTACAAGTTCATGGAAAAGGACAATTTAGTTTGTTCATGCGCTAGTTGGAGGCTCAGTTATGTGGCTATCCAAGTGTGAGTTCAGAATTAGAAGGGACCGAGTTGAAGAGCTTCTTGATAGAAGCAAGGATGTGTTGAGCTAAGAGTTGATTTAGTTAACAATTCGAACTTAACTTGTGTTCTAAATTTTTATTTGCCAGATATAACACGATTGGATAGCATAAAAGGAGGACGAAGGCACATAATTTAATAAATTTTTTTGTGTGCACAAGGTTGTGAGACAAGGATCACGATTTTGTGAGAGGTTTCACCAAGTTTTTGTGAGAGCTTGTTGTAGGAAGAGTGTATCAAGGAGGAGCCTGTACGTAGATCAAAACATATAATTTCCTTGTTGTTGTGTGCTAATATTTAGGATAAAATTTCCTAAATAATAGGATCATGTCCTACGCTAGGAAATAAGAGATTTTAGTGCTAGGAAATAGGGAGAAAAAACACAAGGGAAGACGAGATAGATTAGGTTTGTTTGCGGGAATTTCATGCTAAGTGTTAGCAATGAGAACAAGCTTGTTCTCCAATGAAATAGTGTTGCCTTTTAAAGAGACCAATTGCTCAATTTTTTGTTAATAAAATTCTACAAAAAAGCATAGGGTTTTCCTAATTGGGTTCCCTAAAAAAATATTGTGTTATTGTGTGTGAATGGTTATTTATCTCTGTCTATTATGCTGCTTATTTAGTAGATAAATTTTGCGTCTTGGTGAATAGAAGTTGTTTCATATTGTTCATCATAGTAGTTGCAGAATTTCAAGGAAATTCTACAATGGGCCATGGAAAATAATGATGAATACAAATGAGAAATAGACACCCAACTTAGGTATAGGTTGGCCATGGCCGAAATACAAAAGAGAGTGGGTTTATGTATAGCCAACTTGAATACAACTGAGAGTGAATTTACAAATACCCAACTTGAATATATCTAAGAATTAGAGTTTATTATGGATACTTGACTTGAATATCCTCAACTTAAACAAAAATAGGATTGGGTGTATGGACGCCAAGTCCAAATACACGTGAGAGTGGGTTTATGAATAACCATTTTGAATAATACCAAGAATCAATTTATGGATAACAACTTAGATAAATTTGAGAGTGGGTGTATGAATACCCAAATTAAATACCATGGATTGTGAGTGGATACCCAAATTGAATAGAGCTAAATCAAAATATGAATGAGAGTGGATTTATGAATACCCATATTGAATACACTTGAGAGCACTTGAATTTTTAGATTGGGTTTGTGGATGTCTATGTTGTATACCACTGAGAGATCTTCAAACACTATGAGTAGGTTTATGGATACCCAAATCAAATACCATCGAGACTGGGTTTATGGATACTCAACATGATTATAATTGAGAGTGAGTATGTGGATAACCAACTTGAATATCCCGAGAGAATTACATCACAACTTCTCCCCATTAGTGCTAATTGTGGGCCATATAATGAATTGTTCACATATAATTCCCTCTAAATACCATATTTACCACACCAAGGTAGTTCCACAACTCGGTGCATGTGGTCATTGGTATAGTTATAAAGATCTAATGAAACAAGTTGGTCGTTGTTCGTGGAAAAATAATCTATTTGACCCTTAGGGCAATGCCCCTAGCCAATAATCTTTGGATTAGTTGCAAAAAAAGGTTATTAGAATCCCTGGTTATGTTGTCACAAAATATTGGTGATGTTAATAGTGAAATAGGCTCAGATCAACAATTGAAAGTAAGTAAAGAGATTTTTTAAAGTCTTGGTTTTTTACTCACTACATACACAGGAAAATCTAGGTAGATCAACCTGAAGGGATCTACTGACCATCCAAACTAGCAAGGCCTAACCCCAAGGCTGTCAAGGAGCTTTGACCCCGTGACCTCCTGATAGACAAGGTACTTAGTAATAAGAACTCAATCAACTGAACTATCCCTTGGGGATTTGGTTTTTCACTCACAAAACAACAAGGATGGCATTGGACAAATGCTTTAGAATCCAGATTGCTGCTGCAAAAATAAGGAAAGTAAATTCTTTGAAACCATGGTTCTGCAGTCATACAAATACAAGTGATGCCACCAGCAAAAAGTCTCACATTTGCGGTTGGAAAATTCTTGAAATACGTATGAAACTGTAATGTAGGGCACTCCAATCTTGTGCAAGTAGACCCATAAATCAGGGTTAAATAGCCCTAATAATATTCTTTACTCCATACAATAAAATCTCCATGAGAAAGAAACTCAAAACAACTATAATCATAACCTTATTATTATTATTATTAAACTTAAATTTAATTATAATATAAAAATCTTAATATTTATTATTATTATTAATTAATCAATATTATTAGTAATAAGATTAACTATTACTAATTAATATTAATAATATTGCATTAGTAGTAAGACTAATAAATTCTAATAAACATCACCTTTTCATTTTCCCCGTATTAATCAAATAATAACTATAATATTAACCTAATAAATCCATCAATATTATAAATTTAAATACCTATCGGTTAATTAAACCCCATTATTGATATTAATTTTACAATATTATTAGCCATTAAAATTATTACTAATAATATTATAATTAATATTAATAAGAGGTCATTATAATGTTAATATCGTTAATATTCTAATATTAATAATACGCTTAAAACATGTACGCCTTGAAATTATTTCAAATTAAATAATATTATATGAACAAAAATAAACTTATTAATGAACTTATGATTATATTTTCTGGTATTTTGCTGGTCGACTCCTCCCTTCTCCTCATCCGCTCCATTCTCTCCATTCAGTATATATAGCAATGGTTCTCCTCTCTTCTTGGTAGGTTTACGGTCATGATGATGAGTCTTATTTTAGACTCAAAACATAGACAGAAAAATGAAGAGTGTGGAGATTCTGAATTCCCTATCTCAAAAGTCAAAATTTGTTAGAGATTACCATAAGATCAACCTCTTGTGGAAAAATCACCATAAAAGAACCTCTTTGGGAAAAATATGCAATACTCTTCAGTTGTAAAAACAAGGAGTACATTGCTCTTAGAAGTGGGTTTAAACCCTAAAAAATTTAAAGAAACCCTAGAATCAGTATTGAAAGTTGAATATGTTCAAGCAAAGATAACAATGATTGTATATTTTTGTATTTTTGTCATTGTCCCTAGTATGGGAGCCCAAAATTTTGATTTATATTTTATTATTAAGGGTGGCACGGTGGTGCTAGGAAAGGAAGTTGTGGATTCCTTCAGGAGGTTGTCCCCTCATTATAGCGGGAACTTGTAAACCTGGTGTTGTATCCCTAACAATTTTATTTGGTAAATTTGGAAGTTATAACTTCCCTAACCGAATCTTCCACCCCCAAATTCTAAAAAATAAATTAAATCCCTTATGGGTAAGGACGTTGTATAAGAAAACCAGTGCAAGAATAACGCAGTCCAGGGCTTGGATCCTCTAAAATATGATGTATGTAGCTTAAATATATAATGGCATCAGAAAAAAATAACTCTAGCTACATTAAACAGATCTCCCCAACTCAAATATGCTAAAAAGCATCACAACCCTAGTACATCATAAAATAGAAATGCCGGAGGCAGCAACAACATTATTTTTATTATGAAAACTACAACAATAGATGGCACAAAATATATCTAAAGCTTTCATTCATTATAAGATTAGAAATGAGAGGATTAACCTCTTTTACAAACACATTAGGACCCTCTGGCAAGGGTTTCCGGCAAAATAGCAACACAAGATACATCACTGTAGAAAATAACGCAGTACCTAGCAACTCTGTATTGAGAAATATCTGATATGCTCAAAAAGGGACACACAATACAATAATTGGCTCAAGGCCTCCCTCAATAGAAATCCTGGAGTGGAAATCACATCCTCCTCTTCTGAAATAAGCACAAATGGATAGGTACAACCCCAGCTACTGCAGAAATAATGCATTCATTGGAAGTGACTGCACTGTCAAGGTCAGAGGATGGCTTTCCTCAAGATAGTTGATGAGAATTGAACTCAAGACCTCCTCCTTAGCTCTCCCAATCAGCTATACAATGATGAAACTAGAATTCCCGCATGAGAACTCCTGCACTAAACAGTGCTACAACTCTGGCTAAATAGTTGAAGCTTGCAATCAGTCATAAGACTGAAACAAGAAGTATGAATGAATGAATCCTTTTGCTACTATTCCTTCCTTTTTATCCTAAGTGATCTTCTCCATCCAGGGTCCCACTCATTGGTGATGTAGCTTCCTTGAGAAGTTTCCTCCTTCAAAACCGCGCTGCCCTAGTGGCTTTCCCTCCCTTGTGACAGCGTTGTTGACTTGGTCAACTATAGCTAGCTCCTTGATTTTTCTCCTCTTCACACTCAAGAGGCTTTATTTTATCCTCCTACCTCAATCCCTTTTCACACTAGGATAGATTTTATTGTGTTTCCTACTTCTTATTTCAAAAAAATGGAGAAATTATAATGTTCCAAGTAGCAATGGATAATTGGGAACATTACAATGCATCAGGCTCGAAAAAAGAGAAACCCACCATTAGAGAGGGCATCTTCCTCTAAAATCTTCTCCCGAAATACATGAGGGAAGGAGATATCACGAAGATAAACATATTCTCATTTGATTTATGCTCTTCCTTGGGAGTTTTGGAGACTACTTTTGCTTTTGCTCCTCCTCCTTCCCTGAACTGAGTGTAACCTTCTGCAACAATTGGACACACCATACAAAATTAGTGGACACACCACAACAATATTAAGACAATACAATACTAGTATTGTGACAAATACATGCTCACCGGAAATGTATCATGAAAAGCACAACAATACACAGGTATACAAGTTCATGACAAGCAAGATTCAGCTTTATACATATCAAGTACAAAGACCCATTCCAAATTCCAATTACTTACAAGGAAATTTATTCACCATTGACCAGGAATTCAAAATGCCTCAGGCCCGAAAAAGAGAAACCCACCATTAGAGAGGGCATCTTCCTCTAAAATCTTCTCCCAAAATACATGAGGGAAGGAGATATCACGGAGATAAACCTCTTCTCATTTGATTTCTGCTCTTCCTTGGGAGTTCTGGAGACTACTTTCGCTTTTTCTCCTCATCCTTCCTTGATCTGAGTGCTTCAAAAATGCTCCTCATCAAATTTCTTCTAACGAGAGGTTTAGCACAATGTGCTATGAACTGCCTCAATGACTCATCCATGGGCTAATGAATCTACAAATTGTAAATTCCTCTATTATTCTCTTGCTAACTCACATAAACAACTTACAACGGCAAAAATACAGGAGATGGTTGTCAAATACAAGGCTGGCTAACATAAAGAATTGTTTTTCAACTCAACAAATGTACTATCGGATAGAAAGTTAATGACAGGACATGTTATGCTCCAACAACTTCCCTCTGTAATCAATTTCAGCCCAAAAACATGTGCAACATCTCTGCAACGCAATTCTGCGAAAAAAACTACAAGCAAATATTCTGACCATAGACAAGATTATGTCTCAACCTTAAGCAGCAGATATATAGAGGACACTCAACCTTCTGCAACAATTGGACACACCATACAAAATTAGTGGACACACCACAACAACATTAAGACAATACAATACTAATATTATGACAAATACATGCTCACTAGAAATGTATCATGACAATCACAACAATACAAAGGTAAATTGGAATGCATGTTAATGTCTGTGCCCTCAACCTTATTCTCACCCTCTGCCCTGTTCATCCACAAACATCACATTCCTATGTTGCAGAACCTTAGCAGCTTGAATTTCTGTGAAAAAATCTATGGATAAGGAAGCCTCTTCTCTGCCCAAGACTATGGGGTCTTCATCAACAGACACAGTAGCAATCAGAAAATTTGTATCATTAACTAAGGGGATTCGAACCTAAGACGAGGGTTATCCTTCACCGCCATAGGAGAAAACATTGAAGGTACAATGTCCAACATATAAAGGTGTGCATCGTCGTAATTAGGGGAAATGGGTCTCTAAAATAAAGGAACCCAGAAAGAAAACCAGAAATTGTCTCAGCTCTTTCGATACACCAGAGATGGCAGCTCGAGCCTACGACACTGTTGAGGTCTATTTGAAGGGCAAGAAACAAGATTTACTTAATTTCCTGGAGCTAATTGATCACATTTTGCACCCAATTTCTTTAAAACTAGGCCATATTCAAGAGTCGTTGCAGAAGGAGCTGCTGTGATCCATCTGAATGGCAGAGCGACTCTAAGAAGCCCTAGAAAACTAAATATTTGCAGCTACCTTTGTCTTTTCATCCAACGGCTGAATATGTTTTAATCGTCTAACATATAATCTAACAATTTCATGTTATGATACGATGCACACAAGAAATTGTTTTTCAAATAGTGACGCCTTATGGCGTAATTACCTACTGAATTAGAATTGTCTCTTTGTCTTAATAGATAGGCTGAGGAACTTACTTCAAATAATGTTCCACGAAGAGTTTTCGTATTGTTGGCTCTTGAAGAACATCGAAACCACTCTCTGGAAAATATTCAGTGAAAAATGAAAACAATGAAAAAGTATTTTGATAAAAGGTCTAAAAATATCAATTTCACTGTTGACCAAAAATTCCTTCTTTGGGACTCAGCCCACGTTGAAGAGGGTAAGTGTCACAAATTTCAGAATTTGTGGATTGGTCATTTTAAAATTTCAGCGGTTGTCGGAGTACCACTTATTTTCTTAAAGATTAGAATGATCGTGTCCTCCCATATACTTCTAATGGCTCACATCTAAAGCCATTTGTGGAAGCAGACACTAGTTGAATCATCTTCATCTCCTTGAAATTCTTATACATAACATTTTCTTTTACTTATCGTTTCAATCTTTTTCTTCCTTTTCTTTTCTCCCTTGCTTACTTTGAAGTTCTTTGTTGATATTTCTAAGCTTCCAGGTGTTTGTTTTCCTATTTATGCTTTATCATTTTTTTTTACTACCACTTCATTTTATGCCAAAGTAGGGGACATTGGTAGGAAATCCTTCTTCAAGTATAATGTTTTTAAGGATGTTGTTTTTTCTGAAAAATTATAAGTTGACATTATAACTTCTTTCAATTATAATATTTCACAGGAAGCGAGAATTTTGTTATCCTTATCTTAAAATGGATCACTTTGGTTCTATTTGAACCTTAGTATTAACTGCATAATACACTTGAAGGTATGATTTCTGCATTCCGCTTCTTGCAACCCCTGCTTCCTATCCTCGTGAAAACCGGCATCCTACTCTTATACAGTTAAAATTATGATCGTTTCAACTAGAGATACTATGTTCTGACTTGTTTCAAAAAAATCTCCCTACAAAATCGCCAATGTTGATGTTTGTCAACATTATTAAATTTTGTAAGCCATTGTGATTATCCTAAATATATCAAATAGGATAAAATCAACATATAATTATATATGCATTATATGGCCCAAATATCATGGAACAAATTATTATTAATACCATATAATAATAAAAAACATTATTAACCCTAACATTAGTATTAAATTATTATTATTAATATTAATATTATTGTTAAATCTAATATTCATATTAATATATTATAATATTAATATTATTAAATTTAATAACTTTATATTAATACAATATTAAATTATATATATATATATATATATATACTCTAGATATATATGGGAGAGAAGAAAAAATGCATATGATATAGGTGGAGAAATAAGGGGAGTGACAAGGGAGAGGATGGAGATAAACTGAAGGAGAGGGGAGAGGAGTAATGAAGAGAGAGAGAGGAAGAGGAGTGAGAGAGGTAGAGAGGTAGAGAATGGTAACATAGGGAGGGATACATAAAGATGGAGGTGGGAGAGAGAGAAGGAGAGAGGGAGGGAGAAGGGGAGAGGATTGAAGGGTAGAGAGATAGAGAGAGAGAGGAGGGGGGAGGGAGAGGGAGGTAGGAGAGAAGGGGAGAGAGAGGAAGGGTGAGAAGAGGAGAAGATATGGAGGGATAGAGATATGGATTTGGATGGGGGGAGAGGGAGGGAAGAAGAAAGGCATAGAGAGTGAGAAGTCGAGAGAGAGGGGGTGAAAATGGAGAGATGGAGAGAGAGTGTGTATGTTTAGGGGTGAGATAAAGAGGCATAGAAGTGATGGAGACAAGGGGGAGAGAAGGAGAGAGGGAGGGATATAGTAACATATTTGAAGAGATAGATAGAGTGGTGGGGGAAGAGAGAGTAATGGAGGGCGGAGAGAGAAAGAAGGGGGCACATAGAGGGAGGCGGGAGATAAAGGGAGAGAGAGGAATAGAGTGATGGGGAAATAAAGAAATTTTAGGGGGGTAGATAGAGAGAGAGAGTGATGGGGGAAGAGAGAGGGAGGTAGAAGAGAAAGGGAGAGAGAGGAAGGAAAAGAGAGAGGAGTTGAAAGAGATGAGGAGAGAGGGAGGGATAAATAGATGGAGTTGATGGGGGAGAGAGGGAGGGATAGAGATATGGAGCTGGATGGGGATAGAGGGATGGAAGAAGAAAGACATACATAGTGAGTAGTGGAGAGAGAGAGGGAGTTACAAGGGAGATATGGAGAGACAGTGTGTATGTTTGGGGGTGAGATAAAGAGAAAAACAAGGAGAGGTGGAGAGAAGGAGGGAGAGATGGATGGGGAGAGAGAGGGAGGTGAGAATAAAGACATAGAGAGTGAAAGGTGGAGAGAGAGAGAAAGAGGAAGTGATAAGGAATATGGAGAGAGGGGGAGAGGGAGAGGAGGAGAGCCTATAGATAGATTGGAGAAAGGGAGTGTATGTTTGGGGTTGATATAGATAGACAGAGGGAGAGAGAGATACAAATGGAAGGTGAAGAGAAAGAATAGATAGATGGAGATAAGGGGAGAGGAACAAATATATTGATAGATATGGAGTGAGAGTGTGTGTGTGTTTCACGGGATGTGATAAAGAGACAAATAAGTAGAGATGGAGGGTGATATAGATGTACATGGAGGGGGGAGAGAGGGAAGAATATTTCTTGCACTAGATGCATTGATTTCAGTGTAGATGGTGATTTCTAATCCTATTTGATTGTTTGCACTAGATGCATTGATTTTAGTGTAGATATTGATTTCTAATGAGATTTGATTACTTGCACTAGATGCATTGATTTCAGTGTAGATGGTTATTTCTAATGAGATTTGATTACTTGCACTAGATGCATTGATTTCAATGTAAATGATTTCTAATGCTATTTGATTTATTGCACTAAATTCATTGATTTCTGTAAAGATGGTGATTTCTAATCCTATTTGATTGCCTGCACTAGATGAATTAATTTCAATGTAGATGTTGATTATTAATTTTATTTGATTTCTTGCACTAGATGCATTGATTACAATGTAGATGATTTACAATGCTATTTGATTTCTTTAAATAAACACATTGATTTCAATGTAGATGGTTATTTCTAATCATATTTGATGCTTACACTAGAGAGGGGAGTTGAAAGAGAGGAGGAGAGAGGGAGGGATAAAGAGATGGATTTGATGGGGGGGAGAGGGAGGGATAGAGAGATGGAGCTGGATGGGGATAGAGGGATGGAAGAAGAAATACATGCATATTGAGTATTGGAGAGAGAGAGGGAGTTACAAGGGAGAGATGGAGAGAGAGTTTGTATGTTTGGGGGTGAGATAAAGAGAAAAACAAGGAGATATCAAGAGGAGGGAGAGATGGATGGGGAGAGAGAGGGAGGTGAGAATAAAGACATAGAGAGTGAAAGGTAGAGAGAGAGAGAGAGAGGGAGAGGGAGTGATAAGGAAGATGGAGAGAAGGGGAGAGAGGATAATAGGAGGGAGAGGGAGAGGAGGAGGGATAATAGATAGATATATTGGAGAAAGAGAGTGTATGTTTTAGGGTCGATATAGATAGATAGAGGGAGATAGAGATACAGATGGAAGGTGAAGAGAAAGAATATATAGATGGAGATAAGGGGGGAGGAACAAAGATATTGATAGATATGGAGTGAGAATGTGTGTGTGTGTTTCATGGGATGTGATAAAGATACAAAGAAGGAGAGATGGAGGGTGATATAGATATATATGGAGGGGGGAGAGAGGGAAGAAGATTTCTTGCACTATATGCATTGATTTCAGTGTAGATGATGATTTCTAATCCTATTTGATTGTTTGCACTAGATGCATTGATTTTAGTGTAGATATTGATTTCTAATGAGATTTAATTACTTGCATTAGATGATTGATTTCAGTGTAGATGGTTATTTCTAATGATATTTGATTACTTGCACTAGATGCATTGATTTCAAAGTAAATGATTTCTAATTCTATTTGATTTATTGCACTAAATGCATTGATTTCAGTAAATATGGCGATTTCTAATCCTATTTGATTGGCTGCACTAGATGAAATAATTTCAATGTAGATGTTGATTATTAATTTTATTTTATTACTTGCACTAGATGCATTGATTTCAATGTAGATGATTTATAATCCTATTTGATTGCTTGAAATAAACACATTGATTTTGGTGTAGATGGTTATTTATAATCCTATTTGATGCTTACACTAGATGCATTGATTTCAATGTAGATGTTGGTTTTTAATCCTATTTTCCTACTTTCACTAGATGCCTTGATTTGAGTGTATATGTTGATTTATAATCCTATATGATTACTTGCATTAGATGCATTGATTTGAGTGTAGATATTGTTTTCTATTCTTATTTTGCATTAGATGCATTGATTTCTGTTTATATGTTGATTTATGATTTGATGTAATTGGATGTATGATGGTACATTAATTTTAAAGTAATTGGATTAATAGTGTCCATTGAATTTAGTGTAAGCACACAAACTTATTAACAATGTATATTTATTTTTGTGTTATAATAATAAAACCTATTTATATTGGAGAGAAAGAGAGACAAAGTATGATATTTACTACAATAGCTCAAGAAAAATATTTAAATGTTTTATGATTCCAACTATCCTTTTTGCTGTGTAACCAGCTCCAAAAATAGAAGAAAAGAGATATCAATGCCTTATAAATGAGCCACTTCGAGGGGGAAACCTCCAATACATTACATAAATGAAAAATTTTTGGATGATACAATTTACAAAACCTCCTTTCTATATATAGGAGTCCATGGGGCCATAATGTAATCCTAGTGGGCCACAATGTAATCCTAGCCGACCTAACAATAATAATTTAAGGGCACAATAATAACAATATGGGGGTTACAGGGGTACAATAACAACAATAAGGGGGGCTACACTAACATAATAAGGGGCTATACTATTAATATAGGGACTTAACATGCCCCTCTCCTTCAAACAAGTGTTGTCCTCAACGCTTGATTATTTCTTGATGCTTCCGTATAAAATTCTCATCCTCCCATGTGAAATATTCTACAGGAAAGTTCTTCCACTTGCTGAGATACTCTGAAATTGATCGTACTTGTCGAGTTCTTGTTTCTATGACTGCTTCATAACTTCTTTCGATGTGATGTTGATCTTCCTGTTGTTTCATTAGATTCCGCACCAAAGTTGGGTTATCCTTTGAGAGTTGGAGAACTTGTTGTTGATGCTCGATGTGATCTTCCATTAATTTATCATCCATATTTTCTATTATTTGATCCTTCAAACCATCCAACTTAGCCTCCATTTCTGCTTTTAAACCATCTATTTCATCTTCAATTTCTCTTCGTAATATTGAAACTTGTTGCACTTGGTACCGTAATTTTGATATCTCATACTGCAACTCTTCCTCTTCATGCGTCATAGTATAGATTTTTGAGGGATTAATGGGTATGGAATTATTTTTTGGAGGCATTATAGAACCCAATACTGATAAAAATTCTAAAATATTCCCTTGGAATCAATTCAAATTGATTCTTCAAACAAAACTTATGCACCAGAAAATAAGGTTAATTTTTCTTTTTGCTTTTGAGGAACTCGATATTGAAATTGGATTATCTCTATGATTGCAGCACTTCAATATTTGAATTTCGGTATCAACGTAGCCCTCTGAATTATCTTTCGAATGCCACAGGTCTGACCTGATTTGGATTCTCCAAGACAAGCGGCCCGTAGAGCGAACTTGTACGACTTCGTCGGTCGATCGTTTTCCATATTTTGTCTCCGAAATTGACAAAATAAAACTACAAATCGTGTAATTGCGACCACTTTTTACGGCACTTCAATCCAATGCCCAGAGAGAGAGTTATTGAAGTTTTCCCACGATCACCTATTTGAGATGCAATTCAGGAGCCTGAAAAAGCACTACCTTCCACAGATCATATCTCCAAAAATATTGCGAACCAAGCTCTGAAATTTTTTGACGAATTTCCTCAGGATTTCAGCTTCGCACCATATGAATTTTAGATTCTGAACCTTCGTAGAAACAGATTTATAGCGAAAATTCCACGATGACCTGTTTAGGAGCTTGAAAAAAGACCTGACTTCCACAGATGATATCTCCGCAAATATTGCGAACCAAGGTCTGAAATTTTTAGACAAGCTTCCTCAGGATTTCGGCTTCGCACCCTAAACATTTCAGCTTCTGAAACTTCGTAGAAAAAAAGTTATAGCGAAAATTCCACGATGACCTGTTTGGAGCAGCGAAACCCTAGAATCCAAAGCTCTGATACCAAATGTTGTGTAACCAGCTCCAAAAAGAGAAGAAAAGAGATATCAACGCCTTAGAACTGAGCCACTTCGAGGGGGAAACCTCCAATACATTACATAAATGAACAATTCTTGGATGATACAATTTACAAAACCTCCTTTCTATATATATAGGAGTCCATGGGGCCATAATGTAATCCTAGTGGGCCACAATGTAATCCTAGCCGACCTAACAATAATAATGTAAGGGCACAATAATAACAATATGGGGGTTACAGGGGTACAATAATAACAATAAGGGGGGCTACACTAACATAATAAGGGGCCACACTATTAATATAGGGGCTTAACACCTTTTCATATAATCAATATGAATAGATGGCAAAACTAACACAAGTGACATTAAGAATAGTAGTTTGAGATTGATCACAATGAAGACTATTTTTAATTGACTACATTATTATTATTCACATTTTCTATCATTCAATATTATTACATTGTCACTTTGCATTCAAAAAAATTATTTCATCATTTTTCATCATTAAAGTTACTTTAAAATATTTATCATCTAAACAAAGGTAACTAAGAAAATTTAAAATTTAAATGACTCGATAAATCTTGGATATATTTAGCATATTTAAAATGGTTATATTAATATTAGATGTATTTACATATTATTGATAAAATTAATCATTTCTTTCTCATATTATCAATAGATTTTCCTTGGCCGCACATGACTGAAACCAACCTAGATCCATCTTAACTCCAGATCTATCAAGCGTCGAGAGGGATCAAATCTCTCGAGGTGCAAACCTTTCCTCAAATTTTGCACTCAAAAAAGAGGTTTGCACCTCTGGAGATTTGATCCCTCTCGGCGCTTGATAAATCCGGAGTTAATATGGATCTAGGCTAGTTTTATATGGTCGTATATTGATTGATATGATATATTATTTAATGGTCATTAACTAACCTCTATGGGACACAAATTTACAACCTATGTCGACTTCTCCGAGCATATCTATTGGTCCATTGAATCTCTCTTATGCAACACTCTGTAGTGACTCAACCTCCATGTTGGCTCACACAATGTAACATTAATTTGCAATTAAAGCTCTCCTCCATGCTTTGGAACCATTCTATTATTTCATTGTATCTCTGATTCATTATCGTTCTCATCTAATGTTGCTCCCGTAGCTGAATTTTATTGGATCATATTTGAATGGTGAAACATTTGGCATGGGGAGTGTTACTTTCGTTTTTGGAAATTAACGACTATGTCACCTTTTCTATTCTGAAGTTCAATGTTGCATTTACTCCCCATTACGGCCACCACCCTGGCCTTTTCACTACATTTGTAAAATTTCGAAATTTTATCCTCCTTTCAGTTGGAAATATTAATTCCAACTATGACTGCAAACAGCAGGAGCAGGATTTTTTTTTTTGTTGTGTGCACTCCATTGTGCATTTAAATCCTGCATTCAAAGCCTACAAAAATAAATTTCTTTTTGACAAATACCGTAGCCTGTTCACTGTGTAAATTCGTGGTCTACACCACGTTACCTCCCCCCTTAAACCATTTCCACCAACCATCCTATTTGCCGTCGTTTTTATTATGATTTAAATGGGCCAAGTCAAGTTTTTTTGGAGCCCATATTCCACGTTGACAAGATCACGGGCCAATCAATGCCCTATCGCATAGAAAGGAGATAACGTGGATCAGCCCCCAAATGGACCCGATAGAAAATTATTTCACGAATTAAGTTTTATCGTGCGTCCAAAAGCTGACGTCACACCAACCAGAAATGGATGCGATAAGCATTCATAAAATCTG
This sequence comes from Pinus albicaulis, assembly GCA_034641835.2. Taxonomy (NCBI): domain Eukaryota; kingdom Viridiplantae; phylum Streptophyta; class Pinopsida; order Pinales; family Pinaceae; genus Pinus; species Pinus albicaulis. The sequence goes on along the minus strand of CM076574.1, from coordinate 1,269,104,006 downwards.
CTTATAGTTTTGTTTGAATTTTTCCAGGGTCCACCATTGGCCAATAGTGCATCGTCACACTTGTTAATGTCTTCCCACATCAATGGGCATGATTATCGTTGATCTTAGATCAACGGTAACCCACGAGCACAAATAGTTCGTTGTTTAAGGCTAAGGGGTGCCTTCGTAGTTGACTTCGGCCATCGTGCTTTGACCGAATATCGACAGTGGATCTTCACTACAGGAGCACAACGTCGTTTTTCAATCAGAGCATGAGGTGCCTCCACAGTGATGCACTGTGAAGACCAACACAGCTTGTATGTCATATTATGGATGCATGGGTCATTTTGATAGGCCAAGTACATGTTTTTTAATAACCACATTGAATTAGATTAGGTTTTATTGGCCACGAAAAAATTTCATATATGTAATGTAATTTCTATTTTTACGTAGATCAGGAAAGACTGTTAAACTATGTGTGTATTGTTATGTAATGCCCGAGCGCGCAAGAGAGATAGAGAGCAAGAATTGTAACATTGTGTCTGTAGCAGCAAATCCTTTTGAAAATCCAAAACTTCGTTCTGAAGACAGAATATTCATTTTGTAATAGATTTCTATGTTAATGAAATAGAAAGTTTTAAAGAATCTTTGTCCAGATCTTTTGCATTGAACCTCTGTGTTTGAGTTGAGGAATTTTATTTCCTTTGTGTGTTTGGAATATTTTAGAAATTCCGACATGGTATCAAAGCTAGTCCAGGCTCTTTGAAGTTTGTCAAAGAATTTGAAGGAAGAAGAAGGAGTTTGTTGCAGCTTTTGACCAGCAGTGTAAAAGTTCAGCAAAAGCAAGGTATTTTACAGAAACAGAGTTTTTTTTGTTTTAAAGAGTGCAGTCCTTAGAGACAGTTTGTTTCAAAACACAGTCAATTTTAGAGCATAGTTCAATAAGTTAGCCATGGCAGTATCTAGCACAAGCACGAGTATAGGAAATACTCAACTCCCACAGTTTAATGGGAAGAACTATGACTATTGGGAAATCACATTGAGAGCCCTGTTTGCCTCTCAAGATTTATGGGATCTAGTTGAATATGGTCTAGAAGAAATAGAAGATGAAAATGCATTTAATGCCTTAACACAAGCAAAGAAGGATTTGTTGAAGAGAAATAGGAAGAATGACTCAAAATCCCTCTTCTATCTCTATCAAGTAGTGCATGAAAGTGTATTTCCAAGGATTGCAGCAGCCAAGAGGTCCAAGGATGCATGGGATACCCTCCAGACAACCTACCAAGGAATGGAGAAGGTAAAAACAGTAAAGCTTCAATTAATGAGAAGGTATTTTGAAGTTATTTGCATGAAGGAGTCTGATACAATAGACTCATTCTTTACTCTACTGATTGGGTTGGTTACCCAAATGAGATCTCATGGAGAGATAGTAGAAGAGAAAATAATAGTGGAGAAATTTTTGAGGAGTGTACCCTCAAGGTTTGATGTGATTTTCACAACCATTGAAGAGACAAAGGATCTCTCAAAGTTTACAGTTGATGAGCTTCATGCATCATTGATGACACATGAAAAAATATTGGGTAGAACAACAAAATCATCTTTGGAGAATGCCTTCAAGACCCAAATTTCCTTTGGAAGAGGAAGAGGTCAAGGCATAGTAAAATACAAAGGAAAAGGAAGAAGCAGAAGCCAAAACAGAGGAATAAATAGCTCTACAAATACAAGTAGAAGGGGTAGCAATAAAAATCAAAACCAAGGCCAAGGAAATAGCTAGCAAGGTGGAAAAAATTAAGCACATGGACAAAGGTATGATAAATCCCAAGTCCAATGTCATTACTATAAGAAGTATGGACATTATGCCAATGAAATTAAGAAGAAACAAAGTGACATGGGTAATAGACCTAGTGCTAATTTCACAAAATAAAATATTAGTCAAGAGAAGTTGTTTTTAGCATGTAATATGGATGAAGAAAAGAGTGAAGATATATGGTTTCTAGATTCAGGATGTTGCAGCCATATGATTGGAAACATTTCTATGTTTTCCATGTTAGATGAAAATGTAAAGTCTCAAGTAACATTGGGGACAGACAGTAAGGTCTATGTCATGGGAAAAGGTTGAGTAAGTGTTTTGACAAAGAAAGGAGAAGGAAGATCCATATCAGATGTATATTATGTGCCTAGTATGAAGTGTAACCTCTTGAGCATTGGAAAGCTCATTCAAAAGGGGTACAATGTTTTCTTTGAAGATGATGTATGCACCATTATGATAAACCACAAAGAAAGAAATGCATTGCACAAGTGAAGATGACAAGGTACAGAATGTTCCCTCTCAAGATGAGAGCAGATTTGAAGAAAGGAGATGAAATGGCAGCAGTGACACGAGAGACATTCCAAAGAGAAGCAAAATATGAAAACTGGTTATGGCATTTGAGATTTGGACATCTCAACTTTGGAGGTCTAAATTTGTTGCATAGGAAAGGAATGGTAAAGTGATTACCATTGATTGAGAAGCCAAACAGCCAATGTGAAGGCTGCATCTTGAGAAAACAACACAGACAAAGCTTTCCATCAGGAAAGAGCATAAGGGCAAAGGCACCCTTAGAAATTGTCCATTTAGATTTGTGTGGACCAATGAAAACACCATCACTAGCAGGAAACCACTATATGCTGACCTTCATTGATGATTTCACAAGAAAAACATGGGTTTACTTCTTGAATTTCAAGAGTGAAGTGTTTGAGAAATTTTTCCACTTAAAGCTCTTGTAGAGAATCAAAGTGGGCAGCATATTAAGGTCTTAAGCACTGACAAAGGAGGAGAGTATATCTCAAAATAATTTATGCACTTTTGCAGAGAAAATGGGATACACAAGCAATTTACAGCAAGGTATACACTGCAACAAAATGGAGTTGCTAAAAGGAAAAATAGAACCATCATGGATATGGTAAGAAGTATGCTGAAGGAAAAACATTTGCCAAATGAGTATTGGGATGAAGCTGTACATTGTGCAGCATACATCTTGAATAGATGCCCAACCAAAGTTGTAATGAACAGAGTTCCGGAATAAGCATGGAGTGGCATAAAACAGTTTGTCACCCACATGAGTGTTTTTGGTTGTGTGGCTTATGCACACATTCCAGATCAGCTAAGGAAGAAGTTGGACAGTAAGGGGGAGAAGTGCATATTTATTGGATACAGTGAAGAATCAAAGGCATATAGATTTTATAACCCATTGACCAAGAATTTTGTTATAAGCATAGATGTACAGTTCATTGAGGAAGAAGCTTGGGATGGAAGCATTGAGAAAACAGTGAATGTGAAAAATTGTTTGTCTCATGGTGATAATGAGGAAGAGATGGCTGAAATACATCCCTCATTAGCAGCACCACCTCCACCAACACAAGGACAGCAAAGGACACCACAATCAAGTATGAGAACACCCTTGAGAAGTGATGACAGTGCTTCTCCAAGCACATCACAAGGAGCAGATTTGAGTGCTTCTACAAGCACAAGTTCAGCAAGTGAAAGAGGAACCAAATTCAGAAGTCTGAATGAAATTTATGAGCAACAGGAAGCAAATGAAGGTATGAACTCTTTATTTTCTTTGTATTGCCATGTTAATTATTCTATTCATTTTGAAGAAGCAATGAAATATAAGAAATGGACAGATGCTATGGATGAAGAAATGAATGCCATAGATAAAAATAAGACATGGGAATTAGTTGATCTCCCAAAAGGTAAAGAATTAATTGGAGTAAAATGGGTCTACAAGACCAAAAGAAATGCTGAAGGTAAGATTGAAAGGCACAAGGCCATACTTGTTGTCAAAGGCTACAAGCAGCAACAAGGAAGAGATTATGAAGAAACTTTTGCACCAGTTGCAAGAATGGAAACAGTAAGAGTTGTGTTGTCCATAGCAGCACAACACAAGTGGAAAGTCTACCAAATGGATGTGAAATCAACATTCCTAAATGGAGTATTGATGGAAGAGGTTTATGTTGAACAACCTCTAGGCTATGAGAAAGAATGCCAAGAGCACAAAGTTTTCAGATTGAAGAAAGCTCTTTATGGGCTAAAACAAGCACCAAGAGCATGGTACAGTAGGATAGATGCCTATCTACTGGAAAATGGGTTTGAAAAATGTGAAGGAGAACCCACATTATACATCAAGGAGAAATATGGTAAGATGTTAATTGTTGTTTTATATGTTGATGATGTTATATTCACAGGTACTGATGCTTACCTCATTGAGAATTTTAAAAAAGTCATGAAGGATGAATTTGAGATGACTGATATCGGATGCTGAAATACTTCTTGGGAATAGAAGTAGAGAAAAATGAAAATAATATTTTTATTTCTCAAGCTAAATATGTGAATGAAATTTTGGAAAGATTTAATATGCAGGATTGCAAAGAAGCAATTACTCCTATAATGATGGGATTTAAGTTAAGCAAAGAGGACAGCAGCAAGGATTTTGATCCAAGTTTGTACAAAAGTATAGTTGGTAGCCTCATGTATTTGACTGCAACTAGGCCGAATATTATGCATGATTTGAGTTTAATTTCCAAATTTATGGAAAGGCCAAAGGAGGCACATTGGCAAGCAGCAAAAAGAATTCTGAGGTATGTGAAAGGAACAAAAAGGTATGGAATTTTATACACCACTTCAGAAAATTCTGAATTGATTGGATATATTGATAGTGAATGGGATGGAAGTATAAATGACAGGAAAAGCACCTCTGGATATGTTTTTCATATGGGTTCAGGAGCCATTTCATGGGCTTCTAAGAAACAACCAATTGTGGCTTTATCTACAGCAGAGGCAGAGTATGTGGCAGCTACAGCAGCAGCATGTTAAGAAGTTTGGATGAGGATAATGTTGAGGATTTTGTGTCATGAACAGGTAAAAGGCACAACAATTTATTGTGATAATAGCTCAGCAATAGCACTGTCAAAGAATTCAGTGCTTCACAAAAGAATGAAACACATTGATGCCAAGTATCACTATATCAGAGAGTTAGTGAACAATGGGGAAATTGTTCTGAAACATTGCAAAACTGAAGATTAGTTTGCTGATATACTGAAAAAACCATTGGGGCAGACAAGTTTCAATTATTTGAGAAAGTGTTTGGATATACAAGAAAATCCAGCAGTTGAAATTAAGGGGGAGTGTTGGAAATATTAATTCCAACTGTGACTGCAAACAACAAGAGCAGGAATTTTTTTTTTGTTGTTGTGTGCACTCCATTGTGCATTTAAATCCTGCATTCAAAGCTTGAAAAACTAAATTTCTTTTTGACAAAGGTTGTAGCCTATTCACTATGTAAATTCGTGGTCTGCACCACATTACCTCCCACCTTAAACCATTTCCACCAACTGTCCTATTTTCCACCATTTTTATTATGATTTAAATGGGCCACGTCAAGTGTTTTTGGAGCCCATAGTCCACGTTGACAAGACCACGGTCCAATCAACGCCCTATCGCATAGAAAGGATATGACGTGGATCAGCCCCCAAATGGACCCGAGAGGAAATTATTTCGTGAATTAATTTTTATCGCGCGTCCGGAAGCTGACGTCACACCAACCAGAAATGGATGCGATAAACATTCATCAAATCTGCTTAAAGTTTTGTTTGAATTCCACCGATTTCCACCATCGGCCAATAGCGCATCGTCGCACCTGTTAACATCTGCCCACATCAACAGGCGCGATTATCGTTGATCTTAGATCAATGGTAACCCACGAGCACAAATAGTCTGATGTTTAAGGCTGAGGGGTGCCTCCATAGTTAACTTCGGCCATCGCGCTTTGACCGAAGATCAATGGTGAATCTTCACTGCGGAAGCACAATGTCATTTTTCAATCGGAGCATGAGGTGCCTCCGCAGTGACGCACTGTGAAGACCAACATGGCTTGTATGTTGCATTATGGATGCATGGGTCATTTTGACAAGCCAAGTAGAGGTTGTTGAACAACCGCATTGAATTAGACTAGGTTTTACTGGCCACGAAAAAATTTCATATATGTAATGTAATTTATATTTTTACATAGATCAGGGAATACTGTTAGACTTTGTGTGTATTGTTCTGTAATGCCCGAAGGAAGAAAGAGAGACAAAGAGCAAGAATTGTAACGTTGTGTTTGTAGCAGCTAATCCTTTTGAAAATCCAGAACTTCATTCTGAAGATAGAATCTTCATTTTGTAATAGATTTCTATGTTTAATGAAATAGAAAGTTTTAAAGCATCTCTGTCCAGATATTTTGCATTGAACCTCTATGTTTGAGTTGAGGAATTTTATTTCCTCTTTGTTTCGGAATATTTCAGAAATTCTGACACTTTCGTCTCTGTGTGTTTGGTCATTTTGTAACATGACCCGAGTGAAATTCTATTTTAGACGAGAGAAACGAACTAAAAAAATTCTAAATCTCATGTTTAGGCAACTAAAAATTCCTCCAGAAGCGTGATTATTTACAAGTATGCTCTTAATGTCATTCTTCAGTCAACAAATTGAAGGTGGTATGAGCTTTTCTCCTTACATGTACCTTGCTCCCATTTTGTTTTTAATTCGCACTGGCATGATTTCTTTCAGTCTAAAAACAAATTCTAATTTTACAGTTTCAAATTTATTTTCCTTGTATCCTTTTAACAAAAAATCTTGACTTGTTTCGGTTTTTAATACATTATTTAAATGCCTTTTTTATATTTTTTCCTTCATAAGCCCTGCACATTATAGTGCATGGCCCTTGAGGAGGCCCTCAGGAACACAACACTAGGCTTCAGATTGTTTGAACTATCACTCGTTATAACCTTTTGTAGTGTGACATACAAGTTACCATATTCCTTTCATAATATAGAAATTATAATTACATGGGTTTCATGATATCCGGTGTAATCCTTGATATATGAAATAACATTGATGTTTCTTTTTATAACCCCACATTACTAATAATACTAGCCCGTAATTAAGTTACTTGTATTTGTTTAAAATATTGACGAATGAATGTACTTATCGCACTTCTTTTAAAATAAAGATTTGTTAGAAACCCTAATCATACTATGAATTAAACTAACCCTTCGTTCGTGAGAGCCTTTGAGGCAGCAAATCCTTGGGAAAAAAACCATGATGATGTCGTGAATAATTATTTTTATCCCTCTCCTTTTGTCGAAAGAGATATCAAAACCATTATTTTGTCCTCTCAAATTTTACTGTGTTTCCACCTCTATAAAATATGCATTCAATACCCAATCATATGGATACTATACATATGTATATTTTGATTCATGTCAGTGGTTCTTCATGTCATACACATCATTTTTTTTTCTCAAATTATACCATGTTTCTATTTGAATTCTATCTACAATATTTTTCAACATTGTTTTCACAATGTTTCATATGGCATTACTCCAATCGACAGTATAAACAGGCCCTATGTATTAACAAGAAAAATAAATAAAGAGAAGATTGGTTCAATCCTATATATGTAAGTGATAATATATATATATATATATATATATATATATATATATATATATATATATATATGATACAACCCTCCAACTTTCTCTATTCGTTTTAGCTTTTAATGACTTTTATTTTAAAAAATACAAAGTTGTATCAACCCTTAGAGAACTTGTAAATCAACTGTGACAAATTACCATTGCCAACCCATCCCCATCTTAATATGGTTTCCCTATTGTTGTTTCTTTTCAAACTCATATAATTTTCTCATTCGTTAAAGATGAATTCCACATCTTTTGTTACTTGTAAATAAAATTTCCAATGCATTTCTAGTATGAGATTCTTTAATAGGAATAGGGGTAGGGACAGAGTCTCATTACATTTTCATGTTGATTTGCAGGAATTGAGACAATTGCTTTGCACTAGTGTGGTGAACCTTTTAGGTCAACTATAGCCTCAACTTGTGGTACAACCTCAACCACCACAACCTCATGTTCCTCTTCCACATAGAATTATTATTCCTCTCCTGCCACATGCATATGATCCTCTTGTTGTACCAAATAACGATGGTTTGGAAGTTTCCATCCTTGTATAGTGTCTACGTTCATTTCAAGGTTAACCCACTGTCTCATTACCTCCTCCTCCTGAGGCACATTTTTCTCATTTACAATTTTCTGCCTCACGTATAGTCCACTCTCCCCGTGCAACACCATAACCCTCTACACCTGCTAGTCAACATCCCCATTTCTCTCAACAAGTTTCTAAACAAACCACTGTGCTTGTTGGGCCCATTAGCCAGTCTTCCAAGCAAACAATCATCCCTCAACTTGTTATGAGTGACCAAAGGTAGAAAGCTCAGGTCACTCTTTTTTATTCCTCTCATGACTCATCACACTCTCTCACGTCTCATCCTCGCCAAGAAGAGAAATAGGAAGAATATGTTCGATCACACAAGAATGACAATAGTTCATGGATACTTGTAGTTTATTTTGGTACGTTTATGGACATTGTTGAGTTATTACTGCTAACAGTCTTATTTGTGGTGATGGTGTTACTTCAGTTTTTCTTGGATGTTGTTCACTACATATACATATGGCTATTTGTGATGTTCTATTTATTTATCGTCTCGTTTTTTTGCAAAGGAAATAAAGGCGCATCATTATATATATATATATATGACATATATGGATTTGGATACAGAGAGATAGGGGTGATGGGAGACACAAGGATTTAAACTTTCATGTGTTGATCTATTTTTGACATTATATGTGGAGAAATTATGGTGATATGACATATATTTTGAGTAGATGCATGTGAGACATGGATATGTTGATTTGATATAACATGCAATATTATAATGGTCTGAGTTATACTAGGAGAAATGTTTGGTCACGTGACTTATTTATTTATATATTTGAAGACAAAGAAATTATAAAACCTAATCAGAGAAGACTAAAGGTCCCACTTATGAGAGTCAAAATAAAAAATATTTTATGAACCTAATTATTTAAATATTGCCTTCAAAACATCTTCTATTTTCTAATCAACTAGATTAGAAATTAAATTAAATACAATCTTTTAAACAATGGAACTTCCAAAACTATTTTGGAGCCTTTTAAAAGGAGGAAGGGTCTATGAAAGAAATGAGAGATAATTGTGAAGAGAGTTATGCTATAGAATTTATGGTTGTCAATGGTGACAACAATCTTATTTCACCAAAGAGAGACGAATTAGGTTGACTCCATTGTGACTCTATTAATATTTCCAGGTAAATTTTCAAGTATCTCGTGTCTTTTTTATTCATTCATTGCTCTTTGAATATTTGGTTACCTTTTACAAGTGCTAACAAATATATTTTTGCAGAAAACAAGCTTCCCATATTTACGCTTGTATGAAGGATTTCAATTTTTTTCCATTCTTGTTTGTTTCCCGAGCTATTGCATATGCTCTCATTTATGCTGCAATAGTTAGTGTTAAGGCTAGTCAAAAGATTTCACAAAAACTTGCCTTTGCATATGATCTCATTTATGTTGCAGTTGTTTGTGTTGAGGCTAGTCAAAAACTTTCACAGAAACTTGCCTTTTCAGTTTTTTGGGTGTACTTTCCATCCTTAATAAAATCATTCTTTTTCTACAAATTGTTTATCTTTCATATCTCTATTTATAGAAAGAAAGAAAGTATTTTTAAGGTCCATGAGGCTAAAAATAACCTATGGGACAGATTTCATCTCCATCTGGCTCTTGTATTCGGCCCTTTTCCAATGGAGTTTTACAATAAATTCTCCTGAATTCTCGACAAACTCTTTGTTGAATAGATTATCCCAAGAGCTAGCTGCCTAAATACCCGTGTAATTTTCCCTAATGTCTTTGAAGGCCTCGCATTCTAAGATGAATTTTTTTTCTATTTCCACTTTTCCGGAAGAGAAAAAAATACATACTCTTTCCTGCCACAGTTATTTTGGTCTTTTCCAGCACCCTATTTCACAACGAAGTTGATGGGAATTAGTCCTTAATTGAGAAATAAGAATTTTAGATCTCCAGGAAATATTGGCTCCTATGTATGCTTTTTGCTAATGATTATGAGAGGGGTTAAACTCTTCAATGTAGTACTTATTCTTTCTCCCTAGCTCTTTCTCCCAAGTGCTTTTGTGGAACTTATCCATAACAAAAGTTTTTATCTCTTTACTGTTTATAGGACACATGCTCAGAAAAATACCCCATTTACTAAACCATTTGTTATTTTTCCGCATCCAAGTCTTCCTTCTTTTGCACAATTCATCATTAAACACAACCTTGGGCCATCTACTCTCTTCCATTTAATCAATTTTTTCAAATACCTTATGACTCGCACCATAGAAATTGCTTCAATAGGAGCAGCCCCTGTTTCACTTAATAGGATAGCATAAGGAACTGCACTTTTAATTTTGAATTTGTTTGTAATCAAACGCTTCTAAATTTTCTCAATTTGTTTCCATTGCATCTCAGTTGTGTTGTTGGCCCATAATTCACAACCGTAGAGAATCACCAGAATAACTAGAAGCCCAAAAAGATTTAGAGTGGTTTTCGAGTCCCATATCTATGCCTCTCTACACCTGTTTTGAAGAGCATAAAATTCTTTCCAACCCCCCATAGTTCTTTTCTTTCTACAACCCTCCCAACTTAAATTTATGTTGAAGTCAATTCCAAGGTATTTGTAGTCTGCAACTTCTTCCAAAATGTTGCCTTCAAAGTAGAACTCATGTTAGTTATGCTTTCTTTTGTTATATAAAACCACTACTTTCATTTTGCTAATATTGACTTGAATCCCCACCCTTCTACAAGAATACTCCAGGGAACGTAAGTGCCCTTGCAAACCAAGAGTCAATTTAGCGATCAGTATAAGGTCATCTACGTACAAAAGAAGCCTTATAACTAACTTGCCCAACTGGATACCGTCACCCCCTTTCAAATTTAGCCACTCTTCAAGCTTATCAATATATAAACCAAAATGGGTAGCAGACAATGGTCAACCTTGCTTGACCCCGATATCGCTTCTAAAACTTTCAGAAATGCTTGCTAAAGTTCTAATTTTGACTTTCACCTCTTCATACAACCTATGCACATCAGCTTTCAAATTCCTGGGAACCTCGAGTTCCTCCATTCTACGCCAAAGCTTATCCCTAGGAACTGTGTCAAAGGCTTTTCTTAAATCAAAAAAGTAACAAAAAACTTCTTCCTTTTTTTCCCAAGATTTTTCAATGATGTGCCTTAAAGTTATACAATGATCAACTGTGGAATAGGTCTAAAACCAGCTTTCCCTTTAGCACACTTATCTCTCTCTTCTGCCCATTTACTAATTTTCTTTTCTATCATGCTTCCAAATAACTTTGCAAACAAGGGGTTTATCATTATGGTTCTGTAATTGGAGGGATTATTTACATCACCACTCTTGAAAAGAGGTATTTCCATACTAGTTATCCAATTTGTGAGAAACCCTTGTTGTATGATGTTGTTGAAAATTTTTGTGATGTGAGGTGAAATATTTTTTAAGCCCCACTTTAGATACTCTGCTTGGATTTCAACTAAGTCTTTTTCTTTTCCAGCACCCAAATTCTTTATACCCATCTCTACCTCTTGCACCATGAATATTTTGTGTTTTTGTTGACCAAGGTCATAGGGTCAACCTTGGGATCCTGCTCATACAATTGTCTTGCATAGTCAAACCATTTAGAATCTATAATGTTGTTTTCAGTTTGCACCTTTTTCAGTTGGAGCTCCTTCCAGAATAATTTGGGGTTATTTTTCCCAAGGAAGATTATTTCTTCTCTCCTTGACACCATGAAATCACCCTTTTTCTTTCTTAGTATATGCTTGTAAGCTTTGAGCTTTATGTTATCTTTGTCTAATTCCTTCCACGTTCTCCTTGCCTTTTTGCATTCCTCGTCAAAACAAGCATTAACCGGAAATCAATTTGTTTCAGCCTTCTTAATTTTTTCTCTTTTGCACTCAGCAAGTACGCTTTGAATTAAATGTGTTAATTTGTGACTGTGAAAGCCATGAAATGAGATTTCCTCCTTCTCGAAGAGTCTCTCTAGCATTATTTTGAAGGTATTACAATTCTCTGTATTCAAAATAATTCTACCCTTTGGGGGATTTTTTTGAACAGACTGAGTTTTGGACCCTAATTGCTTCTTTCTGGTCCAAGAGAGGCTTAAATAGATTGATTTGTGATCTGATTTTAAGTCCCAAATTTGATCTCCAATCAACACTTCCTCCATTTTTTCACAAAAACTATGTGAGCAAATTACATAATCTACTACACTTGCTCCATTGTAAGTGTTGCAAGTGAGATTACCATACTTTTCCCATCTAGTCAAACCATTGCAAATGACTAAATCAAAATCCCCACATAGCGTAAAAAAATTTTCTCCAAAGACATTGCAGCCTTTATCCTCTGAGACTCTTTCCCATTGATGATTACTCTCTTCTGAAAACCAGATAGGGTCACAATCTTATTTACAACAAAGAACGTTAGCTTTCTCACTTGCAGTTCTAGCATTGAAATCCCCCACTATAAGGACTTCACCTAGCTAAGAATATATTGCAATATCTGCTTTTAGGGCTGCAAAGGGGTCTTTGTGGTCAAGCCCTCTACTTTTGTATATTTTTGAAACTTGCGGTGTAAAGTAGCATGCTGCAATTATGATGTGATTTCCATTTTCTAATATTTTAAGCCTGACAAATTGCTTATTTGGGTCTTCTTTTTCTAGTTGAATGAAACGACCTTCTTTCTCTCTCACTAATACCATGGTACCCTCGTGCCCTTTTCCATTCCCTGTTGCCTTGTTCCACAATGCTATCTTCCAGTACCCTTCAAACCAAGGTGTCTTGCACCTTTCATGCTCATGTGTTTCTACGAGGCAAATTATGTTTCCACCTTCCACAATAGGCCCTAACCCAAGTCCTCGTCTCCATGGGTAACCCCTGCAGTTCCAACAAACTAACCTTAAGGAAACCTGGGTATGACTTGATTGCTATTTGTTTTGACATGCAAGACTCATAGTTGATTCTTTGTCCCTGCTTGCCCATACTGACGTTGCTTCCTCATTTCTTGCTGAAGAGTTTGGTGCCTCTTCTTTGTTATCGTTTTTCTGCCTTGTTTTGGAAGGGGGTCCAAATTGCGCTATCACAACTTTACCTTTATAAATCCATGCTCTTTTTCCCTCATCTCTTGTTGCCCTAACTTTTGTCATTTCATCCCTCCTTTCTGATTGTTGTCTTACAGTTAAATCTTCTTCTAGAAAAAACCGAGAACCCCTCAAGAGTTGCTTCTTGCTTAGAATGATCTCTTTATCACGCAAGCTAGGCATGATGACTTTTATGGGCCTAGATCTCTCACTGTTAATCTTACCTACTCTCCATTCTTGGCCTATTTTTCCTTGCTATTGCAGCTTATCCTTCAAGAAGTCTCTTGCAAGGTCAATAGTACATTCATTTTTCCCATAATCTTTCACCCCCTTTAATAATTATGTTTTTTTCTCTATCTTGCTTTTCCTTGCTTTCTCTATCTTGCATGTTGTCAATATGAGTGTTTGTTTCTCCTTCCCTCTTAGCAGAATTTCTAATAACTTGAGCCCATGTTTTAGAGAGTTTTTCATAATCTCCTTTCCTTTCTTCTCTTGATGTCTCTTCCTGGTTTTCTATTTGAGCAACTACTTTCCCCTTATCCTGGGATGGTTTCACATTTATCACCTCTATATTCTCCACTGCAAATTTCATGTTTTTCACCTCTGCCTTCATGCGTTGCCATTTTGTCTTCCCCATCAGGAGAGCTTCTTGTAGCAATGCCACTTGCTCCTTTAGAACTTTTTTCCTTTCTGCTAAAGCTTGGTTTTTAGTTGTTATTATATGGATTGTACAATCTCTTTCCTTCTCTTTAGCTTCTACTACCTCCATTGTATAATATGAGTCTCTCTCGAGTGTACTTTCCATCCTTAATAAAATCATTATTTTTCTACAACTTTGTTATCTTGCATATCTCTATTTATTATCCATTGTATCATTGTATAATATGAGTCTCTCTTTATTTCCTATTATTTATCGCAATTTATGCTCTACATAATTCAACGTCTCCAACCCAAATTTTGACTAACTTGTTGCTTTAATCGAATCTAATTTTTATTTTTTTGTTTCTATTTTTGCTTATTTATCATGCACCTTGTAAATAGCATATTTCTGATGTATATATTTTAATTTTTCCGTTGATGTAAATTCTTTCTTTAACCTGTAGTTATAAATTATGAGCACTGTCTCATTATTTCCTTGCAATAATGATATTTGAGGAGTTGAATTATTATAGTTTTAACAAATATGAACAATCATCAATAACTACTTAATATGTAGTTGACAAAAAATAATATTATTAATATTATATAATTTTTTTTTTTGGTAAGTTGGGCTATTCTATTAATTTCGAAAACATAAAGTTACATATGCTACAGGCTGGGTTGGCAAGCTATGCTTAACAAATCCCAGCCTTTGTTACACTTTTTTTGGGCTGACTCGGGGGAGGAAACTAGCCCAGAAAAAACTTAGAACCGAGAAATACATGATGCGCAGTAGCGTTGACATATCTAAGAAACACAAAGTAAATGATAGCATAAAGGCCCTGAGGGCGAACATGAAAAAAAACAGAAGAGAACTATGCAGCCGCACAGACGTTACTTATCATCTTCATCATTACTGTTGGGGTTCTCCTCCTCAATAGGAAAAGCAGGAGCCTACGCAGCAGCTTCCTCCACATCCTCCACAGTACGCCTGGGAATGATCATATGAGCACAGAGGATGGGGGAGTCTGGATCTATGCCATCGATAACACACGTCTAGATGCCATTGGAGTCCATGACCCAGATGTTCATGTCCTCATCTTCCTTCTCCGGAGCCGTCGAAGGGACAGAATTGTGTTTCTGAGAGTGCATCTGGGGAGAGGAGGTGGACTTCCCAGAGCCACGACCTCCTCTCTGCGCAATATGTCTAGAGGCTTCTTCATGCTGCTCGAGATCGGGACATTGGCGTGTAAAAGTGCTAGAAGAGGAGCTGTCAATCGACTCAAGATGATTATCCTCTCCACGATGATATCGTCCCAGGAGATCCCCTCTCTGACCTCCACAGATAGTGTGTTGGCGAAGACTAGGAGCCATTGTGCACCTGGATCGGGGAGAGCAATTTAGGAGAAACAGTAGCACACAGGGGTGATAAAAGGAGACAAGTATCACACTAGGGCTAAAGGGGAAGAAATATCTGGGGGGCAGATGCACAAGATGGAGAACGAAAATCCAAAGGAGACTGTGCAACTCCACGCTAGGACAGGGGCTTCACAGCCATTTGAATTCGGTGAGAAGCCATAGCAGAGTGAGGGGGGCGAAAGGCCAAGGTAACAGGCTGAGTGAGGAGAGGGGCAGATAGCTCAGCTTTATAAAGGGCAGGGATGAGAGCCATGAGGATAGCGATGAGTGGCCTTCGCACGTATCTGTGTGCTATGATTGAGAACTTGAGTAGGCTCGAGGGAGGGGGTATGGCTACAATACTGGTTAATCATGATGGTTATTAATGGTGATAAATGCAAGGTGATATTCAGGGCATGGTGACATAGTACCTGTCCTCTCGTCATCAATTCTGGTTCTGTGAGTTTCGTGCAAGAGGCTAACGGTATTTGGATCCATAGCAGATGAAGCTCTACGTGGGAGATCTCTGTTATCTGGGTGGAGTGGGATGTGATTGTCACTCATGTCTATTCTGTCACCCGCATCCGGGGAATATTATATAATATTTTGTTATGTAAATAAAAGTAAAATAATTTAATCAAATATTTTCTTATATTTTCACTTTTCATTTTAATATGGAGTTGATATATACATTTTAAAATTATTACTAAAAAAATAAAAATTTAATGTGAGTTTTAAATCAAATATTTCAATATATATGTTGAGATTATATCATATGGATATATGTTTTCTATCTCTCAATATGGGGGCATATATTAACATTTTTATGTGGAGAGTGTGAATCATAAATTAAATATTTTAATATCAATTAATGATATATTATATAGAAAAAGTGAAATAAAAAAATTCTTATAGTTAAAACATTTTATTAGTGCATTGCTCAAAACTATTTTAGATCTATCTTTACTCAAATCTACCAATAGCTTAGAAAAAATTGTTTTGGAGATAAATCTCACCTACTGATTTGTATATAATACTATGAATATTACATCTACCTAATAATTATTGATATTTAAATTAAAATTCTTGAAGCCTATTAAGTAGACATGCTTATTTTCCTAAGAATTATTAGTTGGATGGTATAAATATAAGCTCCAATATTTTGTAGTAGTTAGTAATAAAAAAATTAAGATTTATCTTAAAAATAATTATGGTCTTTGACCATTTTAATTGATTTATTAAGTGAATGGTAGAAATTTAAGCTCCAATATTTTTAGTAGTGGTCAATAATAAAAAAATTAAGATTTATCTTAAAAGTATTTAGACTATTTTTACCATTTTAATTAAATGGACTAATTAAAAAAATGCCATATGAACATGACTTATTTAAGCTCCAATATTTTTAGTAGTAGTAAAAAATAAAAATAAAATTAAGATTCATTTTAAAAGTAGTTATACTATTTTAACCATTTTAATTAAATTGACTAATTAAAAAAATGTCATATAAACATGACTTATAGTTATTTTTGGCATATGGAATTAGTAAGCCATAATATTATAACTAGTACAATCACATGAAAAATATCAATGTGGTTGATATAGCCAAAGGTTTCATTTGTATCTACCATTGATAAATATTTAACAAAAAAAACTATTGCAAAAAAAATGTTATTATTAACTATTGCAACAAAAATATTATTATTAACTTTTATTTTACTTAACTCCTAAGAATTCAAGATCTTCATAAAAAATAGAAGTGTTGAAGAGTTTCTATCCTTTACAACCAAGATATAAGACAAATTTTCTAAAATTAAATATGCTTTGAAAATCCCTAAGAAATTGGTGGGCATTTGGACATCAAAATTTTTAAATTTATCAAAAGTCAATGCAACCTAATAAGCTCTCTAGTCCAAATTTTTTAAATTGATTAAAATTCAATGCAACCAAACAAACTCTTTAACACACTAGAGTTGTTGATAAGCATTAGAGGCATATGCTCAACATATTCCCATGAGAATCAATTTAGATCGTCAATTAAAAAATAAAATAAAAAAGTCAACAGATCCTCATCCACTTTAAGTTGAAATGGGAAGCCTTCCCAAAACTTATTACTTATTTATAAATTAAGAATCTACATAATAAAGTGTGAGTGGATCTCAATGGTTAAAATGATTGTTACACATTTTTTTTTATAGTATATATGTTTAATTATATATTGCTTCTTTCTGAATTATAATAATAATAATAACAAAGTTATAATTTAAATAACTTTTATGATTTTTATTTTTTTTAATCTTGGAAATGTGATATGTATAATTAAGAATTAAGATTTGTCTTCAAGTTAGTTATTTCATTTGAGTTAATTTATTTCAAATTAGTCAATAAAAAAAATATCGTATAAACATGTATCATATTGTGTATTTGGTATTAATAAACCTTGATATTCTCACAGGGTATTGTAATAAAGACTATTTACTAGCTTAACCATATAAATTAAATGGTTAAGAAACAGTATAGGCATCAATCCATAATAAACATCAAAATATTTACTTCATGATATATCTCAAAGCACTTCCTTCTTGTTATGTGTCAAGTTGCTTACAAAAAAAAAAAAAAAAATCACTAACTTATAACTTTATTTAAATTATTATTATTAATTATAAATATATATATATATAAGTTAAATGTATATACATTTAACTAAACATAAAAAGAGATTCTTAACCATTGAGAATTTTAATCTTTAAATAGACTTTGTTACAATACCATGGCTTATCAATACCACATGTCCAAAAAACCATACTTCAAACAATACATGTTTATATGACCTTTTGTTTTTAATTAATCAATTTAATGGAAACAACAAAAAAATGCATAATTATTTTGAAGAATAATCTCAACCTTTCAGTTGTGTTTAATGCTATGAATATTCTAAAATACTCCATGGATGGTAAAGTGGGGCGAATCTTCATGGTCAAGAATATTGCAAAAGTGCAAAAGTTTTTTAAAATGTATATTGCAATTTTTTTTTAAATGTATATATGTTCAACTCATATATTTTCCTTTTATAATTAGTAATTTAAAATAAAATTATATTTTAGTTCTTTTTTATAATTTTTTTAATTTTAGCAATGTGAAATGCATTGTTTTTATAATTAGTAATTTAAAATAAAATTATATTTTAGTTATTTTTTAACTCAAATGAAATAACTAATTTGAAGACAAATCTTAGCATGAATTGATGCTTATTTATTTACTAGCCATTTAATTTATATGGTCGTGCCTTTTTTTTATGATTTTTCGTTAATCTTGGCACGATGAGATTTATAATGAGGTAATTTTTTTGTTTTTTGTTTATAAATCTTGGCATTGCGTAAGTATTTGGATGTCTATCAACATTTAGTTTCCATTTAATTTATATATGGTTGTGTTAGTTAATAACAAGACAAAATCTTTACACCAAATACATAGTCAAAACTGAACTAAAAAGTGGGATTTGGTCCATCATATCACCCTAATATTTCTACATATTTTCCCTCTAAACCCAATAAAAAATCCTATGAAATCTTCCAATTCAATGAAAATTTTCAAATTCAACAATTAAAATTACAACCTTATCTTTTTTTGGTGAGCTACAAAATTCTATTGATTTGTAGAAAAGGAGTACATCAACACATATTAGCCTTCTTCCTACAAGGGATCTACCAATGGTAAAAAGGCAATATTTTAGTCCAAAATAATACATAAATAACATAAAAATTGAGTTCATCACCTTTCTCTCCATAACATGATGTAAACATAGAAAAACATAAAAGATAACATGTTACAAAATTGCAGGTGGATGCCAAAATTTTGAGAGAGTTGTAGAAATCAATTTAGACTGTTACTACCATAATCTGTGAGAACCATGGTGCTAACTAAATAGATGGTGATGAGATTGTGGGCACATAGGAGAATTACAACCTTAATTTAGTTATGGAGTTTTGAATTTATTAAAATACTCAAAATTGTAATTTTCTTACAAAAAATTTTCACAAAATTGAATTATCATGGCATTAAGTTTTCCCCAGATCACAACAAAAAAACATGAGAAATTCTTATATTCAATTACAAGGTGCGAGATCTTCCAAAAATATTGAGGAAGTTCAAAACTACATATACATAATGCAAAATTTTCTACAGTTATAGGCTCAACAAAATTGGATTTTTAGCAAATACATTTACAGTAAGCAAAAGTCAAGGAGGCAAGTCAATAGACATCTTGTCTAAAGGGCCACCTAGAGTGTTGTTCGTGATGCTTCTTTCCTCATCATAATTTCTTGGGCACGGTCCCATCCAGCTAGAAAGGGCCACCTAGAGTGTTGTTGGTGATGCTTCTTTCCTCATCATAATTTCTTGGGCCCAGTCTGCGAGTTGATGACGAATCCCATCCAACTTGTCTCCCATCTGATTAACCTCGGTCTGAACGGCTTGGAGATTTTTCAATTCGTAGATTAGGAACAGGATCTTGGCAAACTATTGTTCTCACTGACTTCATTATGAATTTAAATAGGAGGGTGAGGGAAGAGATCAAAATGGTTGGAGTGGTCGAAGGAAGAGGAGGGAAATTTTTTGTTCACCAATTGGAGGAGGAGTCCTGAACTACGAAGATCCACCAAACAATAACCAAACACTTCAATAACTGGGGAGAGGGATGAGTAGGAGGGGCGCCCTATATAGGATGGCTTGGGGTAGCATAACACTTCAGAAAAGACCTAGAGGAAGAGAGAGAAGAGGCAGGCAGAGACTAATATGATCTTTCAAACTAGAGATGAAGGCTTCAGTATGGAAATACCTCGAGAGAGCGAACAAATTAAGTGAATCTAGGAATCCTATGACCACCTTTAATTCAAGGAAAAATTATTATGGGTGCGTAAGTTAGTGGAGAGGACTCCTAGACAAAAGAGGAAACAACAACCCCTACAAATAGAACTTCCAAATGGATGACTAGTGAGATGTGGGAAGCCTCTGGGATGCACGAAGGGAATTTATTCCCTCGACACCTGTAATTGACAAAGGAAAAAGAATAGGAAAGAAAAAATGAATTCCTTGGCTAAAATTATGACCAGAGACTAACCCAATACTCTTCCAACCGCTGAGAAGAAGGCCGCTTGGCGTGGAGGAGCTCTGAGCATCAGAGGAGGGATAGGAGCAATAAAACCACCATCTAATATATATACCACCACGACAAGCAATGGCACCTTCTTAAACCAGTATATGCTTCATTAGCAACAATTCCCACGCCATGAATGAAGGTCATATATATGTGCAGTCCCACGTTTCAGGAGGCAAATATATCCTAGAATTCATAAATTCAACATAAACCTTCTTCCTCAATGTCAATATGAAGGTGGAGGAGATAATGCAGGGAGGTTAGGATGTAACTAATGCCACACACATGGATTTAATAGACACATGGCCTCCCTCACCATAAAATTCCACCTCAGACCTAGTGACGATGGCCCGATGCCATATGAGAATTGTCAAATTGATTATGGGGGGCATCAAGGGAGTTGAAGTGGGTTGAAGAAACTTCCTCTTAGCATGTAGATCATAGTTCTTTATGTGAGTATCCAAATGGGGAGGTGGATCTTATAGAAATATTGCAAACATTCATAAAATAACTTACTATCCCAACGAACTATTGATATCACATCGACCTACTTTAAGATGACATGCTTGGTTAGCCTCAGAGTCAGCTTCTTTGTTTTGACTTCACAAGATGTGGAAGAATGCTTTGTGAGAAAAGGAATCAAGGATGCTTTTGATCTTACTAAGGAGAATAGAGATGTGGTTGTTCTCTAGAAGAAAGTCTATTTATAGATGTTCAATTATGATAAGGGAGTCTCAACGATTGCAAGTGAAGAGATATATGGATTGTTGGCTAAATGTAGTCCAAGGTGAAGCCCATAATTTTTGCACTTATGGGGCAATGGGATCGGAAAAGCATTTCATTTTGGAATGTGATGCTTTCAGAGACATCAGGGACAGTTATGGCAGTATGTTAGCATTAATTCCATGGCATTGTCTTTTCAGTGAGGGGACTGTTAGAAGCTTGGGTCAGATCATCATCAATTTGAGTAAGAAAATGATTGAATTACATAAGGAAAAAAACAAGGAAGTTGGTAGTCCCATAGACTAGTTTTAGTCTCATGGACGTTAAAATATCATTCATTCATTCATTCAATTTTTTTACCAAGTCCCAATGCATACTTTAATTCCTAAATTCCATCGTGATTTAAGAGAATTCCTCCCCCTCCCACCACCCCTTAATTTTCTATAAATTTATATTTTAACAATTCTAGTTGCCAATTTTTAATAGAGATGAGATATTTTGAATGCACCATATCAAACACTAAACCAAAACGAAACTTCCTCTTAGCATGTAGATCATAGTTCTTTATGCCAAGTATCCAAATGGGGAGGGTGGATCTTATAGCAATATTGAAAACATTCATAGAATAACTTACCATCCCAATGAACCATTGATATCACACTGACTTGCTTCAAGATGATAGACTTGCTTAGCCCGCGAGTCTGCTTCCTTGTTTTGACTTAACAAGATGTGGAAGAATGCATTGTGAGAGAAGGAATCAAGGATGTTTTTTATTTTTCCAAGGAGAAAAAAGTTGTGGTTGTTCTTCGGAAGAGAGTTTGTTTGCAAATGTTGAATTGTGATGAGGGAGTCCCCAACGATTGCAACTGAAGATATATCTTGATCATTGGCTAGTTGTAGCCCAAGGTGAAGCCCATAAATTTATGTAAAGATATTCAATTTTTGACCAAATCCCCATGCATACTTTACTTCCTAGGTTCCATGGAGATATAAAATGCATCCCCTACTTCCGCCCCTCAAATTTATTATAAATTGATATTTAACAAATTCTTTAGTTGCTGAATTATAATAAAAATGAGATATTTTGAATGCACCATATCAAACATTAAACCAAAATAATATTTTATTTTATTTTTTAACCAAAAAAAATAACATCAAGAACAAATTCAAAGAAGCATAATGTTAAAGATTAAAATGATGTCATGATAATAACCTATTTTAAACTTAGTTTATTCCTTCTTTATAAAATTTAAATCTAAAACATAATATATAGTTAATATCAATATAATTATTAAATGGAGAGCATAATAAAGAACAAGGGTTACATAGTAGCTAGTACACTTAGCTTAAATATAGTATAATTAAACTAAAAAATAATATAGAGAGAGATTTCATCACAAAAATAAAACAACTAATAAAATCATGTATTGTTAAATGTCATCACAAAAAATTAAGAAATATAATTAATTAATATTGTTTATATTTTTGTTTTGTAAATTGAGTAGGATTGCTTTTTTTATTCATTTTCAAAAGGGCAGATTACATGATATAATCTCTTGTGAGGCCTCAACCTGCCCTGCTGGGAAACTAGATCTGTTGGCCATTAGAAGGAATTGTGTGCCATCCAAAAACAAAAAACTTTCAGTCTAGCATATTCAGCTTTTAAAGCCATAATGTTGGTGACTTTGACATAGTTTGACAAACTAGACACAAGCCTACTACTTACTTAGTTTAACAACAAGGACTTAAACATAGATAAACATAAACAGTAATGACATCGACACTAAAACTAGCTCATCCCTCTAAGGAATTGATAGGTGTTGGGTCTTTAGCACTGGACCAAGACATTTCCATTTGTTGCGGGTTCTTTAATAGCTTTTCAATTCTGCTCAACTGGGCAATCTCACGTTGGACCTAGAATTGAAGTAGTTGAAAATCCCTCTAGATTCCCTATCTACTTTCATGAATTCAGTAATGTGCATGATGGATTTTTCCACCAAGTGTTTCATTCGCTAGTATAAATGCAGAGTTTGTTGGTACTAGGCTACTCTGCCTCTCATGTTGCCCATATTGGGCACTATCATTTCTCCTTCCAAATTGATTTCCTCCTCCTCAGCTTAACGAGTGAGAGCTTCCTCCCATTTAGCAATAAACTTACTCACTTGGGTAGGTATTTCCTGTATATACGTGAGGGCTTCTTCTGCAATGTGGTCAACCTAGGCCTTACGCCCATACCGTTTATAAGCCCGCGTGGATGGTTCTCCTGTCTCTTTTTGCTAGCCTCTTTTCCACGTCTACCACCTGTTCACCCCTTGCGCTTCCTCTTTCACTACCTTTTCCCACGCCATGCGATACTACTTGACAGTAGAGGGGGACGTGGAAAATCAAGGGGCCCGAGTTGTTCCTACGAAGGTATTTCTTTGCCTTACGGAGGCCTTGATCCTTGAAGCAATGTCGCAGGATGCGGAAGTCTAGTTCAACATCTCAAGCCTCTGTTGGCCATAGCTTCATCACCTTATTCATGATGCATGCAAGGAAAAAAACATACCAAATAAAACACCTGCAGCTCATCCTGCCAGTGTTGCCCTTCTTCCTCGCATGGAGTAGTCCTCGAAAGGAGCACCCCCATCCTCCCCCCCCCCCCCCAATCGCACACGGCCTCCCTCTCCCTCGATACCCTACCACTTTCTCGCAGATAGGCTGGTCTGCCCATCGTACTCTCTTACCTTAAATACCATCATCATTCCTCAATGGTATTTGTGCCCTAGCCACACCCCAAACACCTCGATCAGGGGTTTGTCCTCTACTCAATGATTTGAGAATCAGAATATTTTTGATCTTGAGTTAGTATATTTATCAGATGATCCAATAGGATAATGGTGGCTACCCACCTATTCCACTTGGGGCCCCACCATTGCTTCTTTCAGTTTTTCAATTTCCTTAATTGTAGACCAATTTACTATTTTTAGCAATTTTTCGAGTCTTGAACTTCCGAAGTCGTTTCGAGGTCGTAAACGAATTTTTTTTGGAAAAAACGAGAGAAACATGAAATTTCCTTCATGTTTCTCACATCAAAATTTTTATCCCTCAGATAAATCCTTATAATGAGGTATTTTGCACATCAAACAGAGATCGTATGCCAAAGTTACGTCCCCCGGAAGATTGATGTACCAATTTACTCGAACGTGACCCATAGTTTTGGCCCTTCATCTCTTAAGGTTAGGTTTTTGGATGTTTAGGGTTTTCCATTGTTTCTCAATAATAAATACGCCCTCGAGCCTCATTGTAACACACTTCAGAGGCATGTATCCGCCACATCTCTTCTCAGAGATAAGCTACTAGCGCCCTGGCTAGTTTATTTCCATTCTGTCTGTAAGCATATTTCAGTTATTTTTTATCAATGAAATGAAGTTTTATTTATGTTTCACTCTGATTTTATGTGTATTTATGTATTTCATTGTGTTCTTGCATAAATCCGGATCAATATATCAGAACAGTCTACTCTTTTCAATCCTTCTTTTCATTTCCCAAACAAGGTAGGGGTATAAGGAGTTACGGCTCGATCTGGTTGAACCTTTTCAAGATCAGCCTCGCAAACCACGATGGCCGCCCATGGAGGAAGAAAAAAAAACATGAGGGAGTAGGAGATCCTATCAAAATATTGCTCGAGGAGGCCCTTGAGAAACAAAGGAATGCACTGATGGATAAGTTTGCCCATATCCTTCAACGGTTGCCCACTAGCGGCGCATCTACATCCAACAGTCACTCTGGAGGTGCCACTCCTTTTAAGGTACAACTAAACTTTGGCATTCCCATATTTGAGGGCCAAATAGTTTCAGACGATGTAGATAGATGGTTGAATCTATTAGAAGGATATTTCTCGGTTCATGACTTTTCCGACCGGGAGAAGATTATTTTTTCACTCCTCAAAGTTGTCCCCCATGTAAAGGACTAGTGGGAAACCTACTATGAGAAAAAGGATGAGGGGGAACCGTCTCTGTTCTCAGCCATACCCACTTGGAATTCTTTCTGAGATACCATCAAGGAACAATATTATCTCGTGGGGAGCTATGAGGATAAGCACATACAATGGACTACACTGCGGCAAAAAAGGGATCAAGATGTGCATGAGCTGACAAATTTGTTCCATACCCTATGCACAAAGTTAGGTATCCAAGATTCAAAGAAACATTTGGTGTTGAAGTAAAGCAGTTGTGTGCACATATACATTCAAGAGGAAATGGATTTCCTCGATATCTCCTCTCTTGGTACGACATACCGGTATGTTGCCAAGGTTGAGCAGAAATTCAAACAGAAGAAGCGAGACTTTGGATCTGCAAATCAAAAGCAAGGGAAAGGTGCCCCCAAACCGCAGAACAAAGGAAAATCCAAGGCATGGCGGCTCAAGACAATCTGAAAAAGCTGCAAGCAAATAAAAACACCACGAAAACAAATAAGGACACAGGGAAGTGGTGTGAGTTCCATAAGAGCTCCACTCACAACACAAGTGAGTGTCGGGCCAAGCAGTCACTGGTGGCCAAGAAGAAGGATTCTGAATTAGATGAATTCTCTGAATCTGAATCAAAACCTCAAAAGGGGAATGAAAAAGGGAAGCATTAAATTTTGGGGAAGGAAAAAATCATCCACACAGACCACCAACCCCTGCAATTCATATAGATGCAAGGGAAGTTGGAGAACGATCACCATCAGAAGTGGCCCACATATCTGCAATAGTTTCATTTGAACATCAAGTACAAGAAAGGTAGCACCAATAATGTTGCAGACTGCCTCAGCTGACCACCGATCATGGTGCTAACCACCTTTCTCAACTCTTGTGGCAACGAGACTTTTGATTAGCCGCTTCTCTAAAAGATCAATTTAGAATTCGGCCACACATACAAGACACTCTTGGAGGGTACGTAAGTTCCAAATTTTCACCCCCACGCTACACTGCTATGTCACCTGGGACACCTTTTTGTTCCTTCAAGTGAGTGTGCCAAGATAATTTGGGAAGCGCACTACAGTCGGGTCATTGGGCATTTCGGGATCGAGAAAATAGTGGAATTATTGTAGAAGTATTTCTATTGGTTGAACCTTTCGATCGGATGTCGGGAAGTACATCAGATCCTGCATTGCTTGTGTTATTTCCAAACCGACCATCAACAGGCAAGGCCTATATACTCCGCTACCTACCCCGAGTTGACCTTGGGAATCCATCTCCATGGATTACATGTCGGGCCTTCCTTCTACTAAGCATGGAAATGATTTTGTTTTCATGGTCGTTAACAAATTCTCGAAGATGGAAATTATGGCGGCCTGCAAGAATAATATCACAATAGAAGCCAATTCTAAACTCTTATTTGAACAAGTGTGGGTGCACTTTGGGATCGCACATTCCATCATCTCAAATTGGGATAGAAGGTTCATCAACACATTTTGGTCCAGCCTTTGGTCAATGTTGGACACCAAGCTCACCAAGTCCACAGTTGACCATCCCCAAACTGATGGCCAGACAAAGGTCGTCAACTGAATGACCGTACACATTCTACGCATGTAAAATTCAAAGCATCCACGCACATGGGATTAGAGCCTTCCCTATGCACAACACAATTATAACCTGACTCTCCACAACTCAACCGGCCATATCCCCTTTCAGGTGGGCTTGGGATTCCAACCACTATGTCCATTAACATATCCATGCCATTTACGACTACTCAAGCAGATTCAGCTCATGTCCAATCTGAATATGACAAGGTGAACAACTTCATTGATTGCTTTCAGCACATCCGCCAATAGGTTCATGACATATTGGATAGACCCAATGCTAAGTACAAGCAACGACATGATCAACATCGGGTGCCACACAAATTCTAGGTGGGCGACAAAGTGTGGCTACATTTGCAGAAGGAGTGCCTTGTTGGACCCCACCGCAAGCTTCACCCACTCCGATATGGGTCATACACCATCACTAAGGTTGTAGGGTCCAATTATTTCGAGCTCAGTATTCCACCATTCCTTGGTCTGCACCCAGTGTTCAATGTGGACCGCCTTCGGCCATACTTCCCACCTCTACTAGACACCTCTGACATTGCAGAACAACTCACACCAATAAAGTTAAACCCATACTTCATGGAACAGGCCACCATATATCGTATCATGGACATGAAAATCAAGAAAACTCGATAGCAAAAGATCCAACTGTATTGGGTTATCAAAGTTGGCCAACTCCTGCTCTAAGGCAAATGGTTCACTAGGGACCAAGTTCAGCGAAAGTTTCCTCATCTCATGGAGAAACTCAATGCAATGGGGAAAGGGGGGAGGAATGATCTAGGTGGATATTGGTTCCCACCCACCTATTCCACTTGGGGCCCCACCATTGCTTCTTTTAGTTTTTCAGTGTACTATTTTTAGCAATTTTTCGAGTCCTGAACTTCTGGAGCCGTTTTGAGGCCCTAAACGACATTTTTTGGAAAAATCAGGAGTAACATGAAAGTTATTTTAATGTTTCTCACATCAAAAGTTGTAGTCCTCAGATAGATATTTCTAACGAGGTATTGTGCACATCAAACGAAGATCATATGCCAAATTTACGTCCCCAAGAAGATTGATGTACCAATTTACCCAGACGGGGCCCATAGTTTTGGCGCTTCATCTCCTAGGGTTATTTTTTTGGATGTTTAGGGTTTTCCATTGTTTCTCAATAATAAATAGGCCCTAGATGCTCATTGTAACACAGTTCAGAGGCCTGTAGCCACCACATCTCTTCTCAGAGATAAGCTACCAGCGTCCTAGCTATTTTATTTCCATTCTGTCTATAAGCATATTTCAATTATTTGTTATGAATGAAATGAACTTTTATTTCTTCAGCATCTCTCCTTTTATGTGTGTTACGGGAAAATATACCCTAAGTCCTTGGGTTGGGAGACCTAATAGATCGGATGGCATGTCATCACAAGAAGGACTCTAATTACCAGTTTTTATGCTTTAAACTAGAAAATGAGGATTGTGGAACTTACCCATTTATCCTTCGTTTTAGGTCGATCCCGTAGGGTGAAAACCCTATGCTACTCCTCGTGCTCCAAAACCTATAAATCATTCAAGAACAAGCACATAAAATAGTTGTACAACATATGTCCTAGATGTTAGCATATTAGCATATATAATCTCAAAAAAATAACATGAAATAAATTATTCAAGATTATTAAGCATGTATAAGAAACACATAACACATGAACATCAGGAACAGGATGGCACTTATTTTATTGATAACATGTACATAAAATAGTGGATAAATCACCTAATATCTGCCACGGCCTTGAGAAAAACCGTCCTCTGGATTCATCCAGCCCTAGCCTCACAAAACTTCTTCCATAAATGGTGCACAAAGGATGTCACATAGAATGAGGGTGATCATTACTAGGAAACAAGGGTTTCCTGGACCGAGGAAGTGTAGGAGGCACAGGGGAAATATCAGACTTGTTCAGGGCTATAGCAGCTATAATATCAATAATATTCTCTCTCCTCCCTTAGGCCATTCCCTTTAGGTGTATTTATACTGCCTCAAATTAGTTTTTTCAGTTGGGGAACAGTTAGGCCACGAGCTGGGGTAGTTAAGTTATAGGAAAAATCATAAACCCTGCCTCAATAATAGGGAAATTATATATTTTAATATTTTAAATAGCATACGCAAGTCAACTATGGATGGTCCCGCGAGTGCACGTGGAAAAAACTGGGCAGAGTCGTGTATGGATTTTAAAATATTTTTTTTTGATAAATATGACCAAGTCTGAATGGAAGGGCTGCCCAAGGCCAATGCATTTGTCATCAATTATATAAAGGTGATAAATGATGCTATAACATATTCCCCCTAATATATGAGGTCAGAAGGGATACATGATGGCCGAAATGTGTTGTGTATAGAAAGAACCTTGCGAGGACTAGAGAGGACTTCACTAGATTTCAACCTACCAAAAACCAATCATAGACATCAGAAAGATAGCTCAAGTTTGAGGTGGGAATACCCATGCTCAGTGAAATAAATCATGTCCGCATATCAAGTATGGAGTGGATCCAATATGTATACAAGTATAACTGAAATGTAAAGTACATAGTGAATCATCTGATCACTGCCCGGAAATACAAGTCAAAATCATGTCCAAGTATCACATATAGAAGACTGATCAATGATGTTGCATATATATTTGATCATTGAAGTCACAAATGAATCTCCAAGTACCAAATCATAAGTGGTGGAACAAATGGTACAACACGCAACTTGGGTGCCAACATATAATATGTTGTTGTGATGGAACTGCAACGTATAAGGGTGGATGGTGTCACTGGCAGGAAACTGAAGGAGTTTTCAAAGTGAACCAAAACATGTTGATGCAAACCCAAGGTCTTCACCGGTCACCATGGAAAAATTCTACACAATTGGAATAAATGATTTGAGGTCGACCATGTGAGAAATCGGTTGATTACAGGTCATTGATGTATATCGTTAACAAACGTGAGACAACCCATTGATAATGATAATGAGCGTTAAGGTGCCCTAGTACAATCTAACAAGTGCGAATAAATGAGTTGAAGTTGATCACTTGAGAGAATATACCAATCAGGAGACATTAATGTATTCTCACTGTCGATAGCGAAGGAATCTGCCACTGATGACTGCAAACCCTAAGGTACTGACAAAAGGACTCTAGGCCTTATTCCCAGAGCAATGAGTCAAATTCGATGGGAAAAGATCTGCTAGAAGGAAGGCATTAAGGCATTCCACATCATTCCAGCGCAAGTGTAATCCACAGCCCAAGATTTGGAAGGAATCGAACAAAGCAAAGTGAAGTAACCAACCCAAAGTATGTTTCTAGCATGCACAAAATGTAGCTAGCGCATGGCAGAAACCCTCTGAACCAACCAATAATGAAAGCTGACAAAGAAGCGAGATATCCACCGATAGGGTCAAATGGAAATCAAGGTATTGCACGAATCCCAGGTGTGATAATGTAATCTAAATTCAAACACAAGGGAAACCACTCAATCAAAGATCCATGATGTTGATCAAATGCTGAGCACAAGGTCACCAATCAATGATGTAAATAGGGCCAGGGTGTGGCTCTAGGTTTACTCTCAGAGCAATATGTCGAAGTCGATAAGAGACAAACCCGCCAGCAAGAAATCAATGGAGAACTTCTCAAACCAGCACGAGAAAAGGACCAAATAGCTGATGTGATAGAACAAGACTCGGACAGACCGAGATGGCCGACTGAAAAATGAGTCGATACACCGCAGAAAGGCCGACTCAAGCTAACTTCCCTTGAACAAATTAAGCACGATTCATTTTTACTATGGCAGCAAATGATAACTCTGTATAAGTTTGTCATGCAGGAGGCATAAATAAACCCTCCATATGGTTTGAATTGATAACCAACCGGGGAAGTACTGACTCGATAACAAGGTTATGGCTTCTCCTAAGTCAAAAACTAAAACCATCCCAAATGGAGAAAATACTTAGCTTTTTATGCTTTTTTCAAGGGCGAAAAAACAGACTCTGTAGCCGCCATCAAGTATGGAAGTATTGTCCGATTCCCGCTCTTTCTCAAGTATTTAATATCTTTTTTGTCTTTTTCATATTTCAAAGACTGAAAAGGAATAAAATAATTCCTATAGTAAAATGGATAGAACGAGTGTCGGTAAAAAAATGCACTAGTTCGTGGCATAGGAAAAATCCTATGCTCAATGCAAGGTGGCGAAAACTGGTAAGTGACCTGTTGTGGTCCTGTGTTTTGATAGATTGGCTAACCAAAAGACAAGGCAACATCAAAACCAATCTTTATAGTTCCAAGATCTAGTCCTCCTGTTCTCAGAGAGGGATCTCTCAAATTGTTTGCAAAGATATGTCTTGTTTGTTTTTAAGTGTTGATTTTAGACTAGTTATTAAGTGTAGGTGTTTGTTTGGTTTGTTTGTTTGGTTGGTTGGATTGGCACGACAGAAGATGAAAGGTCTAGGTAGTATAGATAGAAATAAGAAGTGTCATTTTCATTAGGCAATGGAGTCAAAATGAAGTTGGTAACAGGCTCATAAGTGGATATTTTTGGGTATGTGTTATATTCTTTCCACGACTAGCCCCACGCGCTGTACGTTGTGTCTAAAAGAAACAGGTCACAAGGGAGGAGGCAGCCCGAAAATTGTTTTGGTGTGCGGACCCACTCATAGGCAGAACCACCCATGTTTTGTGCATGAGTTTGCACATGGTTTTGGGGTATGATGGTTTTCAACCCCTGGTATTTTGTAGATCCGGTCAAGGGAACTAAGGTTATGTTCAAATCTAGGGTTAATGGATTGGGGTTTATGTATGCTTCGGCATGTATATATATGTGTTGTAACACTAAAAGGAATATAATGAAAAATCAAGTTGGTCGTCCCGATTTGGGATCCAAGGGAAAATCTCTGTGTTTATCTGTTTTATGTTTTATGCTCTCGCTATTGTTTATTTTCTGTTATAAGATTCGTGTGTAGATAATTTTTGTTCAGGGCTAAAACCTACATTTGGTATCAGATCTGTTTTGGCTTCAAGGGGACGCCTTTTCTGCTGAGGGTTTTTTGCTCGGGCTTGAGGTAGACCATGTTCAGTAGGAGATATGCGGGATCGATTCTTGCGGTGAAAGAAGATGGCGAGCGGTGGGAAGATAGATATCAAGAAATTTAATGGTCAGAGCTTTGAGTTGTGGAAGCTCAAGATGGAGGATCTGCTGGTGGATAAAGATCAGTGGATCGTGGTAGATCCAAGTACTAAACCAACGGCAATGTCAGATGAAGACTGGAAGAAACTGGATCGGAAGGCTAAGAGCACAATACGATTGTGTGTCTTAGATTCAGTATTTTTGAATGTATCTGGGGAAGCTACGGTGAAGAATTTGTGGGAAAAAATTGGGACTTTGTAACAATCTAAGTCTCTGGTGAATAAGTTGTTCCTGCGGAAGAACTGTATAACCTGAGGATGAAGGATGGAGACTCGGTGACAGAGCATCTGAATGCCTTCAATATTGCGGTAAGTCAGCTGTCATCTGTTGATATTAAAATCTCAGATGAAGATAAGTGCATCAGTTTGTTGTGTTCTCTACCAGACTCGTGGGACAGTCTGGTTATTACAATAGGTAGCAATACAACTACCTTGAATTTTGATGACATTGTCTCAGCCTTGCTGTCGGAGGAAATGAGACGGAGAAATATGGAGGGTCAAAATGGAGATGTCTTATCTATATGAGGAAGGTCCCAAAACAAAAACAATAATAAGGTTTCGAGTGGGAGATCCAAATCTAGAGGGAGATCTAAATCTCCTGGAAATTTTGTAAAGGTATGTTGGAAATGCGAAAAGGAAGGGCACCACAAAAAGGACTACAGATCTAAAGCTCCTGAGAAAGGAAAGGTATCTGATGATGCTCCTTCTGCAGAGGCAAAGACCACCTCAGATGAAGGTGGGGATGTGTATTTGGCTTCTTCTTCAAGTACACATGTAGATCATGAGTCATGGCTGATTGACTCAGGTGCATCCTTTCACTTCACTCCCCATAGGGAGTGGTTCTGCGAGTATGAGAAATATGGTGGTGGTGATGTCTTCCTAGGGGATGATAGGAAGGCCAGAATCGTCGGACGTGGAAAAGTCAAGCTGAAGCTGCAAGGTGGAAGGATTAGAACACTTCCTGGTGTTCTGCATATTCCTGCATTGGCCAGAAATCTGATTTCTGTAAGCAAGATGGATGATGCAGGTGTAA
The DNA here is from genome assembly GCA_034641835.2 of Pinus albicaulis. Lineage (NCBI taxonomy): Eukaryota > Viridiplantae > Streptophyta > Pinopsida > Pinales > Pinaceae > Pinus > Pinus albicaulis. The sequence goes on along the minus strand of CM076574.1, from coordinate 1,269,071,216 downwards.
AAACAATGTTCGAGAAAGATGCATGCAAGATGGTTCGGGGAGCACTGGTATTAATGCGGGGAGTTCGGACTGGAACTCTGTACAAGCTACAAGGTAGCACTGTTATTGATGGGTGTAATAGTTATGTGGTTCCTGAAAGTGGAGCGGAAAGCCTAGTTGTCTCTGGAGAAAAGACCATGTTATGGCATCAAAGGCTTGGACATATTGGAGAGAAGGGCCTTCGGATACTGCATAGAAATGGTATGGTAGAAGGTATGTCTAATTTTTCTCTGGATTTCGATTTCTGTGAACATTGTGTATATGGGAAGCAGAATCGGGTGAGTTTTCCTTCTGGTGCTAAGAGGGCAAACAAGATATTAGAACTTGTGCACAGTGATGTGTTTGGACTTGTGTCAGTTCCATCACTGGGAAAGTCTGTGTACTATGTTTCATTCATAGATGACTTCTCAAGGAATACATGGATACATTTCTTGAGGAAGAAATCTGAAGTCTTTGACAAATTTAAAGAATTTAAGGCTCTGGTGGAAAACCAGACAGAGAAGAAGATAAAGGCGCTAAGGACAGATAATGGTGGGGAGTTCTGCAAGAAGGAATTTGAAGAGTTCTGTAAGAAGTGTGGTATAGCACGGCAGAAGACTACTCCATACACACCTCGGCAAAATGGAGTTGCAGAAAGAATGAATAGAACACTGATGGAAAAGGCAAGAAGCATGCTCAGTGGTACCGGGTTAGGACAAGAATTCTGGGCAGAGGTAATGGAGACTGCATGTTACTTAGTTAACAGATCACCTTCATCGGTGTTGGAGGATAAGACTCCACATGAGGTATGGACTGGTAAGAAACCCTCTCTTTCACATCTAAGGGTATTTGGATGTGATGCATATGTACATGTTCCAAAGGAGAAAATGACCAAGTTGGATAATAAATCTGAAAGGTGCATCTTTATTGGGTACAAGGATGGTTTAAAAGGTTACAAGCTTTGGAACCCGGAAACAAGGAAGGTTGTGTACAGCCGAGATGTGGTGTTTAGAGAGGTGAAATATGTTGTTAAACATGAAATCATACCAAAGGAACCTGAGAAGATAGAGTTTGAATTAAAGGAGTATGAATCAGACTCTACAGCAGAAGAAGATTCAGAAGAGGAAGAGCCACAAACTCCAGTTTTGAGAAGATCAGTTCGAGAAAGAAGGAAACTAGAAAGGTATAGTCCATCTACTTTCTGTTCAGGTTTTTCCTTAACTATAACTAATGATGATCCCAGAACTGTCAGGGAGGCAGTAGATTCAGAGGATGTAAAACTCTGGAAGGAGGCCATGGTTGATGAAATGGCATCCTTGCCAAAAAATGAGGCATGGAATCTGGTGGAGATGCTGGCTGGAAGGAAGCCCATTGGGAGCAAATGGGTGTTTAAGAAGAAGATGAATGTAGAAGGCAAGGTGGAGAAATACAAAGCTCGGTTGGTAGCAAACGGTTATTCCCAGGTGCTGGGAATTGATTTTGGTGATATTTTTTCTCCTGTTGCCAAGGTTACTTCTATTAGATTACTTTTATCTGTTGCTGCTGCATTTGATTTTGAGATAGAACAGATGGATGTGAAGACAGCATTTCTTCACGGGGATCTAGAAGAGGAGATCTACATGAAGCAACCTGAAGGCTTTATGGTGAAGGGTAAGAAAGAACTGGTATGCAGGTTGAAGTGTAGAAATTTGCTGAATAATGAATTTTTATTCACCGAGATTAACCTGGGCACACATCAATTCGAATTGCATGCACGACACATAATCTCTTCTACAATTAATCGTCACATGCGGAAAGAAAAGAAGCGACAGAACATCAATTCATCACACACATTTAACACAGTATGTACGGGGAAAGCTTATAGCTTAAAACCCCCAGCTATATGTATCATATAATGGATGAGAAACATGTAACTTTACACAATACAATACTCCTCACAAGTACTCAGTACTGTCTCGAAATGCTACACACAAACTAGCTCAGTTTTGAACAGGTTACGGGTTCAAAACTCCTCCACAAGTCTGCCTGCCTCTACTGCGCAATCCAAAGTGTGAAATGTAGCTGAACCAAGTTTGAATTCACCTTGATTGAACAGCGCAATCATCACTGGCACTCTCATCCCACTGATTGTGCAAATCTCATGCACAACTAATGTACAACTGCTGTCGATCTCACCCTTTCATCTACCTCTTCCACTTGTCTTCACTGAACTGTCCATGCACTGAGTTAAATTGATGTGTTCTTTAGTTGAATAATGAGTTAATATCAGTGAATTAAATAATATTTAATTCACCCAACTCATCTCTAGTGTAATCGTCAGTTAAACTGATCACAACTAGTTCAACTAGTTAACCAGAACACAATCTCCATCAACTCCTCAATCAACTCCACCAAGACTCTGCCACATGAGTCTAACTGAAGTCTATTACACATTAGCTCAACCAAACACATGGGAATAGCGTAAATCCTCATGTCAGCTGCATGCCCCACCTCCGGGGGTCAAACTGAAGTGCTCCAAGAGAGTAAATTGAAGTTTAGAGTCCAAATATTATTAAGGGTAAATAATATTTGACTGTTCTATTTTTAGCCCGGCAGTCTAAAAATAGACTTCGACCTAAATGTCTAAAAATAGAGGTCCATCTATTTTTACCAACATGACCAATCCTCCAAGAATAGCATACTGCAACTCCCAGTACATGATCCATATGTCTAAAAATAGACATAGTCTAAAAATAGACTTTGCGCCAAAAATAGCCTGCGGGCCCACTTGGTGAAGGCGACTTCATTTCACCAAGCTCCATCATCTTGTTGCATTTTCAACACTCCCTCTCAAAAAGATATGGATTATCTTCAACCCCTATCCTCCCTCTGTGGAACTCGAATTTGCTCCTGGTGAGCACCTTCATCAAGATGTCTGCATCCTGATCCTCCGTGGGAATATATGAAAGCATCATGATCCTCCGCTGAACACAGTCTCTGATATGATGGTACCTGATGTCGATGTGTTTGGATCTATCATGAAATACTGGATTAGCCAAGAGCTTGATGCAGCTCTGGTTATCACAATAAATCACTGTAGGCTCCAAATGCAACCCGAACAATCCAACGAGGATCTTCCTCATCCAAATAGCCTCGCATGCAGCCAAGCTTGCTACCATGTACTCGGCCTCTGCTGAACTGAGTGCCACGGATCTCTGCTTCCTGCTGTACCAGGAAACTGCTGTCGACCCAATGCTGAAAACTCCTCCAGAAGTGCTCTTCCGGTCCGTTGGACTCCCTGCCCAATCTGCATCAGTGAAACCAGAAAGCTTCACTCCATCCTCCTGTCTGTACCAGAGACCATATCCCGATGTGCCTCTGATATAGCGCAATACATGCTTGCCCGCCTTCCAAAAGAGCTTGGTAGGCTTAACCATAGCTTGCGAAAGCTGGTTAACTGCATAGCATATATCGGGTCGTGTATTGACCAGATACATAAGCGACCCCACCAATTGTCGATAGATAGTGGCATCCACTACCTCCGCTGAAGTAGCATCCTCCTTCCTCAAACCACCAGGAAGAGGAGTGTCAACAGGCTTGTAGCCTTGCATGTTGAACCTCTCCAGAATCTCCCGGGCATACTTTCCCTGAGAAACAAACAGTCCTCCGCTGCGTTGCCAAATCTCCAATCCCAGGAAATAATGAAGGATGCCCAAGTCCTTCATCTCAAACTCTCGTGCAAGATCCTCCTTGCATGAAAGTATCAACTGCTCATCGCCAGTCAAAATCAGATCATCTACATACAATACGATGATCAACAACTTCCCCTCCACCACAATCTGGTACAGGTTTGGATCCGCCTCACTCTTGGAGAATCCAAGCCCGGTGAAGTAGCTGTCTATCCGAGTGTACCAAGCACGAGGTGCTTGCTTCAGCCCATACGGTGCTCTCTTGAGTCGGCACACATGCGACTCACTGCTGAAGATCTCGAAACCTTCAGGCTGCTCTATGTACACCTCTTCCTCAATAACTCCATTGAGGAACGCAGTCTTCACATCCATCTAATGAATGTGCCACCCCATCTGCGCTAAGAGAGCAAGGATCGTCCGTATGGAAGAGTACCTTGCGACAGGTGCAAAGGTCTCCTCATAATCGATCCCCTCGATCTGTGAGAAGCCACGGGCGACAAATCTCGCCTTGTACTTCTCCACACTCCCGTCAGCCGCCTGCTTCACTTTGTAGACCCATCTCGAGCCTACCACTGATTTCCCCTCTGGTCTTGGGACAATCTCCCATGCACTGTTTCTGACGATCGAATCATACTCTTCGATCATGGCAACTACCCATGCGGGCTCCTCCACAGCTTCCTCGAAAGAGGATGGCTCCGTCATGACACATTTTATCACAAGATCCATGTATCCAGTGTACCGATCCGGTGACTGTCTCTGTCTACGCTGTGTTGTAGGTGGTCCTACAGCCTTCTCTGCATCTTGAGCCAGTCGCTCAGCTTCTTTAGTGCGCTCGCGCCCTCTGATGGTTGGCGCTGCATGAGTGGTCTCTTCCACTCCATGAACCTCATCTTGTGGCTGATCCACATCCTGAGACTCATCCTTGGGAGCTAACAGCTCCTCCTCTGCATGCAAGTGTGGCTCCCTCTCAAGCAAACACAGCATGGCTTTCTCCTCCTGAAATTTGATATCCCGTCGCACAACAGTCTTGCGACTGTCTGGAAAATACACTCGATAGTTGTGGGGTGTATCAGTGTACCCCACAAATATCCCTTCCTTTGCGGTCGGCTCCAGCTTCTTTCTGGCATCCTTTGTGACATGCACGTACACAGGTGAACCGAAAATCCTCAAATGGGAAATGTTAGGCCTCCTGCCAGAAAACGCCTCCTCAGGTGTACTCATGCCGAGTATCTTGTGAGGACAACGGTTCTACACATATACTGCTATGTTGCATGCCTCAGCCCACAAGTGAAGGGGTAGGCCCTGATCATGCAACATCTCCCGTGCAGCACCCACGATCGTTCTATTCTTTCGCTCAGCTACCCCGTTCTGCTATGGGTTATGGGGTGTGATGAGCTCTCTCCGAATCCCTTCTGCACTGAAAAAGTCCTTGAATTCAACAGAGATGAATTCACCACCATTGTTGCTCCTAAGAGCCTTCACCTTCTTCCCCGATTCCTTCTCGACCAGTGCTTTAAACTCACAGAACTTAGCGAATGTATCGCTCTTCTTCTGCATGAAGAAGATTCAGCACTTTCGAGAGAAATCATCAACAAAGATCACATAGTATTTGTGCTTTGCTGTCGAAGCTACTGAGAAAGGACCACACACGTCTGTGTGAGCTCTCTCAAGGATCGTCGTGGCGCAACTATCCTTCTCGTGAAAGGTGGCTTTCACAAACTTTCCTAAGGTACATCCCTTGCACTGATCTGACTGTGAAAGTGTACCCTTAGGAAGTCCAGTAGAGATCTGCTGCAGTATCTTCAAAGCTCCATGGTGAAGGTGGCCCAATCTCCGGTGCCACAGTTCGCCCTCATCATCCCGGCTCACCACTCCTTCCGCCTTGCATGCCATTGCTGCGTAGCCATCTACTTGTAACTGATAAAGGTTCTTGACTCGAACCCCTATCTTCCGGGTCTCTCCAGTAGTCTTACTGCGCAGGAGAGCTTTTCCTTCGCTGAAGACCACATCATACCCCTTGTCTTCCAACATCACCAAAGAGATCAAGTTTTTCTTCAATCCGGGCACATGCATCACATCCTTCAATACGAAGGGTTTACTAGAATCCCTCTGAAATGATATGGTACCGATACCGGTCGCACTGTATCTACCATCATCGCCCATCTCGATGTGCACGCCCAGATCTTTGTCTTCCAGATCATAAAACAAATCTCGATCTCCTGTCATGTGAAATGACGCACCACTATCCAAGAACCACACTGATCCCATCACACTTGATACCAAGCATGTGATCAGCAAAAAATCTAACTCAAACTGCGAGGCCAAGGCCTCTCCATCTCCAGATCTAGCAGCTTGCTTGTTTTTCTTCTTCTTCGGACAATTTGTGGCATAATGTCTGTGATCATGGCAGTGAAAACACTTCACCTTAGCCATGTCTTGCTTCTTGCCCTTTGCACCGGAATGAGAAGATTTCTTGCTCTTCCCCTTCTTTTCTTTGGCAACCAAAGTGCATTTTTCTTCATCAGCTCCCTTTGATGAAGATCCGTCCCTGGTATTTCGCCGGATCTCCTCTTGCACCAAATCAGACCACAGTCTTTCCCATCCGGGAAATTTCTCCCGACCATTGACACTATCCTGATACATATGCCAAATTCTCGAAAGACCCAGGAGAGCCAAGCTCACCAGTTCCTCATCATCTACAGTCACCCCCACACTTCCTAGCTCATCCCTGCATTGGGTGATCCTCGTGAGGTACTTGGGTATGCTGTCTCCTTTCTCCATCTTGATGTTCTTGAGTCTATCTTTGAGTGCCAGCTTCCTTTGGTCGCTCTTGCTTTGGTATAGATCTGTCAAGGCTTTCCACATCAAATATGGAGAAGCCTTTCCATGCAGGCTGGACACAATGTGATCCTTTACGCCCTCCAACAGGATCCTTCGACATTTTGCTTGTTTCTTTTGCCATGCTTCGACAACAGCAGCATCAGTAGAATTAGGCTTTGGAATCTCTTTCTCCACGAATTCCAACAGCCCATTCTCATCTAATACAGCCTCCATGTGGTCTTTCCATGCAACATAATTCGAACTGCCTTCCAAGGCATATTCTAGTCGCAATCCGTTGAAAGACATTTTCGCCTCGGCACCAAGAACACAAATCTGCAAATTCGAATTTCACCACCAGCTGATAACTCAACCGCTTCCGATCTACACTTGAGAACAAATTATTTCCAAATCAGAGATTGACTGCATGGGCATTTACCAGACCTTTCACTTTCATAGAAAGATGAATTCCGAAGGCTACCTGGCCCTTATGCAGGCTCTGTCCGAGGAAATAAATTGCAATCACTGTAATAGATCTTCGACGATTAATATCGCTCCGATACCATGTAGAAATTTGCTGAATAATGAATGTTTATCCACCGAGATTAACCTGGTCACACATCAATTCGAATTGCATGCACAACACATAATCTCTTCTACAATTAATCGTCACATGCGGAAAGAAAAGAAGCGACAGAACATCAATTCATCACACACATTTAACACAATATGTATGGGGAAAGCTTATAGCTGAAAACCCCTAGCTATATGTATCATATAATGGATGAGAAACATGTAACTTTACACAATACAATACTCCTCACAAGTACTCAGTACTGTCTCCAAAAGCTACACACAAAACTAGCTCAGTTTTGAACAAGTCGCGGGTTCAAAACTCCTCCACTAGCTGCCTGCCTCTACTGCGCAATCCAAAGTGTGAATGTAGCTGAACCAAGTTTTAATTCACCTTGATTGAACAGCGCAATCATCATTGGCATACTCATCCCACTAATTGTGCAAATCTCATGCACAACTAATGTACAACTGATGTCGATCTCACCCTTTCATCTACCTCTTCCACTGGTCTTTCACTAAACTGTCCATGCACTGAGTTAACTGATGTGTTCTTTAGTTGAATAATGAGTTAATAATTAGTGAATTAAATAATATTTAATTCACCCAACTCATCTCTAGTGTAATCGCCAGTTAAACTGATCACAACTAGTTCAACTAGTCTCAACTCCATCAACTCCTCAATCAACTCCACCGAACTCCGCCACTTGAGCTCTAACTGAAGTCAACCATGCATTAGCTCACCAAACCCATGGGAATAGCGTAAATCCTCATGGCAGCTGCATGCCCCACATCCGGGGGTCAAACTGAAGTGCTCCAAGAGAGTAAACTGAAGTTTAGAGTCCAAATATTATTAAGGGTAAATAATATTTTACTTTTCTATTTTTAGCTAGGCAGTCTAAGAATAGACTTCGACCTAAATGTCTAAAAATAGAGGTCAATATATTTTTACCAACATGACCAATACTCCAAGAATAGCATCACGCAACTCACTACATAGTCCATATGTCTAAAAATAGACATAGTCTAAAAATAGACTTTGCGCCAAAAAATAGCACAACGGGCCCACCCAGTGAAAGCGACTTCATTTCTGGCTCCATCATCTTGTTGCATTTTCAATAGAAGAAGTCTCTATATGGGTTAAAACAGTCACAAAGGATGTGGTATCAGAAATTTGATACCTATATACGGGGACTTGGCTACACCAGAAGCAAGGAGGATCACTGTGTTTATTTTAAATTAATTGGTGACCGTGTTATTTATTTGGTCTTATATGTGGATGATATGTTGTTGATTGGAAATGACAAAGAAATTATCCAAGATTTGAAGACCCAACTGTTCTCCAAATTCGACATGAAGGATCTTGGTGATGCAAACTATATTTTGGGCATGGAAATTAAGAGAGATCGGGCAAAGAGGAAGCTCTGGTTAAACCAGAGGAAGTATGTCGAGACTATATTGCAGAGGTTCAATATGCAGGATAGTAAACCGGTGAATTTTCCTATTCCTGTAGGTGTAAAGCTGTCTGCTGAACAGTGTCCCAAGACACAAGAAGAAGAGGATTATATGTCCCGTGTTCCATATGCAAGTGCAGTGGGTAGCATGATGTATGCAATGGTCTGTACTAGACCAGACATTGCACATGCAGTGGGAGTATTGAGCAGGTTTATGTCAAACCCAGGGAAGGAGCATTGGACAGTAGTGAAGCGGGTTTTCAGATATTTACGTGGCACTAGTGATTATGGCTTGTGCTACCAGGGAAGACCGGGATTGGAAAGAATGTTGGACATTCGTGGTTTTTTTGATGCAGACTGGGCTGGAGATCTGGACCAAAGAAGATCTACAAGTGGGTATGTGTTTAGCCTATTTGGAGGCGCAGTCAGTTGGATGAGTAAAAGACAGTTTGTAGTGGCTCTTTCAACTACAGAGGCAGAATACATAGCAGCCACTCATGCAAGCAAGGAAGCGGTTTGGTTGCAGAGATTGTGTTCAAGTATGGGGTTGGTACAGCAAGCTATAAGGATAGACTGTGATAGCCAAAGTGCAATTTTCTTGGCTAAGAACCCTGCTTACCATTCAAATACAAAGCACATTGATGTTCAATATCACTTTGTTAGAGATATGGTTGAGGCTAAAAGGGTGTTGCTGGTAAAGGTGGACACTTTGAAGAATGTTGCAGATGCACTGACGAAGTCTATGAGCACTCAGAAGTTCTCTTGGTGTAGAGAAACAATGGGTGTTGAAGAATTGTCCCAATGAATAAGCTCTCCTGTGGCCCCCTGTGGAAAGAAAACAACAAGTGGGAGAATGTTGGGTATGTGTTATATTCTTTGCACGACTAGCCCCACGCGCTATACGTTGCGTCGGGCGCAGCAGCGGGGTCACAAGGGGGGAGGCAGCCCCCACTATTAGGGTCCAGGGCAGTGCCCCAGTGAAAATTGTTTTGGTGTGCGGACCCACTCATAGGCAGACCCACCCATGTTTTGTGCATGAGTTTGCACATGGTTTTGGGGTATGATGGTTTTCAACCCCTAGTATTTTGTAGATCTGGTCAAGGGAACTATGGTTATGTTCTAATCTAGGGTTAATGGATTGGGGTTTATTTATGCTTCGGCATGTATATATATGTGTTGTAACACTAAAAGGAATATAATGAAAAATCAAGCTGGTCGTCCCGATTTGGGATCCAGGGGAAAATTTCTGTGTTTATCTGTTTTATGTTTTATGCTCTCGCTATTGTTTATTTTTTTTTATAAGATTCGTGTGTAGATAATTTCTGTTTAGGGTTAAAACCTACAGATATGGGATATCAAAGGGAAAATCTAACTTGGCCACAGGATCCTTTAGTTTTTGTGAATGAGATGGACATTAATGATTTTAAAAGAGAGTTTGAATTCTCAAAAAAGGGAAATTAAAAACATAACTTGAACATAAAGAGGTATTTGATAGACAGGGCTAACCATGAATTCTACAAACCACACTTTAAGCAAATGATGACTTTAAGACAACTTTTAAAATGAAATCTAAGATTCGGGAGCACATCCTATTTCCTCAAATATTTTATTTCAAAGGAGTTAGAAAACATGAAAGATTCATTGATAATTTCAGTCATAGAAGAGGGAACACCTAACACATCTATGATTACAACTATAAAGACCTTTAAAACAATTATTTAAGCAGGGACAAAGGGTATGATCGAAACAGACCTCCTTGGCTAACTATAAACAATGGTACTTCAAAGGGAGACTTTAAAAACAGTTTTCAAGTGGCAGCAGACAAGCAGGGAAAACCATAAGTCATGTTGGAACCAACCATTTGAACTATTAGAGAAATAAACAAGCATGAGGAATAAAGAGAAATATTAAAGACTCTAAAATACCTCAACAGAAGAAAACATAAAACAGTGAAGGACAAACAGGTCTAAGGTGCTTCCAGGAGTCATTTCTTAGCCTATACTTTTCATCCTACTGTATTAAGAATTTATGAAACATAATGAAAACAAGAAAAACAGCAAATAGTTCAGAATACATCACCAACAGCCAAGCTCAGGGATCCAATGATAGATCCTTCTCAAGAACAAGCATGTCAAAACATCATCAAGCTTCCAAGACTTAAATTTCTTCTTCAACTTCAAACATACTATGTATTATTTCAGAGAGTTTTAGTATTACAACTAGTGACCAACCAACCCTTTACAATGTGCTCCTCAAGGAGATTTTATAAGAAAATGAGGAGGTGGAAGAGTTCCTAGGGTTTAAGTGTAATTAATTCTACACTAAATGCAACTCCTAGCCTTGAAAACCATGCAAGTCATAAGGCAGGAATGCATTGAATTACAACTCTGTTTCATTTACTCTGTTTTTATTGATAGTTGGGATTTTTGTTTTGCTTGTAATAATTGTTCAGCTGTCTTTGGCCTTAATGTTTCGGACTGAGATTTGATCTGGGTATTCCTTTGAGGCAGAGAGGCTGCAGGTGGCAATTTTGGTAGCTGGGGATTCAATTAGCCCCTCTAATGTGGCATTTGAGGTCTCCTGGCTCTGATTTGTGGATTAGGCCTTTGATTCTAGAGTTCATGCCTTGATCCTTTAAGCTTTCATTAACATCTTTAAACCTTTGATTATGCTCTGATCTTCATCTTGACACTGATATTATTTCATTTATTTGATGTTGACTGTGTTTTGCTGCTTGCAGGTGCGCAGAGGGTTTTTTAAATAATTTGTTCAAAAATCCAATAATCATGTCTTATCGACCTTCTTAGAACATGTAATTAGTACTTCAAAACCCTTTAATTTGTACCAAAGGCCATCAGGATCGTTATCCTTAGCCAATAACACTGTAATTATCTACTGGAGGGTTTTAACCTTAATCTTCATTAAACCTGAATAAAAACAAACAAACATTATTTAAATCCTGTGAAATTTGGTTTAGAACTACTTGGGAGGGTTCATGGAAGCGTTTAGGAGCTGTGAGGATGGTGATTGCAGCGGAAAATTGGAAAGAAAACCCTGGTAGAGCAGCTAACCCGGTGCAAATGGAGGTTTGGGCTCGACGGCGAACAGGAGCCATTGGATTAGGACAATCAACGCTCGAGATTACTCGGTGAAACATTTCAGGAGCAAGTTAGGTGGAACATGAATGGGGGCGAGATTAAATCAGGACCGTCCAATCTCAGAGATCGACGGCTGGGATTAAAAACGAAAGTGACGCTACGAAGGGCAACAGTATGGCAGAAAACTAGGGGTGGTTTTCGCAAAATAAAATGGGGGGAGGTGGTTTTGTAGAAAAAAAATGTGATTCCATATAGCATCTAACGTGTGTCCCTTCCAATACCGCCCATTTCGCAAAAAAAATTATCGTTAACCTTTGGGCACAAAAATTTTGCGATATGCCACCACAACCGTTAGATTGGAGGCTCCAGATCAAACGATGCGGAATGAGCGCGATGAGGGATAAGAAGCACGGTCGGGGAAAGTAGTGGGGCCTACGATGACGTTGTTGCTTTGTCGTGTAGCGGATAGGTGTTGGTTTATCGGGTTAAGTCTCGATCATCATATCTTTTTGATGGACGGTTAGGATTAAAAGAGGGATTGGATATATGATGGAGGAAAAGGCAAGGCAAGATGGATGGGTGGAAGGATGGGGCTCGATGGTCGTTGATCTGCAGAGATCAACGATCCATATTTATTTTAACCTTAACGTTGAGGAATGGAAAAATAAAAAGGAAATAAGGTTTCAGAAAGGGTTTTTAGGCCTTTAAGCGCCCGATTGCAGGGCTTAGGTTATATGAGGAAAAGGCTTAAAGGTAATAAGCCCTCAGGGGCTTAAGACCCTTAGAGTGCGGAACACTGATTTTAGGCTTAAAACAAGGATTTTAAAGGGAAAATGGGGGGCTCCAATAGATGAAAGAAGGGAAATTAAAACCAAATAAAAGGGAAATTTAAGGTTTTAAGGGGGTCTTGATGTTTTTGGAGGTTAAAATGAAAGGTTTAGAAGGATTTTATGAAGGAAATAAGGGTGAAAATGAAAGTGTTTGTGAGTGAAAGGAAAAATTAAATGATGGAAAATGGAGCCTTATAAGAGTAAAATGGTGAAGTGAATGAATGAAGAATGGAGTTTTAAGCAGTCTTTCTTAGTAAACAGCAGGTACTTTAGGACTAACAGTGAAACAGCAGTGAATATTAACTCAAAGGATAAAGAACATCATAAGACTTCAAAAAGATGATAGGTTTTTAAAGGAAACTATCTCTTGAAGGCTTGAAGAGAAATTCTAGCCAACTCTTGGTATAACAAAATTTATAGGTGGCTAACATGACCCTCAAAGGGATGTTCCATCCATGGGTAAGGGTGTCAAGTTGCGAAGGCTAAGTGATTGCATGGTTAGCTTGTGCAGAAATACATGGTCAAAAGAGGTCTTAAACATGAGTCCATATGAAGCCGGCTAAAGGCCAAGATAAACAAGTGGTCAATATGCAATGCAGCAATACAACTCAACAACAAAATGGGAGCCTCTAAGGTATATGGCCAAAATAAAGATAGCGAAGAAGAAGAATAATGAAGCTTCAATGCATAAGTCATGATGGGACTAAAGAGGACTCCCAAGCCTATACAGATTGCAACATGGGCGACAAATTCCAACGAGGAACTAACTAGGAAGCCAATGTAAAGGATGGCTCTGCCATCATATCATGATTCAAAAATCGGCGAGTGAAATTGGTTAAATAGTAATAATATGATGGGGTCTACCCTATGGCAAGCGGAATTCAAAAATAGATCTCTAATTGGCCAATTGATGAAATGGTTCAGGATGACTATCAGTTGGAGGGAAAGAGAGCACAGCACAATAGACAATGAAGTCATGCAGCAATCGTTGGATATCCTTCGAGGATGCGGTTTGTTAAAAAATTTCAAAATTCCAAATATGAAAACTAACACTCAGTTGCTCGAGATGTTGGTTAATTATTGGGAACCAGCTGAATATTTCTTCATGATAGACCATATGCCAATGAGGATTGAACTTGAAGACATCTATTTCATAACTGGACTTTCTTGGAGGGGAGAACCAGTTGATTTGCATGGTAAGCCCATAGGAGGGCTTAATGTAGATGACTATGTCCAGGTGTACTGTGTTGATGGTGCAAAGAAGGTGGGGACTCAGATCCCAATCAAAGATGTATGAGACTTGTAAATGAAAATCCTTCTTTTCATTATTGGTAGAGTAGCAGGGTCAGCATCCCTTCACCAGGCCTCACGAACTCACATGAGGCTAGTAGTAGATTTCTTGGCCAACCTCTATGATTGGTGCACAACCTTATTGGTAAATTTGAAGAAACAAATGAATTCTATCTGGCAAACCAAAACAAAACATTTTGGATATGTTACCATTCTACTGGAATTCTTCTTTGAGAGAGTCCCAGAGATTCGTCCCAAGATCATCTCAACTATCAGTAGCCCATGTGATCCGCGGATAGCTATATGGGCAGACTTCATGAAGAGACTGGGGGGAAGTAACGTCCCCCAAACTAGATGGGATGATGAGTTCTTCCAGTGGTGTGGAGAACAGGTCATCTCAGTATAGGACTATTCCTACGTTGGGATGGATTTTAGAGCAGATCTTGATTTGGTTCTTCCACCTGGTGCAGCATGGGGTGCAATTGGTAATATTGCACAATGATTTTTTTATTCTTTGATTTTATTTATTTTTTCAAATTATAGGAAAATGATTTTTTTTTATAGGACAATATGACTTACAAAATTTTAATGATCATGATACAGACATGGGACTGGTTAGGCCTGAGTGCTACCCGAGGCATAAGCGCTGCAGAGGAGGAGCCAATGATGCTGAAGAACCTGGAAGAACCCTTCATGCCATCTAGAGAAACTTGGAGAATCTAACTTGCCAAGTACCCATGGCAGCCATAGAGGATCTTCCTGAGTCTATCCAGAGGAGAGTGATTGGAGTACCACGTGATTGGGTGCAGTTTTTCCACCGTGTAGCTACAGCTATAGTATTTTTCCAGAACAACAACCCTGGGCAAGGCCTTCATGAGTAGATTTTATTAATCGGATGACTGTATTATTTTTTTATGACAGACATGATTGGGCATAAGCCCTAATTTTGTAGGACATGATTGTCCAATTTTTGTATATTTTGAACACTCTGATCTATATATATATAGAAATTTTATATGATGTGGTTTCCCCAAATGTACAATGATAATGAATTTTGATATTTTTAGAGTATTAAATGATTAATGTTCCAATCAAGTGCTTGATTAGCTAATGAGTCTGCTAACCAATTATCAGATCGAGGATGTTGGAAATATTGAGAGGGGGGGGGGGGGGTTAATCAGTATTCCTTTCAATTAGAGCATTAGTTAATCTTCAATTATTATCAGTGTTTATACAATGATAGCAGCAAAAAAGAGGAACACAAATGCACACAGTTTTTAAGGTGGAAACCCACTTCGGGACAAAAACCACCTAATGATTTTCTAATAATTCTTTAATATTCAACTCCAATTGAAAATAAAGCTCCAACTTCCTAGAATCTAGAAAAGCATTCTTCTCTAGCTCCCACTGGATGGACGCTCCAAAGCCTGAGATTCTTCAGTAGTCAACTAAACGGATTCCCCAACACCAAATGAGCTACAACTCACCCTACCACCACCCTACCACCCTATAGAAGAATAAAATAAGAATGGACTCCCGTACCAGGAAAAATGGTCCATTTTACAATGATATAGAATGATGTAGAAGAAGAATATATACTAGACCATAACCCAAACTTTAACACAACCACCTAATGATGATCCTAGACCTCCCAACACTGCCTCTTCAACCCTTGGCAGATAGACACTAGTACAATTTTTACAATAATGTATTTACAATGACTTAGTACAATGATACCTTTACAATGATTGTATGCAGTGCTGCCCACTTGAAGACTTCATTGGATGAACTTCTTGTTGCTGTTCTGCACCTTGGTTGATGCTCTTTTCATGCTACCCTCTTCTGTACCTTGCTTTGCTTTTCTTCCCTAGAAATTCTAGTCCTTTGCAACCCTTGACAACACATGATCTAGCTTTTTCTTTGCCTTCTAGGAGCTTGATATTCAATCTGGTGTATCTCTGTTATTTCAGATCCTCAATATCTTATTTTTGGTCCTGTAGTAGTACTCTGAGTCATATTTCCAATGCCATAGGTTTGACCCAATTTGGATTCTTCAAGAGAGATTTATACCCAATCTCTCACAATGCCCTAATTATGGACTGTTTCAGTAGAGCGAACTTGTACGGCATGCCACGTGTCACTGTTTCTTCATTCGGCTCTGAAATTTATAGAGAGAAAACTAAATTCTATGCACTATCTGTCACTTTTTACATAATTCCAATGTGATACTTAGAGAGAGATTTATGACAAATTTACCAAGGTCACTTCTTTGAGATGAATTTCAGGAGCCTGCAAAAACCCTGACTTCCACAGATCATATCTCCAAAAATATTGTGCACCTTGATATGAAATTTTTACAACAGCTTCCTCAGGATTTCAGCTTCACCTCATGAAAATTTCAGCTTTTAAACCTTCGTAGAAAAAAAGTTAGAGCGAAAATTCCACGATGACCTGTTTCAGATGGCGAAATCCCTTGCCTAAGGAGGAAATGAAGATCACAATTTATATAAATGCTTAAGTTGAGAGGGGCTTTAACAAGTGAACGTGGGAGGTATTTTAGCTTAAAAAATATTAATTATGACTTTTCAATGACCCATGCCCCAACCCCATGGGGTTTTAGCCCACTAACTGGGGGTACAAACTTCAAACATGAATATCTCTCAAACCGTGAAGAATTACATGGCGTGCCATATATCAATGGAAACATCTCGACAAGTAGAAACCATCAAAAGCATTATTGACCCAGAATATATTAATTTTTTAGGTCAAAATTCCTATGCAATATTGGGTTAGCCCCTAGTGCTGCTTGGGTTGACATCAATGATAACCGCTGATCAACAGAGGAATGTGAATGAACATAATAAATTGAAATGAACATTGTAACAAACGCACTCTCAAAAATAATTGATGCAAAAACGTGTCTCTAACATGATAGGTGTTGTTTAATTATGAAACCACTAGTTGTGAATCCAAGTAAACTATTAACAAATCAACACCAAGAGATATTTCCCCCGAGAGTAGGTTAACCACTGCAATGTATTCTGCCACATTTTTTGAAGTAGGACCAATGCATACACCCCTTGAGACTAACAACTGACAAGATGGATAGTGAATTACCCAAGCCGCAGAAGCAAGGTTCAGGGTATGTTCTAGCATCATCGGCAAAGCCAAAACAACTCATCTCGTCCAATAATACCTACCAAAGGAAATCAAAAGTCATCAAAGTCACACCAAAAATTGATAAACAGACATGTAAAATAATACAATATATAAAAAAAATTAAATGCTAGGCTAAAGCCTAGACATAATACTTCTTCAGATAGAGCCTATTTCTGGGCTCCTCCAGCTCATTTCCATCAAAATTATGGCAAGGCATAAGTTCCCTTTTTCAGGACCTTCTTGAAAATAAAGGGGCCATACCACATGGATTTGAACTTGCCTACCCCCAAAGCATCCTTCTCTTAGGAATAAACCAAGATAAGGTCACTTTCAGAGAAAACCATAGGTTTAACTGCCTTATCGTATTGAACCTTCACTCGTTTCTTATGAGCCTCATTCATCGTAGCTGCATCTCGGCGCTACTCATTGAGATGTTCTAGATGTACAAGGCGTTCTTCAAGACTAGAAGTGTCAGGAAAAAACTCAACTTCCAGCTTAATGAAAGGAATTTCGCATTCAACATGAAATATATATTGCAGCCCATAAACTAGTTGAAATGGAGTGAAACTGATTGCAGTCTTTATAGACATCCAGTATGCCCAAATTGCAGGGTACAACATGACATGCCAATTGGATCTGGATTTATAAATTGTCCGTTGAAGAATAGTCTTAAAGGACTTGTTGACGACTTCAACCTACCCATTGGCTTGAGGATAATAAGGAGATCATTGCTCCTGCTGAAAACCCAATTGGGAGCCAATTCAGCCATCATATTGTTCTGAAAATGACTTCCATGGTCAGTGAAAATCTCATTGGGGATACCAAAGTGAGAAATGACTTGGTTGAATAGAAACAGGGTTGTTGTCTCCCCATCGTTCGCAAAAGTAGGCATAGCCTCAACCCACTTCATAAAGTAGTCTACTACTACAATAATGTACTTATGACCCTTAGCCGCAGGTGGGTTACAAGTAGTATAATCAATACCCCTCTTTGTAAACAGACCGACAGTGACAACAGGAAAGAGAAGAGCTAGATGAGCGTGCATCTTCCAAGTATAGACTTGACAAGGATGACACTTTTTGACCACCTCAAAATAATCTTTGAAAAGCGAGGGCCAAAAGTATCCTACACGCAAGATTTTTTGGGTTGTAGCAAGCCCAGATAAATTACCACCACAATCTCCACTGTGGCAATCATTCAGCACAACCTCAGCTTCTTCGAGATTCAATCAACATCTAAGGATCGAATCGACCCCGCGATGATATAGAGTGTCGTTGATAATCAAATAATTTTTAGCTAAGTGACGCAACTTTCAACGCTCATCTTTCGAAAAAGCTGAGGGAAACTTCACAATCTGGATATAAAAAATGAGATCTCCATACCAAGGATCATGTGAAGAAATGAGGAAAAGATGTTCATCAGGGAACGACTCTTCATAAAAAATCTCATCTCCACAGGGCAAGTCAGAAATTAACTCCATAAATAACAAAGACTTTTTTGATTTGGCAAACAGGAATTCAAGATCAAACTCTTGCAAAATGAAAATCTGTCGATTGTATTTTCCCCCAATCACTCGCCTACTGAGAAAAAATTGAAATGGATTAACTGTCGCTAAAACATAAGTTTTGCAAAGAAGGATATAATTCCTTAGCCGCTAGACAACATCGATAGTTGCAAAAGCTAGTTTCTCAATTGGAGAATACCAGAGTTTAGGACCCACAAAGCCTTGAATAAGGTATTAAACAAAATTCTCGCAAATAGCATCATCTTCCTGAACCAGAACCATACCAATGGTAAATTCTGCTGCAGCGAGTGTGTAGTCAATTTAGCGTCCTAAATTTCTAACATAAATTATCAACCAGGGCTAGTAAACTGATGAAGTGTAGTGCACTATATGTGCTTAAGTGACCTCTTCCTTACTTCGTTGTATGTGTTTTTCTTATTGTTTTTTGGAACAGAATATTCTAATCCATAGATATCCTAGCTTGCAAATGAACATGAAATGTAACTCAAGACATTACAACTTAATCTGATTCATTTAGTTCGAGATTTGTTGGAAGAGCTTGTGAAAAAGATTAATTTTACTGCAATGAGGATCTTCTATCAAACTTAAAAATGAAATGAAATGACAAAGCTGAACTAAATGTAATCTACCTCTGGAGTGCTCTAACTAAATTAACATGCAACTAGTCTATGGAATTCTACAGCCCATCTTGTTCATGACGAATGATATTTTGGAAGAGTTTGTAAAACAGTCCTGGCTGTATTATCCAATGCAATTGAACATAAAAGTAAAACTGAAAGCAAATACAATTAAAATCTAAGACACCACAGTTATTTCTTACTCATTGTTATGATATTTTGGAAGAGCTTTGTAAGAGTAAGAATGGCTATGCCACTTAGTGTAAACAAGCAACTAAAACCTACAATACCACAGTTATGCCTTATTCATCATAATGATATTTTGGAAGAGTTTATTAAAGTAAGTCTAACTGTGATAATTAAAAAAAGGAATTGCAACTAAAAATGCTAATTAACTCAACATAATACAACCAAATATTTTTCATCTAATAATGATATGTTGGAAGAGCTTTTTAAGAAAAAGAATGGTTGTAAGATAATGAGGATCTTTTAATCTAATTGCAAAATAGAAAATGCTAATTAACTCAATATAATACAACCAAATCTTTTTCATCTAATAATGATATGTTAGAAGAGCTTTTTAAGAAAAAGAATGGTTGTAAGATAATGAGGATCTTTTAATTAAACAAATAATGCAAGACATGATTTAAAATCTAACAACACATAATTAAAAGCTACTTATCTAGAAACCATGTAGAAGCCTCATTCGATAGCAGGGGCCCTCTGCTACCAATTTGGTGAATTTCTTCAGCTCCTTAAAGTTGTAATCAAAATAGCATCAAAGAACTGAATTTCTCTATTGAAAAACTCACAAATCTACATCCCATTCCATCTTAAACTTTGTTACAAAAGACTCTCTATTCCTTTCTCTCTTTCTCCTATTTTCTCCTATTTTCTCATTACTCATGATAGGAAAAATCTTCTCCTATTTATACAAAATATGAGGAGTTATCCCATTAATGGGAGTCCATGAATCTCTCCCTCCATCTCTAGAGTTACAATCAAAATAGGAAATGATAAGACACATGTCTTTCTAGAGTTTTAACACAACTAAGAAATGAGACACATATCCTCTTAGAGTTTCAATACAACAAGGAAATGAGACACATGTTCTCATGATCCCATGATCTTCTCCAACCAAATTCGAATTTGGCCTTAGAGTGCCACATAAGGGTCTTCTAGAAGTCTCCTTTTTACCTACACATGTCACAAAACTCATAACACATATATAGATATATGAAACTATGTTAATTTTCTAGTTTCTAATCATAAATTCACTTAAAATACATAAAATAAATAACTTTGGAAAACAAGGATCCTAACCCATATATTTATGAAAATGGTTACTTGATGTATGGTTTTAGGTCAGATGGCTATGAAATAAGAGCTAAATGGTTATGACATAATGGAAATATGTATGAATATGGAAAACACTTTTGAGACTCAACATACCCCCAACTGAAGTTGTTGCATGTCCTCATGCAACTATTGCAATGATTCATTTGTCCATGAGTTGATCTTTTATGAGTTTTGACTCATATAGATTCGTTCCAAACTTTGCTTCTTGATATTTTCTTTTTGGAAAAGTATAATACATTTGATTGCAACATTTTTTTTTAATGGTTGGTTCTTGTGTGACAACCAATTTTTTTTTGAGCAATGGTTCTTGTGTAACAATGCTTTATTTTTTTTGTTGCATCAAAGTTCATGAAAACATTTAGAATCAATTACTTCATCAATGAATTGATCATTTGCAAGGCATATAATCTTTTGGATCATGTTGCAACAATAGTTGGTTAGGAAGTATATGTGGGTGGAAATGAAATGAAAATGTGTGATAGTGTATGACATGTGGATATGAAATGATGTCCCTTCCCCCCAACTAAAGATATGACAATGTGAAAAAGGGAGAGGAATTTTTCCAAAGTTACAATTTTAGCATTCTAATGAATTACATGACTAAAAATTAGAAAACAACATACCTTCACTTACCTTAAATGTGGATGAGTTGTGTATGTGTGGTGGCTGCAAAATTCTGATCATATTCTTCTTCAAGTGGCTGAACAAGAGGAGTCATGGATAAAGAGATAAGATGAATTTTTATTACTCCTACTAAAACTTGCTGAATCTACTCCAAAATGCTGAAAATAATAGTCTTCATGTCTTCAAAACTCATTGGCATAATTCCTACTATGTGAAAAGATGTTCTGATGTCGAACATAGTAGGAAATTGTTGACTTAGTGGCCATTAATGGATGCCACTGGTCAACACGAGAACTCTCACCATTGATGACAATGAGAGTCAAGATGCCCAAACACATCTTGCTAGGTACGAATGATTTTGCTGATGTCGAGTCACCTAGAAGATCTGACGAGCAAGAGACATTAATGTATTCCCATTGTTTGTCAGCATGAGAACTTTCCATTAAGGCATGCAAGCCTCAAGGTGTTTTACAAAGAACTTAGACTCAAAGGACTATAGACTCAATAGTTTGCATTGAAGCAGGGCTTATTTGCGGAATGAAAATGACAAGAAATGGAAGATGAAAATGGAAGATGGCAATGGAGAGTAGAAATGGCAATGGGAAATAAGCATGTGAATGAGCCTCTTGCTTTTATTTGTGGGTTATGAATGGACAAAAAGAAATGGAAAGTGGATGTGAATGTAAATGGAAAATATGAAGTGAAATGAGGTGAATGGTTTATTATGAGGTATGGATGTGATGGAGACAATAGTATCTGAAATTTTTTCAAGTTTTTGGATCTGATTTTGCATCAGCATATTTCCTCTTTGTTGCTGATCATCCTCTTATGAAACAAATTGGTCTCTTAGAGAGACACCATTCTCTTGTAGTCATTTGTCCTTCCTCCTGGAACCTGCAAAAAAACTAATACTTCTTCTGCAATGGAATGTAATATTATCAAAGGAGAGAGGTGATAAATCTCTCTAGTTATGATATTTACACACAAAACTAAGAATTTGTATTAATGAAACAAGTTCTCAAAGGAAAAATCAAAAGAATTTATACCTGTTTTGGAATTAGTGCCTCAAGTTGAATATTACTTCCTTTCAGAAATTTATTTCATTATTTACCATTTCAAACTCTAATGATGGATTTCTCACTGTGTAGATCTTGTTGAGACCTTTCCAATGATACTTGAATCATCAAAATCTGATTTTATATGAGAAAGTTAGGCTGATTTGAACAATGAGGTTTTTTTAGCTGCGGAATTGGAGAACAGCTGCGGAATTGGACTTTAGCTGCAGAATGTCGACGGTTTCTGTAGCTAAAAATCTTGAATAAAAAGTTAGCCATTCATCTTTCATCATCAGTCCAAAATTAATCAATACCTTCAGAAAAGTGAGCAAATAACTTACTCATTTCATTGATTCAAAATTATTAATTTTTATTTTTATTTTTTTTATCAAAACAAAATTGAAAAAGAGAAATGCAATTCTTTTTTCTTTTTTTTTTCTTTTTTTTTAACAAAAAAGAAATGCAAATTTTTATTTTTTTTTAATGTTGCACCAACTTGCACTGAACCAATCTTTGACCCCAAAACAATTGATTTTCACCAAGGTCATCAGTAGGACTCAAGAATATATATATATCATTACATGATATAGATCAGCTTTAGAACCACTGCACCACTTTATGATAATTAAGAGAGCAAGATAAACAAAGAGACCGTTCAAAAAAAATCATCTGGGGCACAAATTGATACCAAATATTAAGCGAATTGGAAAAGAACTTTGCATTGAAATAACTCAGAACAATCCCCAAATTCATTTGAGAAACACCCAACACAATGGACATCTTCATTTTTAATGAATTTAGGAATGGCAATTCTGTTCGGTTACCACGCCACATAAGATCTGTTAGTGTCACTCTAGTCATACTGCCATCAGTGATCAAAATTGCTCTTTTGCATTTGCATATTAGGAGTCCCATAATAATCAATTTCGTCATTCCGTTAGGTCATGGATTCATTGATGGTAGTAATTTGTTACCAGTTTTCCCCTCATGAGGTACTTGCTGATTTTCCTTCCTATGATCTTCAGTCATTTGTCACTTTCATTCTCAAAATCATATTAGTAGGTCATAGGATGGGTCTCAT
Organism: Pinus albicaulis; assembly: GCA_034641835.2. NCBI lineage: Eukaryota > Viridiplantae > Streptophyta > Pinopsida > Pinales > Pinaceae > Pinus > Pinus albicaulis. The sequence goes on along the minus strand of CM076574.1, from coordinate 1,269,048,048 downwards.
TAGTCTCTAAGGTCTCGCCATGGTCAAAATTAATGAGTCAAGTGTCAAATAAAGATCAGCGAAGTCATGAGGAAGTCAATAAATACAAAGTCATAGCACTAGGAAGATCAAATATATAATTTTTTTGGTTTGATGCAAGCTTCACCTCAAAACCATGTTTTGAGGTGAAGACATGATACTTTTCCTTTCAGCCACAATTCAGAAGCTGTTATCTCCACAAAGTGATGTCTCTGCCTTTAGAGAATTTTTCCGTAGTATGTTCAGTGCCAAATCATCTTTAAAGTAGATCCATCAGAAAGAGCCCGGAAAGAGCTTTCTAGTGGTATACTACACTCTCAAAACTGGCTTCGGGATTGAATTTTGTGCTTAAGTGAAGTAAAATCCCTCTATTCCCTAAGCCCCACCTATTTCCCATGTTTCCCCTTTAACTTTATGTTCAAATCCCTTTAAAAACCCCTTCCTTCCCCCTTCCGATTATAATATCACATTGTAAATCATTTAATAAAATATGCGATTTTATTACCCAACCACTTCCCCTCCATGCCTTTGGACTTTATAATAAAAAACTTCATATTACAAAGTCCCTCCCCTTAAACACTTCTTCGACCAATACCCCACAAACTTTATAAAAAAGTTATATCATATATATAAACCCCACCACTTTAGCGCAAAATTGCAAGATCGCAAGTTTAGAGATTCAAGTGTCTTGTTGATGTGGAATTTGCGATGTGCGATGTGCGATCATCGAAAAATTCCCATCGCAAAATTCCCGTCGCAAATTCCCATCACAAATCCTCGTCGCAAAATTCCCATCGCAAATTCCCATCGCAAAATTCCCGTAGCAAAATCCCCGTCGCAAAATCCTCGTCGCAAAATTCCCATCGCAAATTCCCATCGCAAAATTCCCATCGCAAATTCCCATCGCAAAATTCCCATCGCAAAATTCCCATCGCAAATTCCCATCGCAAATTCCCATCGCAAAATTCCCGTCGCAAAATCCCCGTCGCAAAATTCCCATCGCCACTGTCCCAAAATTCCCATCGCAATTCTCAAATTTAATATTGCGATTGCGATTTTATCCCCCTGCCCACCATACAGACACTTACTCCCCATTATAATATAAAGGCCCTTTTCCCCTTTGTAAGTCCCAAAATCAGCACTTTATTACATTTATTAAAGGACTTCCCATGGTTTAATCCAACCGCATCGAATGTTTTATTTTGTATATATTTTCCCGCTCCCCGATCCCGATTGCGATTAAGATGCGGGTCCCGCCTCCTCTCCCTTCCTTCTTATTCACTATTTCCTTCACGTAAGGCATTATTTTAGTTTATTCCAGCTTTACCGCAACGACATCTTATTAAAAGCCGCTATTCAAAAGGAATAATGGAAAGCAAAGCGACATCCAAAGTACCGAGACCCAAATTGTAACAGATCACATCTTTAGTTACATTGTAGAGAAATCTACGTTACAATTTCTTTTGCCTTATCAACGCCGTATGTAATGCAGCTCTTCCTTTATGAAGAGACTGTTGGCTTTTGGCCTTCTATCTTCGATGTGATTTCCCCCCTTCCATCGATTTGTATTCCCGCAAAATTTCGTCTATTTATTGTAAATTCTAATTATTTGCAAAGGGGGGGAAAGTCCCGAGGTACTGAAAACTCGGTAGTAGGGGAATAGTGTGGCGTGAGCTCTGTGCTCCATTGTATCGAGCTTTGGTAGGAATTAAATAAAGTTATGCGACTCTGATTTATGGGATTCATGTGGTATGAGTTTTAGCATATGTTTCTCCTTTATGTTTCATATGTACATTGTTATGTTACACCATTCATTCATTAACATCTCCAGTTGAATGTTTTTCAAGTTAGAAAGGTAGAATCCATTTTATATGCTCTACCTTGGGGAATCATTCATACTCGTGTATTTTCTTTCGTTTGAAAAGGATTCATTTATTATGCCCTTTTCAACTTCTCAACAGCTCTTTCCATTTCATCTTATTTAGACTTGATTGCTAAACCTCCCTGCCTATCTTTCCCTATGAAATATTATGTATCCCGATTTAATTCCTCAGTTCATACACGTCCCTCTTGTCCCATACATCCCTCGAAAATTTCCAGTAATTCATCAAAACTCTTTTTTCCCATTTATATACCTAGCCTAAAATCAGCTCATTACCATTTTATTGAATATCTATTCTACGGAGAGAGCTCTCTCCTCCGTCCCTTGTAGGGCTAGCTACAAGGTCGAGCGTGGCTTAGTTGTTGCCCTGATTTGCCTTTTTCAGCTCGAGGTTCAGATTGGGTGCTAACATCTCCCAGCGACCACATCGGGGAAAGCAATTACAAACTTTTGTGTAGAAGATTTATTACCCCCAGTAATATTTTTCTTGCAAAGTCTCGATGATGATATTTCAGAATTTTTCTAGCTCGATATAAATATTGTATAGTAGTAAGTTGACCACATCGGCTTCAAGAAGATATACAAGGGCTAATCCTCGATCCAAATCCTCCCCCCGTGTTCGAAAATCCGAATCTTATCCCAAGAATAGTCAGAAGACAAGAAGGATCGCCAAGTCCTACACTCTATTTTCGTGTCCCATACTTGGCCCAGGTGAATGTTTTTTTTGTAGAGGAGATTTCTTTTGATGAGAATTTTGAGCTTTATTTGTTTAGAAGTAAGTCTCGAAACCCTGCACTTGGAGACACGGTTTTAGATCCGGAGTTTCTTGTAGATATTGAAGTTCGAGAGAGCAAATTCTTCCATTGATGACTACATTTTGAATTTGCCTCACCCATCACTCAACTTATATTCCCGAGCCTTCACGAATCATCGCGCGCAACATTCCATCCTCTCCGATTCATCAAGATTCCCATCAATCAATTCCAGTTTTCATCTCCTCCATCAACACCTACTCTCAAATCCCAACATTACAAACGCTCGTGGTAAATCCTTCCAGTAAATATGGTTGCCTGTGCATGCACCCTTGGTTTTACCTTAGGTTCTCAATGATATGCTCGTCGATTATCGCAGTAAAATTGCTATCTTTGATGCCACTCGTGGCATTACTGACCCCAGCAACTTGTTGACAAGATGAATGACTTTTTTGACTTGCATGAAGTGGAAGAAGAGAATATAGCAACCAGTGTTGTTTGTTCAAAGCTTTAGAGGTGAAGTGAGAAAGTGGTTCGGAGCTTTACCCAGCAGGGCTCTATTCACACTTTGCAAGAGTTACACACACGGGTTCCTAGACCAGATGGGAGGTGAAAAGGAACCCACACCAAATTCGATCCGAATATGAGAATATGAAAAGAAATGTGGGTGAAACGTGCAAGACTATTGTTTAAGATTCAATGTCGCATACAATGCTATTCCCGCCAACCCTCAAACCACCCGTGGATTCTGACTATGCTAAAGTTTCCGGACGGTTTTGATGCCGATATGGCATATCACTGCGTGAAAGAGATCCACACGTCTCTTGAAGAAAATGCAAAAAAATAGCAAGAAGCTGTTTGAAGCTAATCTGCCGACTTAAGAGCTCGAGCTAGAACCGAAAAGAAAGTCGTGGTGAAAGAGGAAGCCTCCACTTCAGGACGAATGAGAATGGACACTCTAATTGTACAATGGAAAAGATGGTTGAGCGTTTGACGATTTCCAACTGAATCCCGAAACTCAAATAAGAAATCCAAATTTTAGAGGACAACAGACAAAACACAATTCAGAATTAGACAGAGAAAAAAGGGCTAAGACCAAGCGGCACCACAACGACCAATTAAAACACCGTTAGCAGAGAACTACGTGCAAGGGACTCGACTCGTACGACGATGGTCCTCTCCGTTTGAAAACAATCATTTTTTTCATGCACTGATAGGGCACCCATTTTCCTCAGCGTAATAACTGAAGAATACATAGTGGCGACTCAGACATTCAAGGGGATGAAAATTTCATTTTGGCCAATGACGTGGTGTTAGAAAAGGAATCGATGACTACCGGAGAGGTTATATGACACGCTATCGACCGGGCAAGGCGGTATTCTCTAAGGAGCATAAACGCCACCATCAGCCCCATTCAAAGGAGAAAAGAACTACACATGAAGGACGAGGTACGTAAGAAGAGGAAAAGAGTCGGCCAATCCTTCATCCACAAAGCACCCACAGTTGAGAACGCCGCAAAAGAAAAGGGAGCCAGCTATAACATAGCGAGAGAACAAATGGAGAAGAAATACCCTCCCATTAAAGAGGTAGAAAAAGCTCCCTCCTTTAATTTAGAAAATGAAAATTTCCAAGTTGAAAGTGTCTCAGTGCCCTTGACCGAGTTGGTAAAGAATAGTGTATATAAAAATCGAGTGTCTAAAGTCTTGCAAATTGACCCTCTTTCGATATGGTTAATGTGGAGGATGACTCAGCCCTGAACTTATTTTTGGTCCACCCACACAAGAGTCTAAAGAAAATGAAGTTCCCCCCTTTTACCTCGCGCCTTAGGTTACTTGATTTTATCTTGCATAATGCCATGTTAGACTCTGGCCTCCCATAATTTAATGCCCAAAGTCATCATGGAGAAGTTAGGCCTTGATGTTACTAGAAAATACCATGATTTGTACTCTTTTGATTCAAGTAGGGTCCACCGTATTGGTCTCATCAAAGATTTAGTAGTGTCTTTAGATCAAATCCCAGCCTAAAAAATGTCTTGATGGATTTAGTTGTTGTTGATGTCCCACCAAGGTTTGGAATGCTCCTATCTAGGTCTTGGGGTGCCAAACTTAAGGGGACCATACAGCCTGATTTCTCCCTATGCCACAATCCCCGTGTTTGGCCAAAGTTGAGAAAGTTATATAGGGGAAAAATAAAATGAAATACATGATCACTAGCAAAGACAAGCCAAGAATCATCCCATCAATGCAAAGTACACAGCATTTAGAGTCTTTTGTCTTATATTCAGATGGTGGTTTAAATGATGAGGATGTTCGAAAGCTGGTACAAGTGGAGGAGATACTCGAGATTTGTGAAAATTTCGTAGAAATCCTCAAACAGGAAAAAGACAAAGCAACAAGTACTTCGAGCCTTCTCGCACTACAGCAAATGGATAATGAGATGACTAAATCAGCCAGAGTAAAGAAGAGAAAGAAACAAATTTTCAGCATCTACAAGAAGAAGAAGAAGGTCTCATGGAGTATGGATTTTGATGGAGCTGTTGGTAAGGATGGAGCTGGCATTGGAATATGGATTAGGAGTCCTATTTTTTTCAACCCGAGAAGGTCCTAGTAATGTTAGAGTATGTAGCGTACAAGTTGGCTTTTGAATGCTCTAACAATGAAGCGAGCAGTATGAAGCTCGATTAGTGTGCCTCAAAATCTTGAAGAAGTTGAAGGCAAAAAGGATTTACGTGTATGGTGACTACGAGTTAATAATCAAGCGGTGAAAGGAGAGTACCAAGCTAAACATCCAAGATCGAGGGCATACAGAAATGCGATTTCCGGACATTTTGAAGACATTCCCTAGAGTACACTTTGACAAGTAGTGCTCCGTGATGCGTAATCTTATTGACGATTCTCTTGCAACTACCGCAAGTAACTCGAAAATTCCGATGAACTCCAACAACAAATTCGAAATCCATGTTAAGCATAGGCTCGTTGTTCCCTGATAATTTGAGGTATTGGCAAGTATTTTGGGATGATAATGAGATAAATGCATTTTTGGCAGGGTGATGGAAAATTCAAGAACACTCTCATAGAAGGTGAGTATGTGGTGGATGATCAAGAAATGGAAACAAACCGGATGGACATATTGCAAACGAAAGATAACGTAATTCCTAGAGGTTCTCATACCTCTAGAGGAGCTGTTTGATCAGGGACGATGTTGCAAAGATAGCGCTTGGTGCCCACAGAGAAAGGAGTTGAAGATGTGAATCTTGGAACACCCGATCATCCCCAAGTTCGTGAAATTGTCAAAGACATTGTCCCTCAAGCGAAGGATAAGTATGTGAAGTTGCTTTTCCAAATTTTCTCGATGTATTTGCATGGGATTATTCAAATTTGAAAGTGTATGATAGGAATACAATCCAAAGCATACTATTCCTATCAAGCCAGTGATCAAAAGCCATTCAGATATGTGAAGCTCGAAGAATCAATCCGAAGTCATCGCCATCCATTGAAAAAGAGGTAAACAGATTATACAAAGTCGGGTATCATAGTCCCCATTAGATTTTCCATCGGATTTCAAATTTGGTCCCGTGACGTAAGAATACTGGAGAAATAAGGTTGTGCATAGATTTTGGAACTTGAATAAGGCTTCCTTAAAGGATAATTATCCACTTCGAAAAATGGACCATATTCATGCAGAGAGTAGTTGAGCATCCAGGATGTCATTACTTGATGGCTACTCGAGCTACAACCAAATCTTGGGTGCATGAGAAGGACCAAGATAAAAAATGCGCTTCACAACACCACGGAGAACCTTCCAAGATGCTATGCCTTTCGGACTGAAGAATGTAGGAGATAATTTCCAACGTGCAATGGACATCGCCTTTGCAAATGCAAAAGATGTTTTTTTGGTTGTTTAGTTGGATGATTTGACAGTGTTTTCAGGATTAGATGATGAGCATTTGTACCATTTGAGATTTGTTTTTTCAGATGATGCGAAAAGTTCTGAATTTCTCTCAATCCCAAGAAGTGCCTCTTCGCCATGGATGAAGGCAAGTCGTCGGGACATATCATCTCCAAAGATGGTATTCTGCATCGATCCATCTAGAGTGGAGGCAATCCAGCCTCATAGACCCGCCACGAAACAAGAAGGAGATCCAAGCATGCAATGGTAAGATGAACTTCTTGACGTCGATTTATACCCAATCCCAGTCGAGCATTTGAGGGAAATGACTAATATGTTAAAGAAAGACGACCATCGTTAAATGGAGTGAGGAGGCTATCAAATCATTCAATCGGTAAAGTTTGCTTTGTCCAATGCCCAGCTTTTGATCAGTCCCCGACTACACTCAAGACTTTATCGTATTTTCGTTTGTATCGAGCATACTTTAGCGGCTGTTTTAATGCAAAAGAGAGACAAGATCGAAAATCCAATTGCCTTTTCAGGTAGAACTATTAGAGACGCTACTTTGAGGTATAATATCATTGAAAAATCGTGCATTGGCCCTTATCAAAGCATTGAAGGATTTCGTGGTCTATAGTTCGCATTCACATACTATAGCATATGTCCCAAAACGCGTAGAGATGAAGGAAGTGTTGATGCAAACTGATCCAGAAGGTCGAAGAGGTAAGTGGATAGCAGCCATGTTGGAGTATGATCCGGAGATCAAGCCCACTAAATTGATCAAAGGCCAAGGCTTGGCAAAATTGATGGCCCAATCAAATCTGCATGCCTTAGATATAAACCTTATAACATGAGTGGCGAAGAGGAAGATGAAGGTTTGCTTTGGTTCCAATTGCGACATTTTCTACTGATTCCCTCGTGGTATTCAGTATCATCGTCTATATCCTTCGACATTTGTCTCCTCCCTACGGCGTGTCCAAGAGCAAAGGTAGATCTCTCGAAGCTAAAATCGCAAAATTTGCATTTTAGACGACGACTCTCGTATTGGAAAGATCCGAGGAGGCGTTCGCTCAATTGTTTGGTTGAAGAAGAAGCGAGAAGGTAAATGCACGAGTTTCATAAAGGCAACTCGCGGTGGTCACTTGTTTTGGAAGACTACATGCCTAACAAGATATTGAGAGCGAGATATTATTGTCCCACATTATTTTCTGATTTATATAAGATAGTGATGAAATTTCACGAATGCCAAATCTTCCAAGGGAAGAAGAAATTGCTTCCACTTCCTTTGAAACCAGGGCTCAGCTAACGCACCCTCTTTCAGATAGCTCAATTTTATAGGGAGATTCATCCTCGTGTCCTCAAAGACACAAGACCGATGGATCTTGACGAGGGACAAATTACTTTACTAAATGGATCGAGGCCATCCCCAACCAGTGCAAGCAATGTAGACACGATAATCATTCAATTCTTGGAATCGAATATTCTATCTCGCTTTGGCTGCCTATAAAATCGTAACATGCACAATGTCAAGCAGCTGCTCGTATCCAAGAAAATGATCGACTTTTGTGACAAATACAACATCACGCTGGGCCATTCGATGACTTATTATCCACAAGGAAACTACTTTGCATTTAGTCATCTAACAAATCATTGGTGAATATAATTAAAAAAATGCCGGAGGCAAACAAAAGAAATTGGCACCAAAGCTCATCAACGCGTTGCAAGTGCATTAGCAGTTAGCGATAAAAGATCAATAGGTATGTCACCATTTGAGCTGGTTTATGGTAATCGACGTTGTCTTTCATACATCCCTTACAATCCCAGCTATGAAATTATTGCAAGAAGTTGGCATGAGGACAATGACAATCGGCGAAGAATCAATCAAATGATCCACCTTCAAAGAAACAAGAGAGGAAGTGTCACAGAACGTTATTCAGCTGCAGGAGAAAATTAAAAAGATCTATGACAGAAGACAAAGGATGAGATAGTGTTGAAATGGGATACCCGAGAAATGAAGACAAAGGAAGCATGGTAAGTTCGACAACTCGTGGAAAGGACCATACAGTGATCTCACCTGACGTAGGACAAAATGCCTTCTTGCTTTCAGAAATGGATGGCCAAAATTGTCCTGGAGGAGCGAGTAAATGGTGGGCTTTTGAAGCACTACCATTGTTGAAAACAAAGGATCGTGATATATGTCATCATCATTGTATATACCATGTTATGTTTATCGTAGTTCGTAGTACACGAAATCATGGAAGTTTGGGGTCCCGAAGTGAAGGCTATAAAACTTGAATGATATGTGTATAGTTTGGTTTATTTTGAGCTTTTTCAAAGTCTTAGTCTTGAGTCAGTGTCGATATGCATTGTGTCAGTTTTTCATTATTTTTTGACTCCATGCCCAATGGATAAGGCTACTTGGTCTACTGTGTTCTTGGCACCTCCAAGGAGCTACCATCCCCATTGGAGCCAATGTTAGTGTCACTCTAGTCATACTGCCATCAATGATCAAAATTTCTCTTTTGCATTTGCATATTAGGAGTCCCATAATAATCAATTTCGCCATTCCGTTAGGTCATGGATTCATTGATGGTAGTAATTTGTTACCAGTTTTCCCTCATGAGGTACTTGCTGATTTTGCTTCCTATGATCTTCAGTCATTTGTCACTTTCATTCTCAAAATCATATTAGTAGGTCATAGGATGGGTCTCATTAGTCTCTAAGGTCTCGCCATGGTCAAAATTAATGAGTCAAGTGTCAAATAAAGATCAGAAAAGTCATGAGGAAGTCAATAAATACAAACTCATAGCACCAGGAAGATCAAAGATATCATTTTTTTATTTTGATGCAAGCTTCACCTCAAAACCATGTTTTGGGGTGAAGACATGATACTTTGCCTTTCGCCACAATTCAGAAGCTGTTATCTCCACAAAGTGATGTCTCTCGCCTTTCGCAGAAGTTTTTCGCAAGATGTTCAGTGCTAAATCATCTTCAAAGTAGATCCATCGAAAAGATCCCTGGAAAGAGCTTTCCAACGTTATACTACACTCTCAAAACTGGCTTCTGGATTGAATTTTGTGCTTAAGTGAAGTAAAAGCCCTCTATTCCCTAAGCCCCACCTATTTCCCATAGTTTTTAAATTTATGTTCAAATCCTTTTAAAAACCCCTTCCTTCCCCCTTCCGATTATAATATCGCATCAGGAATCATTTAATAAAAATATGCGATTTTATTACCCAACCACTTCCTCCATGCCTTTGGACTTTGGTCAAAAACTTCATATTACAAATTCCCTCCCCTTAAACACTTCTCCGACCAATACCCCACAAACTTTATAACAAAGTTATATCATATATATAAACCCCACCACTTTAGCGCAAAATCGCAAGATCGCAAGTTTAGAGATTCAAGTGTCTTGTTGATGTGGAATTTGCGATGTACGATGTGCGATCATCGCAAAATTCCCATCGCAAAATTCCCGTCGCAAAATCCCCATCGCAAAATTCCCGTCGCAAAATCCCCGTCACAAAATTCTCATCGCAAATTCCCATCGCAAAATTTTCGTCGCAAAATCCCCGTCGCAAAATTCCCATCGCAAATTCCAATATTGCGATTGCGATTTTATCCCCGGGCCCACCATACAGCACTTACTCCCCATTATAATATAAAGGCCCTTTCCCCTTTGTAAATCCCAAAATCGCATTTTATTACATTTATTAAAGGACTTCCCATGGTTTAATCTAACCGCATCAAAAGTTTTATTTTGTATATATTTCGCCCTCATCCCGATTGCGATTAAGACGTCGGTCCCGCCTCCTCCCTCGTTCTTATTCACTATTTCCCTTCACGTAAGGCATTATTTCAGTTTATTCCAGTTTAATGCAACGACATATTATTAAAGTCCAGTTATTCAAAAGGAATAATGGAAAGCAAAGCGACAGCCAGAGGCCTAGACCCAAATTGTAACAGTCACATCTTCAGTTACGTTGTAGAGAAATCTACGTTACAATTTTTTGCCTTCTCATTGGCCAGATGTAATGCAACTCTTCCTTTATGAAGAGACTATTCGCTTTTGGCCTTCTATCTTCAGTTGTGATTTCTCCCCTTCCATCGATTTGTATTCCGGCAAAATTCGCCTATTTATCGTAAATTCTAATTATTTGCAAAGCGGAAAGCCGGGCCCGTGAGCCTCCGCGCTCCGTTGTACTTGCTATGGAATTAAATAAATTGATGCAAAATTTCCGATTTATGTGGATTCATGTGGTATGAGTTTTAGCATATGTCTCTCCTTTATGTTTCATATGTACATTGTTATGTTCCATCATTCATTCACAAATGTTTCTAGTTGAATGTTTTCAATTCAGAAAGGTAGAATCCATTCTTATATGCTCTACCTTGGGGAATCATTCATACTCTGTGTGTTTTCTTCTGTTTGAAAAGGATTAATTTATTATGCCCTTTTCAGCTTCTCAACAGTCCTTCCACTCCATCTTACTTCAACTTGATTGCTAAAATCTCCTGCCTATCTTGCCCCATGAAATACTCTGTGTCCTTGATTTAATTCCTCAGTTCACACTGTCCTCTTGTCCCATACATCCCTGAAATTTTAGTAATTCATCAAAACTCATTTTCCCATTTATATACCTAGCCTAGAATTAGTTCATTACCATTTTATTGAATATCTATTCTACGGAGAGAGCCCTCTCCTGTCCTTGTAGGGCTAGCTACAAGGCTGAGTGTGGCTTAGTTGTTACCCTGATTTGCCTTTTTCAGCCTGAGGTTCAGATTGGGTGCTAACAGGATCAATGCCAAATGGATACGGTTTAGCAAAATAATTTCAATCGGAATTCTCTACTAATCATTTAAGAAATGATACTGCCACACACGAAATTCTTTCAACTGATTACCAAGAATTAAATTCAAAAACCATTTTTTCTCACGTGACAGGCAAAAATGGGCTTCAAAGAACCGATAAATTTTCCCATACCGCCACGAATTTCTTAAAACGATTTCTAGGTTATCTAATTGACCCTATTGGCGAAAAAACCCATGTTTTATTTTTTCCAAATTCACCTCCGTTTGGCCAAATCGTGCTTTCAAAGTTTGACGTTTTTCTCTGTTTTGCGTTTTCCTAAATTGCTACATTCGGCTGTGAAATTGATTTTGAAAATTTTTTTATGCGATCACAGCACAAATAGATGACTGAACAATACAATTACGGCATCCTCCTCTGATTTCAACTTGCCACTATTGTCAACAGGGACAGGTATGAGAACAGAAAAATTGGGCCTATCAGGATCAGTGACCAAGGCTTCTACTGACAAATTATATGACCACCAGACACATAATGTTATTAGGTTCCAAATATAAAACCGTGGGTTTGAACCTTTTGCGTTTTTCTTGCTTCTTTGACGAGAAGGGATTCGGGACTCTGTCGAGAATGCCAGAACGGTAAGGCCCTGGCGAATAGCTAGCTCTCTGATATCTATTTTCTTATTGTCGCTGCATCGGTTCTTTATCCTTGTGAATATGTAAACTTAGCCCTGCTTTCACATTTCTGAACCTGCTTCTATGCTTGACAGCTTCGATCTCACGCCCTGGAATGTAACCTTGCAATAAATCTCTGAATCACAGTTCCTGCTCCACTTTTAGATCATCATAGATAAAATACCTTTGTCGATCAAGTTAAAGCTCGAGGAAACGCCAGAAGCAGCATTTCAAAATATCACACTGGACATGTATACATAGAGGGAAGACAGAAAACAAAATTTGTATAAGATCGTGGCAGGATGCAGCACCTCAAGGTGTGAGGAATGCTCGTAGATTTTGTCATGGGCCATGTTATGGCATTTGTTATTATTTTTTTTTTTTTATTGATTTATTTTGATAAAATGACATATGTTGTATTTTCAAAAAAATATACATATGTATTTTACTAAACAAAATGATTTATTCAAATTTTTTTTTTTTTTAAATGATTTGTTATTAAAATTATATATATATATATTCAAAAATTTAAAAATATACATATATTTTAGTAAAAACATTTTTTTTTATTTTTTATTTTTTTTTATTTTTTTTTATAATTGATTTGTTAATAAAATTATGTATGTTATATTTTCAAAAAAAATTAAAAATACGCATATATATTTCATTAAACAAAGCAATGTATTGGAATTTTTTTTTACTATTATTATTTTTTTTTTTATTGAATCAATTGAAATGATGAAGTTTATTTTGTCTCCTTTTTTTTTTTCTTTTTTTTACATAACAATTCTTTTTCTGATCCTCCAGATCATACAAAATGCAGGAGGAGAGCATACTCAAGAATTATTAATTTTTTTTACATAACAATCATTTTTCTGATCCTCCAGATCACACAAAGTGCAGGAGGAGAGCATACTCAAGAATTATTAAATTTTTTTTTAGATGTAAGAAATGAGGTCTCCTAATTACACTTCCCTGGCAACGGCGCCAAAATGTGTAGTCAATTTCACGTCCTAAATTGCTAACATAAATTATCAACTAGGGCTAGTAAACTGATGAAGTGTGGTGCACTATATGTGCTTAAGTGGCCTCTTCCTTACTTCGTTGTATGTGTTTTTCTTATTTTTTTTGGGAACAGAATATTCTAATTCATAGATATCCTAGCTTGCAAATGAACATGAAATGTAACTCAAGACATTACAACTTAATCTGATTCATTTAGTTCGAGATTTGTTGGAAGAGCTTGTGAAAAAGATTAATTTTAATGCAATGAGGATCTTCTATCAAACTTAAAAATGAAATGAAATGACAGAGCTGAACTAAATGTAATCTACCTCCGGAGTGCTCTAACTTAATTAACATGCAACTAGTCGATGGAATTCTACAGCCCATCTTGTTCATGATGAATGATATTTTGGAAGAGTTTGTAAAACAGTCCTGGCTGTATTATCCAATGAAATTGAACATAAACGTAAAACTGAAAGCAAATACAATTAAAATCTAAGACACCACAGCTATTTCTTACTCATTGTTATGATATTTTGGAAGAGCTTTGTAAGAGTAAGAATGGCTATGCCACTTAGTGTAAACAAGCAACTAAAACCTACAATACCATAGTTATGCCTTATTCATCATAATGATATTTTGGAAGAGTTTATTAGAGTAAGTCTAACTGTGATAATTAACAAAAGGAATTGCAACTAAAAATGCTAATTAACTCAACATAATACAACCAAATCTTTTTCATCTAATAATGATATGTTGGAAGAGCTTTTTAAGAAAAAGAATGGTTGTAAGATAATGAGGATCTTTTAATCTAATTGCAAAATAGAAAATGCTAATTAACTCAACATAATACAACCAAATCTTTTTCATCTAATAATGATATGTTGGAAGAGATTTTTAAGAAAAATAATGGTTGTAAGATAATGAGGATCTTTTAATTAAACAAATAATGCAAGACATGATTTAAAAGCTAACAACACATAATTAAAAGCTACTTATCTAGAAAGCATGTAGAAGCCTCCTTGGATAGCAGGGGCCCTCTGCTACCAATTTGGTGAAGTTCTTCAGCTCCTTAAAGTTGTAATCAAAACAGCATCAAAGAACTGAATTTCTCTATTGAAAAACTCACAAATCTACATCCCATTCCATCTTAAACTTTGTTACAAAAGACTCTCTATTCCTTTCTCTCTTTCTCCTATTTTCTCCTATTTTCTCATTACCCATGATAGGAGAAAGCTTCTCCTATTTATACAAAATATGAGGAGTTATCTCATTAATGGGGGTCCATGAATCTCTCCCTCCATCTCTAGAGTTACAATCAAAATAGGAAATGATAAGACACATGTCTTTCTAGAGTTTCAACACAACTAAGAAATGAGACACATATCCTTTTAGAGCTTCAATATAACAAGGAAGTGAGACACATGTTCTCATGATCCCATGATCTTCTCCAACCAAATTCGAATTTGGCCTTAGAGTGCCACATAAGGGTCTTCTAGAAGTCTCCTTTTTGACCTACACATATCACAAAACTCATACCACATATATAGATATATGAAACTATGTTAATTTTCTAGTTTCTAATCATAAATTCACTTTAAATACATAAAATAAATAACTTTGGAAAACAAGGATCCTAACCCATATATTTATGAAAATGGTTACTTGATGTAGGGTTTTAGGTCAGATGGCTATGAAATAAGAGCTAAATGGTCATGACATAATGGAAATATGTATGAATATGGAAAACACTTTTGAGACTCAACAGCGAGATGCAAGAGGAAATCTCTGCTATAATCTGGTGGACTCAATAATGGAGCAGAGGTCAATGCCTTTTTCAAAACATCGGATGAGCATTGAGCAAAGTCATTCCAGAAGAATGGAACTCCTTTCTTTAATAACCTCATAAATCCCTTAGTAATCTCGGCATAATTCACGATAAACCTCTGTAAGAAATTGGATTTTCCTTGTAGACTTTGAATTTTATGGATCGAAGACGGGGGAGGAAACAGAAGTATTGCCTCAACCTTGAAGGGATCTACTTGAATCCCTTCCGTAGACACGATGAATCCCAACAAGTGACCCGATGTGACAGCAAAAACACACTTATTAGGGTTCAACCAAATTTTATAATAATGACACTGTTCAAAAACTTGACGAAGGTGTGAAGGATTATCAATTCTCTTACGAGAACGAGAAGCTAAATCATCCAAATACGCCTCAATAATATGCTTGATGTCGTGTAAGGAATAGGATATATCCCGTTGAAAGGTAGCTCTAGCATTTTTATGGCCTGTTAGAGTCGGTCTTTACATCCCTCCGTCAGAGATCATTTCTCTTATTGCATTTCATTTTTAGGTGTCTCATTCCGCTCATTCATCTGCATTCCGTTAGGGGCATGCCATTAATTGACGGAAGGGTCTCTTCACGAGTTTCCCTCATGTTTGTACCTGCTGGGTTGGTCAAAATTATCAAAATTCGTCAAAGTTGAGTTCATGTCATTTACAGTCATAGATGGTTATTTTGGTCAAAAAGAGTATTTCAGTTTCTAGGTCTAGGGTTTGGTCTTCAGTAATGTTAAATAATGCCCGTAGGCCATGAGGATGTTTTCAATAAGTTTTCAGTTCAAATTTTTCATCATCAAATATGCTTGAGGATGTTTCTTCTTCAAAACTCTGTTTTGAAGAAGAAATTGTCAAATTTACTATTTGTAATAAACATGTATCTTTCCGCCATGAAGTACTTCACATGCAGACTCTGGTCATCCTTTGCAAATGTTCAATGCCACCATCCCTGCAAAAAATCAACCAAATTCATCATTCAAGCTCAGAAAGTTAGTGAGGAAACAAAAAGACAGAGTTGTATTAAATGAAAAAGTGCTAAAACTAAAAACATTACAAAATGGGTTATTGAGAAGCAAAAATTAAAACCATATCTATATGAGATATTTCTCCAAGATTATTAATCCATTTGCATCAAGATTTATTGGGAAAAATCCAAGAGAAAAGTCGAGTTGGAGTTCAAAGAACAGAACTGTCATTTTAGAAGGGCCGACTGTGTGTTTAAATTGAGCGTGGCGCATTGGGAGAAGGCGCCGCGCACATGGTGTGCGCGGCGCATAGAACAATTTTCTGCAGTGTAAAATTACACTGGCGCGGCGCATCCAGCCTGCGCAGCGCGTTGGGCTGGGGCACGGTGCACAGAGACTCCAAGCTGATTTTCATTATTTTTCCTCAAAAATTCAAAAAAACTCAAATCATCTTATAAGTTGCCTTTGATCGGTGTTTGGAGTTGTTTTAAGATTGGTTATAAGAATTTGAGTGGTGAAAACATATACCCTATCATTTGGTGAAAAATTGCTCTTTAGGGTTGTGTATTGGTGTTTTAAAACAACTTTAGTGCCAAAGACTTCTTTTTCCCCTCCACCTTGTTCGTTCCTTTCCTATTCACTATAACGCTATCACCCATATCCCTTCCCTAATTCCCTTATAAAATTACTCATATCACTTATTCCTAAAATCTCATTATCCTATCCCTAAACCTTACCATCTCCCGTGTCATTTACAAAAATCCCCAAATCCCATATCTCAAACATATTAAGTGGTTGTCCTACATTTTAAATTCACTTGACTAAACCACTATACCCACTGTCCCTTTTTCCCACAGTCCACTATACTCCTATTTATCACAATCCTTTCCCATTTGGCATATTTTGATAATTGAAACAAAAGGCACCAAATTCTCATTTCATACAAATCAACATACACTTGGAAATTAGAGACAAAGGTATCAATTTCTCATTTTCAACAAGATAAACATATCATTGGCATAAACTTTCAACACCATGACGGACACCGACACATCCTATGAACAAGACAGTGATTCTGCCACTGAACTGCATGCACCAAGAGGGCACTGAAATGGCGAAAAAGGCTTTATCCACTCCAAATCTTGGCTGAAGCTTCTTTGGCTGAGCATGATACTTGATGATGGACCTTCACTCCAAATTTCAGCAAATTTGGAGAAAATTTTGTCATTTTTGAAAATTTTGGCTGCAAAACAGGTTTTTCCCCCCGACGCGTCGCGCCACCCGACGTGCGCTTATGATTGAGACATCTTCTGGAGGAAAAATTGATATTTTTGGGTTTTTTATGGAAAATTATGCATGCTCAGGAATGGCTGAGAGATTTCATGAAGTTCTGGGTGGTCTTAAAGGTCAAAAACACTCCAAAAGTGGCATTTCTGCCACTTTTTGCACCAGCAGGAACCAGTCTTGGGATATTGCAGTTTTGGAGGGGCAAATGAACTCCAAATTGAAACATTATACTTGGTTTGGATATCATACATCCAGGGCTTTCCAACGAGCTATCATGAGCTCAATTTGGACTTCGAGAAGTGCCCCAAAAATAGGTCCAAAGTGGCGCGGCGCATTGAGTTTTTGGGCGCGGCGCATAGAGGAATTTTGCCCAATTTTCACTTTTCAGCTCAGAAATTCGGCCAATTTGACTAGTTTCACTTTTGGATGTAATTTTTGTTCTATCTTGATGTAATTTTGTGGCTATGATGTAAATTTGGCATGTTTTTACTTGTTCTAGAGGATTCATTCACTAAAAAGTGAAAATTAAATGAATGGATCAGTTTCCTAGCATATAGAGGCAAGTTGTTTGATTGCCTAGATTTCAGTTCCTTGTTTAGAATTGGTTGAAACAGCTCCTAGAAGGATGAGCTCGACCCCTAGAGACATGGGAAGGGGTTATGATGGTCTATATATTTTATTTTCTGAGTCATTTTCAGAGGTTGGACTCTTGGGAATAGTTTGGCACCTCATTGTATATTCATTTCATATTTTTGGCAAAGGAAAGACCAGAGTTTTGCAGCACTTGTTGGGACCCTTGTGGCTCTAAGTTTTGATGATGTTTTTCTCCATGTATCTGTAAGTTTCATTAATGTTATATGTATTCCATTTCCCTTCTCTTTGCTTCTGGATTAAACAAATGAGTAACTAAGGTAGAATTCATTAGTTTGTTGGTGCTCTGCCTTAAACTTTTGTTTAGTTTTATATGTTTTCCGTCGTTTGAAGAGGATCCTTGCACCTTCCTACCCTCTTCAACTCCTCAGCAGTATTTTCTATCCATTCATTGAATCTAATACATCAAAGCCATTGCCTTCCCTGCCCCAACTTGAACTCTGCAAGAATTTGGCCTCATCCCCAAGCCCAAAATTGCCTTTCCCTTTTTCCAAAAAAACCCCTAAAAATCATTCCAAAATCCTTGATTAATATACCTAGCCTAAAATTAGCACTCATTTCAGTCATCTCAAGGCATATTGATACATTTTTCCTGAGATTGACTCGGAGAGAGCCCTCTCCTATTCTGGTAGGGCTAGCTACCAGACTGAGCGTGGTATGATGTTACCCTAAATCTCGCCTTCATTCAACCTAAGGTGGATTTGGGCAATAACATGACCAAAAGGCATCTTCTTGTAAGAAAAAGTACCCCAAGGGCAAATAAAAGCAGTCTTATGCTGATCTTCAGGACGGATAATGATATGATTATATGTCGAGAAACCGTCCATGAAGGAGAAAATCTCGTTCCCCACACACTCATCGATAATCTGATCTATAAATGGTGTGGGGTAATTGTCTTTAGGACATTTTTTATTCAAATCCCTAAAATGGATGCAAACTCGAATTGTTCCTTGTTTCTTATCCACAGGAACTGAATTCTAAACCCACTTAGTTAATGGAACAGGGTATATGAAACCCTCCTTTAGCAGCTTCTCAACCTTGGCCTTGATAGCTACAACCTTCCTAGGGTTGACCGAATGAAGATTCTGTTGAATAGGATTATAATTTTTGTATGTCTTGATCTCATGTTGGAAAATATATGGATATATACCAGGCATTTCCTCATAAGACCAAGCAAACACACCCTAAAATTCTCAAAAGAGATCAGTGTAAGTCTGAATCTCTTCTAGGGAACATTCAGCTCCAATGAAGACATTCTCAATAATTTCGGGATCTTTAGAGATGTTCACTGGGGTAGTAGAAGAAATGGAAACCATGTTCCCTTTAGAAAAAACCTATGTTGGTGCTAAGGAGTTCAAGACTGGGTGAACAGGACTAGAAGACTAAAGGCTAGAGAAACTTGTTTCAACTTCTCGCAAGTTTGGTAGAAAATAGGACTGATGATGCAAATCATCCCACGATCTTTCCACACCAGTCATTGCTTCAAGGATGGCCTCTTCAGATGGAATAGTGGTATCAAGGAAATCCTGAGCAAAAGATGAACTAATATTCCAAGCCGAAGCCACATCTCCATCCAATTCCTTCGGTTAAAGAGAAACTAGAATGGAGTCTGCAGAGTCAACAATAGATTGATAAGAAATCTCAGCTATAGTCATAGGAAATTCCATTCCACCCACTTGACCTTCTTCTAATGTGGAGGTAGGAGAAGGTAAGGTCCAAGGGTCAAAAAAATAATGATTTCAAAAGAACTCTCTTCGAGTAGGAACCTTGGAGGATGTGATAGCATGAATATGAACCGAAGGAGGCGGAAGATCAAAAGTACCCATCAACGATGTATACATTCCAACCCCAAAATTCTCAATAGGTTTCTTGGCATCATTCACCAAGGGTCCAGTCGAGTCAACAGATGCATTCATATCTACAGGAGAACAGTCCATCTGATCAACAATGACAATTCTCCCTTCATGGGGAAAACATAAAATACGAAATAATGAGGAAGCAATAGCATCCATCGCTTAAATCTAGTTTCGCCCCAACATAAGGTTATAATCTAGATTTGTATCAACTATCTCGACCTCAATATTAAAATTTTTACCCCCAACACAGATGGGTAAATATGGAACAACACCATGTGGCCTATGAGAATGACCATCAAACGCAATCAGAAGAGTAGCAGACAGGACAGCTGAAGGAGATCCAATAGCCTTTCAACATGAGATAGACATCACACACGTGGAAGCACCCTCGTCGACTACTATTCGAAAGATATTGATCTTCTGATATGTATACTTAATCTGAAAAGACATATGATGAGGAAGTCTCTTTTTGAAAGTCGACATGTCAAAAGTGATCATAAGAGAATTTTTTGGATCAACAACCCCAATGGAAGTGACACGATTGGATTACCTCTAATGCAAAAATGGCACAAGGACTTTGAACCAGATCTTCTACAATCGAGTAGTTTTGGCCAGCCTTGGCATTAGGATTGATCGTCATACGCTTTGTAGACCCTTTTGGCATCTGAGGTATAGGCTCAACTGCGAGCCTCTAAATATGGAGCAGCTCAACATTATTAGCAGCATCTTTAGCTTTTGAGGACTCAGCTTCGCCATAATCATGATATCTCGTAGCGATATCTACATGACAACTCATCATGTATACGTTCGATGAATTTTCCCCTTCTTGGTTTCCCCCAAAGGGAGCTCCAGTATTCGCATTCCCGCCAGCAAGCAGCTACTTCCCTTGGGGAAAAGGGTTTGTCAATACAACCTAGGAGGTAGAAGAACCCTGTTGAGCTAACAAGTGCTGAGCATCTTGAATTTTTGGGCAAAGGTGAGTAAGATGATCTCTAGTGCATAACTTGCATGTAAATTTAACCTTCTTCTTATTATCCCTCTTACCCTCTCCATCATGATCGTTGGATTTGTTCGCATTTCCCTTCCCATCCATGTCTTTCTTCTTAGTATTTTGTCCCTTCTTCTTCCCATCAGATTTTTGATTTCCTTTGGGGTTAGAAGCATGAATGACATTAATATTCAAGGGCTAATAAGGAGTTAACATTGAAGGTGTAGCCTGACCATAAGGGGCAGATGGTATAGACAACTGCTACAATTTATTTAGCAGGTTATCCGCACCACTATCGATCATACCAATAAGTCCGTCACCATGAGGACCAGGATTTGTTTTGGCTAAATCTAGCTTGGAATGAGGAGCACCCAGCCAAATTTTATTAAGGACCCCAGACTGAGAATAGATCAGTTCTAGCTGTTGAGCCCTAAAGATAGCCTGTTCCTCAGCAAATACCCCTAAAAGGGATACATCCTTTGAGATTTTTGGCTGCAGATATTTCAAAACCATTCGAGAAGGAACTCATTCAGAATTTGGGCTTTTATGAGCCTCTTCCTTCTCCTCCATTCCTGAATATGATCAGAAATGTGAGTTGCTTTGTCCTGCTAGAAATTGGCCAAGAGATCAGTCTCGGCATCATAACAGACATGCAACTAAAAATGGTTTAGAAACATAGTATCCAACTAACCAAAAATAACAAAATTGCCCCCTATCATCTCAATGTACCAGTTTGTTGTGTTCCCAGTTAGGGTTCATTGAAATAACCTCACCCTAATCAAATCATCGATAAGGGAGTTCAACGAACACCATAAGTGGAAAGTGGTGACATGGTCAGCCAGATCCTCACCAGTCTTCTCTTAAAACTTTGGAATGTCTGAGGGCAGTTTAGTAGGGACCGAAGGCCAACCCGGACTATACCGAGTAGGATCATTTGATAATTTCGATAAAATAGGTAAGCACGGGGGAACCTGGGAATTCCATCCCCCATAGGAAGGATTCCCAACATTTTGAAAAGAATAACCTGGATTTGTTGAGGCACAAGGTTGCCAGAGATTTTTTGTAGAAAATTCTGAGCCATAAGAGAAGCCTTGTGACCCAACATTCATAGAAGGACCCCCTCCAATCATAGAGTTACTATAAACAAGGATATTCCCTCCAATAAAAGTGTTAAAAGAGGAAGAAACCCCTTAGTAAGGGTTCCAAGCATTGGAAAATGGAGAAAAACCCTAAGAAGCACCTACCGAAGGGAAAGGAACATTCCCTTGCTGACCAAAGAAAAATTGACTCCCAACTCCTAACCATGTAAAAGTAGGGTTCCATCTTGAAAAAGCATTATAGCTTTGGCCTCCGATGAAAGGATTGAATCCTTGATTTTGAGAGGAGAATGGAAAAGATCCTAAGGAAGGGTTCGAATGAGGAATATGTCCACTTCGAAAGGGGAAACCCTGAAATGAAGTTGATCCACTAGCCATATAAGGCATGAGTGCAGAGACAGCTGAAGCAACGGTAAAGGAGATAGAAGGAATCACACTAGAAGGCATTCTAAAAGAAAAGGGTCCAGAATGAGAAACATATGCTTGGTTGTTTCCACTTGTAGACGGAATGGAAGCAGAGCAAAACATAGCAACACTAGAATTTATTTTCAAAATGGAAATGGTACCCCCTCCTTCAACTGAAAGAGGAGAATGCACACTTGTAGTGCTCGTAGCCGAAGTTGTGCCCCCATTCATGGCCATCGAAATAAATGGATAATAAGGATAGGGGCTAGTTGGTCTCTGAGACTCAGGCCCAACGTACAAAAGAATGTCTGGAAAACTAGCAAGAAGAGGAAATGAAGGAGTACCAGGGGGTTGAGGAACCTCTTTTACTTCAACTTCTTCTGTCAGAAACAAGACTCTAGAGATGAGTGGATTACTCCTCTCTACAATACCACTAGTACTAGGACCACCCACAGAACTGACAACCCCAGACAGAGGATCACTCTCAATTGCATTCGAAACCATAGGATAAAAATCACCCACTGAATTGCTCCTACGCCTTCTTGAATAAGGCTCGACACTCGCACGAGAAAGCCCACAAATCCTCCTTGATTAACGAGGCGATCGGTCAGCCACTTTTGATAATTATGAGACTAACTAGACTCAAAAAATTAGGAAGCTAGGCAATCTAGGAGCAAAGAGTGTTGGAATCACAATTGCCATTAGAACAAAACCCACAGGCATTAGTCTCTGCTACAATCGCCAGAGTTAGGATCCACGAGAGGTGATTAGTCCATGTCATGAAACACGTGGGGAGAATTGAACCCAATGTCCAATAATAGCCCCCACAACGCGAGTCGAGTGAGTTTCGAACTCGAGACCTGTTGCTCTGATACCACTTGTTGGAATCACAATTTATGTTAGACTAAAACCCATAGGTATTAGTCTCTGCTATAATCGCCAGAGTTAGGATCGATGAGAGGCGGTTAGCCCATGTCGTGAAACACACATGGAGCGTTGAACCCAATGTCCAATAAAGAGCACACTCTATAAAAATTCCGTAAGATATAGTCAATCAAGAAGCCTTCAGGTATTTCTGCTCCGGGTGATTAAGACCGGACACCAAAATACAAGAAAGCGAATAAGAGGACCTTTTGAAAATAGTCTGGGGTAATTACGCCCTAGGCCTACTAGCGAAGGTGACAAAAATAGTTACATTGACCTCCTGACAACAAAATTTTCCGGTGCAAGTCCCCAATATTCGCAAGGGAACCCTCCATAATTACTAATGAAATTGATGCAATGTCTGCCTCAAGTACCACTAGTATTCCCCCCCCCCGGTATTCACCTATGTGGTCCCTAGGAAAGGTAACTAAGGGCACCAATCCATATCAGTAGCCACGTGGAACGGTCTTAGGTCAAGTTTCAGCAAATAGGAAAGGGGGTATCTCTCTTTTCTGCCTTCACTCTCCCTCGCGCTTAACTCTCTGGAGGTAAATATTTCATGGTCCACTTAACGGAATTGGATTTCGCTCATTAATCAAACTTATTTGTTTGACAGTTTTGAGCAGCCTTGGAGAGTTAACTCTCCACTCACCTATTCTGTAATATTCCCAATTAGCAACAACTAATTGGCAATATTATTTTTTGGCCAGTTTACTTTTTTGGAGTTAAAAATTCCCTAAAATTACTTGAGCACAGTAATATTTAACAGCGTGGGGCCCAGGGGTCGAAGTGGCAGCGTGAGGGAAGTGGCAGTGTGGGCAGCGTGGGCCCATGACAGTGCAGAAATAGAGGGATAGCATGGCCAATAGGGACAACACAGTTTGGTGGGGCCTGGATGAGAGCAAGGATCTCCAAGCACAAAGAGCGGAAGAGGCTCCTCATTCAGGCATTCGATTATGCATCTATGTTTTGTCTCTTGACATTGAGCACTCTTTTGTTGTTGAGCAAAGTCTGCGAGTGTTGTTCAACACACTGAGTGTTTCTAAGTGGATATCCCAACCTCAATCCCGAGGGACTTCAAGTGCCTACTCGGTGAGGAATTCCATCCATTGATTTTCAGGTGAGCGCCATAGCATCTTCAGCCAGAGATTACACACAACTTGGACAGTGCAGTCTTGAGGAGAGATCACATAGTTCTTAGAGGAATTAGTTCCAAGGGTGGATATTTATCAGGGGATTCAGCCCGGGATAGTGAGAAGGGATCAACCCTTAGCTATTCCTTCATGTTGGTAGAGGAGGAGGCCACCATTTGCAGAGATACATTCAGGGCCAACGTATTCCACTGGAACAACGTTATTCCTCAAGGGAGGTGATTTTTCGGGGTCATCCATTCCAGAAACCCTTTCTGGGATTTTATGGGTATTAGGAGGAGAGCTCATTCCCAGAGTTTTGTATTTTTATTAGCAGGGGAACAACTTCAAAGAGCCATCCTATTCCAGAAGTAGCAGCAGTAGTTTGGAGATAACGCAGTCATTGATAGAGCAGCCATTCTGGGTGTATTTCTAATATTATTTCCAACTTGCCTTGTGCGGGCCAAGGTGCCATCATTCTGATCACCTTTTTACTCATTGTATCTTCAGTTATATAATAAAATGGCTCAGCATTATCCATATTTTGCATTGTTTGTGTGATATCTCTCTATTTGCAGTGAATCCTTGTTTATGTCGCTTTATATTGTTGTTTATTTCTACACAAAATATTATAGTGGTATCAAAGCTCATAAACTTGGATCAGTCTATGGAGCAGATTGTCTATGACACCAATAGGAAAACCATATATCACTTCCCAGGGAAGGAAGTACAAGGACCAAGAGCGTAGGCTTGAGACCACTTTTGGAGAGGGAGACTGCATTCCGGTTGTGGATGCGGAGGAGGAAGGACAGATGGCAGGTGAGAAATATGAAGGAAGGGAGTTCGGGGAACTCCTCCTAAAATCTGTGTAGGAGCTATCAAGGATAATAGAAGAGATGGGACAGAAGTTTTCCACAGAACAGAGACAGAATGCAACCCCAAGGGGTTTTTGCATTGGGGAAGGGTCTGACACTTCCCACCAGTTGCAAGAGCAGCTCACAGTTACTCCCCCACATTCCATGATGCCCACATTTTCTAGCTACAGGCACGAGAGCAATAGCATCTCAAGAACCGGAGCCAATTCATATGGGGGATTGTTTTGCCGAGTATCAGTCCTATGGACAAGAGTTTGGCGAGACTCTCTCTTTCTGTGATTTTTTTCAACTCAAGAAGGACAACAAGCCCCATAACCAGAATAGAGGGGGAAGATACACACAGGATGAGGATGTACAGTGTATAGTGGGTAGATTTTTCCTGAAAAATTATGATGGATCCTCCAAATGTTCGACAAAGGCTTGGGTGGAGAAGCTAAATATCTATTTCCATCTTAATCAGATGGAAGAGGGAGAGGCCATCAAGGTGGCAGTGTTGCACCTGGAGGGAGAGACCCATGATTGGTGGTTCCACTGGATGGCCACACTGGGTCACTCAACGGTGGTATCACATGCAGAGTTTACACAAATATTGGTAGAGCGGTTTGATTGGAGGGATCCGAAGGAGCACTTTGTTGAGCTTACCAAGCTCAAACAGACCGGGAGCCCGGACACCTACATTTCTGAGTTTTTGAGACTCTCCTGATGGTACCCGACTTGTCTTCGGCCGGGATGATATACATGTTCATTGATGGAAATGTAGAACCTCTCCAAGGGTTAGTTAGATCTACGAGGCTGGATACACTTCATGATGTATTTGGGAGGACTAGGGATTTGTAGGATGCCCTACCCGGGACCAGAACTCCTTCTCCCCAGAGACCGGCATTTCAGCTGAAGGGGAAGAATATGAGGGTTCCACCTCCAAATGGGAACCAAGGCCGGGGGCCTTTGGATGATGAGACCCAGAGGGACTTGAGACGGAAGAAGCTATGCTTCACATGCCAGGAGCCGTGGGCACCGAGACATCGTTGTGTCACTAGGAAGGCACACTATATAGACGTATTCTCCGACAGTGATGGGGAAGAGGATGCATATGAGGAGATGGAGGCAGGAGGTAGCGATGTAATACAGAGAGGGGATCATCCACCACCTCCACCACCAGGAGCAGGAGGGGCAGCGTTTGCACCTACTAGGGTAGTCCTTGATTCTTTGCGAGGGGTTCCCAAATACTTGACATTGCGTGTTCAAGGTATTGTGCAGTGAAAACGTGTTTCAGTATTAGTGGACAGTGGGGCTACCCACATTTTTATTGATGCATAGTTTGTGGATCGGAGGAGCATACCGACAGAGAGATTTGATGGGTTTTCAGTACTGGTACCAGGTTCCAAAACCATGCAGTGTGCCAAGTATGTGCCAGCCTTACCAGTGACTATGGGGACTTACACTCTGATGGACCATTTCTTTTTGGTTGACATTCCGAACACCAATGTGATACTAGGAGTGCAGTGGTTGATCACGCTTTGGAATCTCACTAAGGATTGGGAGACCTTGGAAATGGACTGGATAGATAAGAAGACCGGGAAGCATGAAATGATTCGGGGCATGCACACTTACCCACCACAGATAGTTTCAACACATCGGATGGAGGCTAACTTCCGAAAGGGAGATATAGAGTGGGTAGTAAAGCTGTGTGTTTCGGAGGTAGGGTCTACTGGGCAGGTCATACACTCCGATGTGCAATTGATTCTGGATAGATATGCCACCATTTTCGGGGATATACCACTAGGGCAGCCACCGGATCTGTTACGCTAAAATTTGTCACCATGAAGTTTTAGTACTCCCTTGGAAGTCTACAACATCAAAGTTCCTAAAATCAAGCCTTGAAATTGAGAGAAAAGCTCATAAAAGTCTTAAAAACACTTGTACCGCACTTTCTCTTAACATTGCTTGCAGTGCCGCACCTTTTTTCTCTAAATCATGCAGAGCTAAACGCACTTTTTATTAATTAAGGGTGCGGACCCCTGTAAAAGGTAAAACAAAGGTGGAAAGTAACATTTAGAAGCCCAACAGTAAAATCTGGAAGCTTCTAGAAGCAACTATCCGGTCGAAGGTTCGCTCCTATCATGTATGTTCATTCCTCCATTATGGGAGCCTACCCCTTGATTTATGGAGCCCAATCCCTTCAAAAGAGCATTCTATCCCTTCTTATGTGGAACCATAACCTCCTCTATTTTTCTATAAATTGAAGCCATAGTGTAGCTTCAAAGGTTAGAGTGTGTGTGGGAGAGTGTGTGTGGGATAGTGGAATAATTAGTGAGTTAGACTTTGAGAATTTTTGAGGAGAAATGTTGTAGAGACCCATACTCTCTTAACTGATCATTATGTGGGAATGATTACACACCCATGTGCATTTTAGCTGGGAGAGTGCAAAGCTTGTCAAAGTAAAGGAAACGCTTGTTCCGGACCCCAGGAAGGCCTGTACGACATCAAGGTGGAAATGGTTGTAAGGCTCTTCTTCATCAAAGATAATACAAATGAACATCGTTTTCTCAATGAGTTCGTTAGTTAAATAATCTTGTTCATCATGTTTTATTAACAGGTTATTTAATTAATTATCTCATTTCTTGAATTCCTTGATCATCTTCATAGATGTTTGGTTCATGAATTAATTTTTATTATACAGGTGCTTTTGATCTTTTCTTTTGTTTGTGATTGCAGATCCTTGACGACGACTTTCTTCAAGCCACTGGAAAGAAGATCAGCACTAGACTACAAGCAGGTTTCTAAAACCATGTTATATTTAATTCCAAATCAAACAGTATCTAGAGAAAATAGTTTTTATTTGTCCATTTGTCGCTAGCTGTCCGTAGGACACTTGGGGGGTCTGTCTTGTCCCCAAGAACGACTTATCCATCCAACAAAATGGCAACTCCACTGGGGAATGGATCTTGATACTTTGATTTCTTTTATTTTTTACTTGTGAATTTATTTTTTCTAATTTTGATTGATTTATACTGGTTTGGGTAGTTTGTCCCTGTAGAATCCCTGACAAATGTTTTAGAGTTTTTTATTTTTCTTTTAGTTTTCTGGTATCCGCACTTTTCTTTTAGAAACAGTGCGGGCATCTCCGCTCTTTTCTTGAATAAACAGTGCGGGACCGCACCTGTTTACACTGAATCCTGCGGACCTTGTGAAAATTTTTCGAAAATCTTAAAATCCTCTTTTCTGGATTAGTTTGTTAGATTCTCAGTGTATACCCAGACTTGTATCTTCTGTCAGAAAACTTTGATTAAGGGTTTATTTCAACATTTTTTAGTTTTGAATGATTTTCTGAAAGATCTCCATGTTATAGTGATTTTTGCTTTGTCTTTATCCCGCTCAAAGATTAGAAACCTTGGTATACCTTTAGATCACTGGTATTTCCTTGCTTTCTTGTTGAGTTTGACATCGTAGCAAAAATTGTTTTATGAGATTTAGATCTCATTTTCTCATTTGAAAATCTTTAAAAAACTTTTGTTGATTAAGTTTGTAATTTCACTTAAAAAACCAAAATTGGGTGTTTTTTGAGTTCTTGCTGATCCAAGAAAAAAATTTCTTAGTTAGATAACAAGCTAAGAAAGACATCCTCAAAATATTTAAAGTTTTAATTCAGATTTAGTCTTTAGAATTTTTAGATCTCAAAATTAGTGTTTTTAGTTTTGAGTATTATTTCTAGAAATTATAGTATCCTTTTGAAGAAAAACTTTGTTTGTAGTTTCTATCTTGAATTATAAATGGATTTCTTATTGAGCAATAGATCATTTTGAGTTCTCATAAAATTAGATTTCTTTTCATTTATTCTTGTTTGAAGGAAAGAATTGTCTTAAAAGATTGTGTTTCTCAACTCTTCCTTTAGATAGAATTCATTGAAAGAAAAAGAATTGTTTCTCATAATAGATGCATTTTTAGTGTGTTTTGAGTGGGGTCACTATATATCATCAGTTTCACTTTCGCACCTATTGTCCTAAGAAACAGCCTATTAAAATCAGCGCTTAATAAAAATCAATCTAGTAATTTTTTATATTTATAGGGCTCTTTTCACCAATATAGCGTAAGCTAGTGTCTTGGAGTAGGGAGTAATTAACTCTCCAAGACTATTAAAACAAAAAAGTAGTCGATCTTGCGGTAGGAAAAATCCAATAGTCGCTTGTATGCTCTGGGAAGCTCCTCTTAAAGGAGTCGAGCATGAGGTCATATCTGAACCAGTGGGATAATCAATTCTATCTCATTGGTAATGATAGCAGATGTGTGCGTATTAACAATAGTAAACCTCAGATAGACCATTTTCAAGGAGCATGGGGTCACTTGTCAAAATACCTTGGATTATGTCAAGGAGCCTTCAAGGGGATTGAGCTTTGTTAGTCTACCCTTGCGCGTATGTCGGATCGTAGACTACTCCCCCAAGTATATTAGTTCCTGTTAGTAACCATAGTGGCCATAATCTTTACGATTTTTTCCTAAGGTGACGGTGGAGGAAAGATCCCACTGTACCTGGAGCAGACGTCGACTAGACTCACTTGGACTCTCTAGAGGGTTATCTTCACTAGAGATGCTTTAAGTGGAGAAACTTGCACCAGTCTGTTTCATTAAGTAGGTTTTCAGGGTAACTGTTCCAACCACCCTTTCTACATTAAAATACTACGATGTTGGATTTCATCATCAACTAGTGTTTTTAGTGTGGGAAGTTACTGTTTGTTTGTGGTTTGATCTCCTAGATTTTTAGGCGTGTGATTCATTTGTTTGTTTCCTTAGCAACTCTAGGTGTTTTCATTGAAATTTTCTTTAATTGCGTGTGATTAATAATTTTTAATCATGGTTGAATTACCAAGACAATCGCGTAGACTCCAGGGGAAACCCCCTGAGTATAAACCAAGCCAACTTGAAGGACTGCAAGCTCTAGTATCGCCTAGTGTCAGTAGAATTAGATCAACAGAAACAGGAGATTCATCTATAGTTATTCATCCTGATTATCAATCACAAACAACAGAACAAATCCAAGAGCCAATTTCAATTTCTGAAGTTACTGGTAGTATTTCTCCTTCCAGTGAATTAGATGAAGAACCTGAAATTTTTGAGCTTGACATTGAACCTGTTGTATTAGAACCATCTTCAGGATTTGCTACTCCGACTTCTAGTGATCTTGGTTCACCTAGGATGAGACATCGCATTAATAAAAATCTTCCTTCTGACCTTATATGTATTGAAGAACTTTTTGATCCAGACGAAGACGTAACTCTTCCCGAAACCCAAGAAACTTTGAATCTTAGGGAGCGTGAATCAATATTCTATAGTCCTTTTAGAACTGACGCTTGGTATTTATCATTGACATATTTTTTACAAAACCCAGGTCTTACTTATTCACCACCGTGAATTCCTTTTCATCCTACACTGAGAGGTTATTATCCTTCATCAGCTATGTCGGGTGAGTCATCTATGTTTTCCCAATCTCCAGAAACATTTTTATACGGTGGTCCTTCTGTTTCTTTGGGGTACCAGTCACTCTCTGGTACCTTCTCAGGAGCAACTCCTCAACCAATTGAACAAGTGTTATCATCTGGTACAAATGGAACTAAAACTAAAACGTTGAACGCAGAGAAAATTTTTATGATGTCTGGTAATATTCCAAATCCTCAACCTCAAGGTAGTCAGTTACCGCCTGGGAGGAAACCTCAAGGTAGTCAGTTACCACCTGGGGGGAAACCTTAAGGAAGTCAGTTACTGCCTGGGGGGCAACCTCAAGGAAATTTTTTGCCAGGACAAACTGTAGGACAATATTATTTACCTGGAGAACAAACTCAAGGACAGTACATACCTCAAGGTTATCAACCTCAGGGATAGTACATACCCCAAGGTCAACCCCAGACTCAGTATATTCCTCAGGGTCAATATCAACCCCAGATTCATTACATGCCTCAAGGTTATCAACCTCAAGGTCAGTACCCAACTCAAGGTTTCCAACCTCCTTCCGGTCAACCATTATTACAAGGAGCTGGAAATTTTCCAGTTAATTATCAAACCTACGTTCAACCAGGTTATGGTCCTTCATATGCACAACCTTCTATGGGTCAATACCCCGGAATGAATATGGTGTGGGATCCATCTCAAATTCAACAGACTATGCAACTCAATGTGCAGGTACCTAATCAACCTGGACAGTCCATAGGTTCTGGTCAACCTGTCCAGCCTATAGTTCAAGTCCCTGCACCTGGTTCTGTTCAGCAGCCTGGGCCTAGTACACCTCATGTGCCTTTCGAGATCACAAGACGGTGCTCTTGGTCCGGGTTGTACCGCGCACCACATTATAGACCAAGGGCTTCCTGGCATATTCTCGTCTTCAACTACCCGGCAAGCTTTGCCCGTCACGCTTGCGCCTGCGATGACCTTCTAACTTTTAATGTATGACGAGTCAACCGTTGGGGTTCCTTCCATGTTACCTCACATTTTGGGAGGCAAACCGTCCATATGGACGTGATGGTCGTTCCAGTCTCCTTGATTTCAATTCGCTTGGGACGCGATTACACCTATGCCATGGGAGCACTTGTCTCCTCCCTTTTTCGTGTGGCCTGTTTTCCACATGAAGGACGGATCGTGACCATTGATCAGCTGTCGTTCTTTGGTCCTACTGTGGCAACTGGTTCGCCATCACCCCCTCCCGGTTTTTATCCACCCGTTGTATCTGCTCCACCGCAGGTCAACTATGTGTCTACCTACCCCGTGCCTGTGCCCAGTGATGATGCCGTCGTGCATCAGGTGCTGGGGGCATTGGGTCCTGACTTCCAGAATGTTTTCCTTCCATCGGGAGTGGAACTCTTGGAAGCACCGCCTTCTTGTTCATTTTGATGTAAGCCGGTAGAGCACAGTTCCCCCGTGTCAAGCTCTTTTTAAAAAATGAAACCAAAGTTAAGAGTACGCTCGTTGTCTTGCAAGTTAAGCTCCTTAAAAAATGAAACAATCGCCGAGCATGGCTCCACTTGTGTTTGTAGCCCAAACCATGAAACAAGTTGTTTGAGGATAGTTCTTTTAGGTGTGTCAACCTCGTTAAAATAATGAAACACGAGCATGTTCAATTCGACTTTTGTTTTGAACCTTCAGTCCATTTTCAATAGACTGAAGCTTGGGAGGCATGCACCTCGAATTGAGACATCATGCTGGGGGGCATGCCCGTCTTCCTCATTTCAAGCATAGTTTGCATATGTGTGTGTTCATGTGTGCTTTTAAGCTTGCGTAAAAATGAAACGTGTGATTAGATACATTGTGTGAATACATTTCGCATTGGGTCGTTTGTTATGTAACTGATATATTGATTTATATCTGATTAGACATTTCCATGACATAGAAAACATCATCACATGTAAAGAAAGATCCATCCAAAATAGTCATATATATATATATATATGTGTCGAAATGTTTGCACAATGTGCATCACAAAACTCAAAAAATATACATAATTGTCTTAATACATCCTGAGACACTATGTCTCTCAAAAATAGGAGTGGCATAAATCCTAAGGACTAATCCGCATGGTGCTCATGGTAGCATGTCACTGCACGCACTAGGCGCCTTAGGATTCGGTGGATCCGATTCGGAACTCCCACCGTGTGGCGCTGGTATGCCATCGGTACGTCTGATAGCCGGCCATAGTCTGGGATCCCATGGGCAATCCCCTCGAGATTTTGGATTAGTTCCTCTCCTCCGGTGCCTTCCCCCTGAATCTCATGGGCGAGTTGTGTCCTCCGGGAGATTGGAGACATCCCGGCTGGTCTCTCAGGTCCTACATCTGCATGCATATATAATTGTGTTAAGACGAATGTGTATTAACAAAAAAAAAACATATAAACATAATAAAAAATATGAGGTCTTACCCAGCTCCTCGTCCCAGTCATCTCCTTCTGGTAGTGGGAGATCTGGGTCCCCGGTAAAGTCAGTTCTCGAATAGGGCCAATCTTCCATGATGATCAGTTGGCGCCGTAGCCACCTAAAGAACTATGGCCTCCAGGACATCTGTTGGCCACCTCCAGATCTGGGCATCAGTGCTGCCCAGCGAGCCATTCGTGGCTCTCGTGGTATCGGACTTGCCACTGCGGCCCCTTGGCCCTGGAAGATTGGTATGCGTTCCAGAATGAACGATACCAAGATGGAACCATACCCGAACTGTTTCAGTTTCCCCTGTTTGCACTTTGTGAGCTGCCTTTTCATATTGATGGTTACTGCTTCTGCCCAGTTGAACAGTAGGGGACCCATGCATTCTGAGGCTAACAGGAGTTGAGTCTTCGTGGCCTCGTGCGGAGCCTGCGACCCAGCAGCTCGCGTAATGGTGTGGAGAACTACTCTCAGTGCTAGATCAGGGATGGTGGAGATGTATACCTTCTTGCTTCCTGATCCTGTTTGTGCCCCTCGGCACACCTGCGCCATTACCTGCTCCATCTTTTCCCCGGATGGTCTGCTCCCAGTCAGTACAGGGATTGGACCTCTGCGGGACAATCCAGTAATGAAATAAATGTCAGTGACCTCCAGTTCTAACACCTGGTCTCGTAGCCTAAACACTTGTTCATTTTCATCCCAGATGCTGATTAGATATTGGAGGAGCTCGGGCTGAGCTCGTAAACATGGCGTGAGGAAGAACTTTTTCAATCCACAGTCTCTAAGAGCGTTCATACAAGCTTGGCTTTGCATGGCCTCTTCATCCTCATCTCCGTGCTCTCGTTCCTTCCATTCGATTTCCATTTTGAGTGGTTATCTGCATTCATATGGTCAAAAACCCCTGATTAGATCTTTGGTGAGCTTCAAATTTCAAGAAATTTGGTGTAAATGACGAATTTTGGGCGGAAATATTAGGTTCGGCCGCTGGCGCAGCTGTTTTGCTAACAGTCGCGCCATGTGGCGCGAGCCCTTTAGTAAAAAGAGCTCAGTGGCGCGGGTCCGTGCCCGATACTCGCGCCACTGGGCCCGGCCCTAAAATTTTAAAAGTGGCCACACAAAGTTGATTTCTAAAGGAAAACCATTAAAAAATGTATGGAAATGAAGAGCTAAGGAGCGCCTATTACCTGTGACAGACGAGAAGCTGAATGGTTGCCTGGATTGGTCGTAATCACCGTTAAAAGATTCTGTTCCAAAAGGACCATTGTTGCTTTCCACAAGGTAAATAGTAAAAAGTAATTTCATTTTTTACCAATTAGACATATTTATAACTTTTTCAACGTTAAATGAGCTTTAAAAGTTATTTTTTGTCAAATATTTGCATATGTTATGTCGAAAATGGATTTTACGCTTGCTTGATATGTGCAGCAGCAGGTTTTTGCGACTTAAAAAGATGGAGACGAGTTGTATTTTATACTTTTTCGGACTCGGTAAATACACGAAAAAGTCACTCTGGAGTCATCTTTCAGCTCTTTTCTGACTCTCTAAATATGAAAAGATTGTCGAGGCCCTTGTCGTTTCGATCTCGTTAAAATGGACACGAATCGACATCCACCCAATATAAGTTTAACCCTTTTTCGGGCTGGGATGGATTGATTACGAAAAAGGAATACCCTAGCCTATCGCGACTAGGAGGTTTTCCCGGATATTGTTTTCTACCTTTTCGGATCTGGGGAACTATTTACGAAAAGGGACCTGTGGAGTTTTCTTTTCAGCTGTCTTTTCAAACTATCTAAACATTAAAAGACGCCGAGTTCTTCCTTTATCAGACTCGTTAAAACCTGATGACATCGGATTTAGTCGAAATGACGTTCTCCGAGTTTCTCCTTCCTAGGACTCATTAAATGCACTAGGATGGATTCGCCCGAAGGGCGGACTTATATCACAAGCATATGCTATCCCCTTCAAGCTTGTTATCAAAAATAATTGGGGTACTCGCCAGAAATGGTGGGGGAAAAATGGAACCATCGTCTTTGTCGTCGGCAGTATGTCGCTCTTGAACATGGCACCTGTCTGCATTCGTGTCGGGTTGGGGACATCTCATCTCGCTACTTCACTTTGCCTCCATGGGTTTGGGTAATCTCTTTTGACCTCTCATCCGTCTGTCGCCTCGTCACCATGACTCTGACCAAAGATGCTTCGGTGTCGATCGCCAAGTCCACCGCCGTGCCGTTCATATAATTCAAGAGAAGTTGGCCTACAAATATCAACCTTCCTCTGTTTCTCATACGATCCCGATTCACAAAAAAACATCATGTTCCTCTGTCTCGTGTCGATGATGTGGGAATCATTATGGCCCACCTTCGATCAAGGTCACTTCCTGTCGACATCAACTCATTATCCAGGAAGTTGGTCTAGAGACTCCTTCTGGTACCTTGGAGCCCGCATGCCTCAATGGCAGGTTCGTCGCATTCGACGAGAGGTTTACATCATTGGCGTCCGATCGAGTGATTCTGCGGGTGTTCGACGTCAGTTCATTTATTCGCACGCCGTAGATTGTACCTGTAGTACCTTGGGGACCATTGTCATTATTGGTGGTTTCTCTCGCGTCGGTTAACAGATTTCATCATTGGCTGGTAATCCGACGATGTTCTTGCATGTTCGACTTCAGCTCACATATTCACATGCACGAACTTGTACTTTGTTGGGTCGAGATGGAGCGCAAGACCCTGGATTGTGTCTGTTGTAATCCAGGCTGCGATTGTGGATTATTATCATTATGTACATGACTCACTGATTGGATGGCTGCGTCCATACCCGAGTCTATTTATTTGATCTTAGATGGATGGCTGCGCCCATACCCTGGATCCGGATTATAGCATACTCTGTTTCGGATGGCTGCGTCCATACCACTTATACATCATGTACTTGAGATATCAGTTGTATCTTTCTGCGCAGGTTTTCCGACGGCGGGCCTTCAGTTGAACATGTTCTCATAAAGCATTTCACCCCTCTCCTCCTCAGGCCTCATACTTTAGGGGGCATCTGTTACACAGTAATTTTTCACCGTCCTTACCATTCCCCATCCCGCACAATGGAGGACCCATTCTATGACCTGTGAACATTGTCATGTCTTGAAATCATCATCAATGCATCCCTCTGAACATGAGCTTTATTTGCCCTTGAGACATCTCCTTGCAAAAGTCATAAAAAACAGCCCTTTTAGCATTGGCGCGGGCAAGCAGTTCAGTACTCGCGCCAATGGGGAAATTAATGCAAAGAGGTCACGCCACCTAGCGCTCTGTCATAGAGCCGTAGTCGCGCCACCCAATTTGGGAGTTGTTTTTTAAATATGGATGGCGGAAGTTGAGTTCTAACAAATTCACAAACCATCACCTATCTTGAGTTGGGAGGTTGGCTGCGGGAGTTCTATGGAGGGAAGTGGTTTTGCCACCTCCCATGGAACCGTCCTTGTTGATAGGGCCAATCCCATAATAATAGGGATCCCAACTCCTCCTTCCCCATCTATAAAAGCTTGCTCAAATCAATGGCAAGCTAGTCTTGAAGGGCCTAAGCTCTGAATCTCCATATTCCCAAGAGCCTTTGTGTTGTAAAGTACCCTCTCTTTCCCTTAAGGCTGACTCAAGTAAGGAGACCATTGTCACGAGACTCTGGAGAGGTTTCCGCTTTCCTTGGCGAGCTTTGCGAGACGTGGACTACTGGAAACCCGTCCGAAGGAGACCGCGACGTCAGAACTTGGTTGTAATCTTTCTTCGCTGGTTATTTAATAGATGATTATGATTATGGTTCCACTCCATTTTCCATCATGTTAATGCGAGTAATGTCCTTTCTGACTGACGTTTAGTTACGTATGCTGGTTTCTATGCTTGTATCTGTTCGTTTCTTCTGTGTGCAGGTGTTCATCCGCGAAGATCGTGGAGGGATTGTGATCTGCCGAGGCTGAGGAACGGGGACGCTTCTTCTTCAGATCCTAGCGTTGGAATCCAGGTAGGCTTCTATCTCCAGCCTTTTCATTCGTAATTAGGAACCTGCGTCATGACATTGTTTGTTTGTTGCTAGACCCCTGCTGGGCTAGTAGGGATCGCCTCTGTCCGCAGAGGGGATTTACCTCCTCAACAAATTGGCGACCATACTGGGGATCCAGCTTGTTGTTTGATTTGTAAACTTTAGACGGAGCCTGAAGTACAGCCAGATAGCCTTCGAAACGCTTCTGCCTTGCATTAGCGGAGTAGATCAACGCTACTTCAGTCAATCTCCGGTTTGGTTTACGGACTGAACGACTTGGAGTCTTTGTCTTTCCTTGCCGTTTGTATCTTGCTTTTCCTTGCTTGATGAACCTTCTGGGTTGGATTTTTTGTGTGTTTTTGCTTCTTGGATTGCTTAGCTTGCATTGGTCTGTTTCTGGAGTAGCTTATTTTTAATTTTTTGCTGAGAAACTCGACTGGCGCGGTTTTTAACCCGACAGTCGCGCCACTTGGCGCATGTTGCCTTTGTTCAACCCGTGCCAATCGCTTTCTGGCGCCAGTTTCACTCTTACAGTCGCGCCACCCCTGTAAGTTTTTTGAGTTTTCTCATTTTTGAGCTCTCTGATGCTGATCAGTGTTTTTCTTCTTGATTTTCCGACTGTCTGAGTGTGTTGGAGTCTTGTTTGGCTGGGAATTCACCTCTGTCCTTTGGTTGTTTGCTTCTATCTACCGATTTCACGTTTTAAGCCCTAGGTCATCTAGTGGCTTGGTGTATCGAGCCCTCCTTAGGAGTTTTGGTGCTTGGATTGTCCTGTCAACTATCTGATTGATTCTCCACATTCTCTAAGTAGTTGTTCATTGTTTCATTACGATTTTTGGGTGATTGTTCATTTCTTCATTCGAAACTCGTTTGGCCTTGCTTTGGACCTAGATCACACGGTCCATTGGAAGCCTTTGAGTCTTTTCTTGCTTTGAGAGACTTTGGTCGATTTGGGGATCTGATTGCTTGTGTTGTTGAGTGGAATGTGTTTGTTTCGCTCTCTTGAATATCGTTTCTCAAGTTGCTCCATTTGTTTTCAAGTTTGATTAGTGCATATTAGCCATTAAACATTGAAAATCAAAAAAAAAAATCTCTTTTGCTTTTGTTAATTAGTGCAAATTGTGATCTTTTCCATATCACTAGTGATTAGTGTTTTGAACGGAAAGTTGTCAATTGCATTAGTTGCATTATAGAGCTCTTTGTTTGGTTTCCATTCATTTCGTTTGTATAAAAGCTCTCAACTCTTCTCTAATTAGTTTTCATCGAACGAAATGTTGCATTGTGGCATATAGCTTTGCATTTAGGAGACACTACATATGATAGGGCCTGGAAATTGAAACTTAATTGAAGATCAACTGTAAAATTTATTCAATTAACCTAAGGCAGCATTGGAACTTAACGAAACATATTTAGAAGGTCTAGGCTAGAGACGTGTTCCGGCGTCGTTAAACCTAGCAGCTGTCGTTCGCCTGTTGGCTTTAGACAACACTAGTACGGACTTGCGCTCCCCGTACCGTCGCGTATATAAAGGGAGACCCCTATAGGTTTTCAATCCTTTATCCACAGGAAGCCGAGTCTGCCACCCTATACCCGTGATACACCGAACACAGCATTCGGGGAGACTACCTGCACGTACGGAAAGTCCTTGGTCGATTTCTGTTTCATTATTGAAACCAAGGTGTATATTGCAGTTCACGGATATTTGGTACACCCTTTGTGCCTAGTTTTTCCCTGAGCAGTCATTTGGTCTTTTCTGACTCCCTAAACTTGAAAAGACCGTCAAGCGCTTGTCCTTTCACGCTTGTGTCAACTCTGAAAGAGATAGAGTCATCTTTTTATTGTTTCTCGACTCTTAAAATATGAAACGGTAGAATTTCTTACTTTCCAATGTGGTAAAATTAATCGCCCACGATTACACACCCGTTTAGACATTGCTTGTTGATCGTTTGATCGTGTGTCTTAACTCGTCTTCAGCCCGTGTGTGGTTTTGAGTCTTGATGGCAACTTTTTCAGAGTTCACCAACCAAGGAATCCCCTCAGAAGGGAGTCCTGGTCATTTTCCTCCTTTTGGAAATGTTGGTGCTCCTTACATGGCGACGTTGTCCCTTCCTGGGTTAACTGTTGGGTTGCCTGTTTGGTTGTTCTCAACCTCTGTTGTCCCGAATGTCTCCACTACTGTTCAATCAGTTCCTCCACCCGAACAACCTCATGTTGATTCCAAGGTGGACCTCTCCCCTTCTTCGCCTGTTTCTGCGTCCTCCTCTTCTACTTCGCCTGGTGAAAGTCTGGATTCAAGTAACCAGGTGGCTAAGAAGAAGAAGAAGAAGACAAAGAAGAAGAAGTCTGATAAGCGAGAGATTAAAAGTACTGCTGTCTCTGAAACACTTCCTCTTGATAGTCCTCCCAACCCTCCTCGGAAAGTCAAGTTCCCATGCATGTTGTGCACGGGAGACCATCTTCTTCGAGACTGCCCTGGCATTCCCAAGGTGCTCGAAGTATGGTCCAACGGCCACCCACCGTCGCCTTTGGCTTCCAGGAGTCAGGTTGGGGGCACGTCTTCAGCTGCTGTTAATAAGAACTCTAAGAAGCAGGGTAAGATCACCAATCCCTGTAAGTTGTGTGAGCGGCACCATGCCATTCACTTTTGTCCTTATATGGATGAAGCCAAGCTAGTTTTGGACAACTCGACCGGTTCTACACCACGCCTTCCACCTGGTTATAATCGGCTTTCTTCGAGTCCTCCGCCAGCTGATCCCATGATTGGTCAAGAGTTATCCTTGGTCGATCCCACTCCCCCAGAAATTCAAATTCACGAATCCATCCATGACCAACCATTGGTCGTGGGATCGGTTGATCTGGCCCCGTCCATGGTGCACCAGGTATTTTCCGTCGAGAGTGGACCTCACACCCCCCATGTCCTTCTGATCTCTTCAGATTCTTCATACTTGGAGAAAGATTCTCCTGTCCCTGTGCTTCAAGAAGCTCCTCCTCCGCCTCCCATGATGGAGGCTACGGAGGATATTCCTCCCGCCTTCGAGATGGAGGTCATGGGGGAGGCTTCTGCTTCCGTAACATCAGGGGAAGACCTTCGCATTTCGATGGTAGCCCCTCCGAGTAGTTTGGTCGCTTCCTTTGACTGGAATCGATTTGCAAGATTTCACCTTCCGTCTTATGTGCCTTTCGAGATCACAGTACAGGCTCTTGGTCTAGTTGTACCCAGCACCATTATAGACGAAGGTGCCTCTATTAGTATTCTGTCTTCAACTACCTGGCAAGCTTTCGGTTCGCC
Organism: Pinus albicaulis; assembly: GCA_034641835.2. Taxonomy (NCBI): domain Eukaryota; kingdom Viridiplantae; phylum Streptophyta; class Pinopsida; order Pinales; family Pinaceae; genus Pinus; species Pinus albicaulis. The sequence goes on along the minus strand of CM076574.1, from coordinate 1,269,007,787 downwards.
GCCGCTTGCGCCCGTTACGCAGAATCTGTTGACGTTCAATAGAAGAACGAGTCAACCGTTGGGGATCCTTCCAAGGTTACCTGTTACTTTGGGAGGTAAAACCGTCCATATGGATGTGATGGTCGTTCCAGGCCCCTTGGATTTCAATATGCTTTTGGGGCGTGATTACACCTATGCCATGGGAGCGCTCGTCTCCTCCCTCTTTCGTGTGGCCTGTTTTCCGCATGAAGGAAGGATCGTGACCATTGATCAGCTGTCATTATTTGGTCCTAATGTGGCAACTGGTCCGCCATCACCCCCTCCTGGTTTTTATCCACCTGTTGTCTCTGCCCCACCGCAGGTCAACTATGTGTCTACCTACCCCGTGCCTGTGCCCAGGGATGATGCCGTCGTGCATCAGGTGCTGGGGGCATTGGGTCCTGACTTCCAGAATGTTTTCCTTCCATCGGGAGTGGAACTCTTGGAAGCGCCGCCTTCTTGTTCATTTGGATGTAAGCCGGTTAGAGCACAGTTCCCCTGTGTCAAGCTCTTTAAAAAATGAAACCAGGTTGGCGGAGCACAGTTCGTTGTCTTGTGTCAAGCTCCTTAAAAAATGAAACAAGATCGCCGGAGCATAATTCCTCCACTTGTGTCGAGCTCCTAAAACAATGAAACAAGTTGTTTGAGGATAGTTCTTTTAAGAGTGTGTCAACCTCGTTAAAATAATGAAACACGAGCATGTTCAATTCGACTTTTTGTTTTGAACCTTCACTCCATTTTCAATGGACTGAAGCTTGGGGGGCATGCACCTCGAATTGAGACATCATGTTGGGGGGCATGCCCGTCTTCCTCATTTCAAGCATAGTTTGCATATGTGTGTGTTCATGTGTGCTTTTAAGCTTGCGTAAAAATGAAATGTGTGATTAGATGCATTGTGTGAATACATTTCGCATTGGGTCGTTTGTTATGTAACTGATACATTAGATTACATCCGTATTAGACATTTGCATGACATATAGAAAACATCATCACATGTAAAGAAAGATCCATTCAAAATAGTCATATGTATATATATATATGTGTGTCGAAATGTTTGCACAGTGTGCATCACAAAACTCAAAAAATATACATAATTGTCTTAATACATCCTGAGACACTGTGTCTCTCAAAAAATAGGTGTGGCTAAATCCTAGAGACTAATCCGCATGGTGCTCATGATAGCACGTCACTGCACGCACTAGGCGCCTCAGGATTCGGTGGATCCGATTCGGAACTCCCACCGTGTGGCGCTGGTATGCCATCGGTACGTCTGCTAGCCGGGCATAGTCTGGAATCCCATGGGCAATCCCCTCGAGGTTCTGGATCAGTTCCTCTCCTCCGGTGCCTTCCCCCTGGATCTCAGGGGCGAGTTGTGTCCTCCGGGAGATTGGAGACATCCCGGCTGGTCTCTCAGGTCCTACATCTGCATGCATATATAATTGTGTTAAGACGAATGTGTATTAACAAAAAAACATATAAACATAAAATTAAAAATATGAGGTCTTACCCAGCTCCTCGTCCCAGTCATCTCCTTCTGGTAGTGGGAGATCTGGGTCCCCGGTAAAGTCAGTTCCCGAATAGGGCCAGTCTTCCACGACGATCAGCTGACGCCGTAGCCACCTAAAGAACTCTGGCCTCCAGGACATCTGTTGGCCACCTCCAGATCTGGGCATCAGTGCTGCCCAGCGAGCCATTCGTGGCTCTCATGGTATCGGACTCGCCACTGCGGCCCCTTGGCCCTAGAAGATTGGTATGCGTTCCAGAATGAACGATACCAAGATGGAACCATAACCGAACTGTTTCAGTTTCCCCTGTTTGCACCTGGTGAGCTGCCTTTTCATATTGATGGTTACTGCTTCTGCCCAGTTGAACAGTAAGGGACCCATGCATTCTGAGGCCAGCAGGAGTTGAGTCTTCGTGGCCTCGTGCGGAGCCTGCGACCCAGCAGCCCGCGTAATGGTATGGAGAACTACTCTTAGTGCTAGATCAGGGATAGTATGGATGTCTACCTTCTTGCTTCCTGATCCTGTTTGTGCCCCTCGGCACACCCGTGCCATTACGTGTTCCATATTTTCCCCGGAAGGTCTGCTTCCGGTCAGTACAGGGATTGGACCTCTGCGGGACAATCCGGTAATGAAATAAATGTCAGTGACCTCCAATTCTAACACCTGGTCTCGTAGCCTAAACACTTGTTCATTTTCATCCCAGATGCTGATTAGATATTGGAGGAGCTCAGGCTGAGCTCGTAAACATGGCGTGAGGAAGAACTTTTTCAATCCACAGTCTCTAAGAGCGTTCATGCAAGCTTGGCTTTGCATGGCCTCTTCATCCTCATCTCCGTGCTCTCTTTCCTTCCATTCGATTGCCATTTTGAGTGGTTATCTGCATTCATATGGTCAAAAACCCCTGATTAGATCTTTGGTGAGCTTCAAATTTCAAGAAATTTGGTGTAAATACCGGAATTTTAGGCGGAAAATTAGGTTCGGCCGCTGGCGCGGCTGTTTTGCTAACAGTCGTGCCATGTGGCGCGAGCCCTTTAGTAAAAAGAGCTCAGTGGCGCGGGTCCGTGCCCGATACTCGCGCCACTGGGCCCTAAAATTTTAAAAGTGGCCACACAAAGTTGATTTCTAAAGGAAAACCATTAAAAAATGTATGGAAATGAAGAGCTAAGGAGCGCCTATTACCTGTGACAGACGAGAAGCTGAATGGTTGCCTGGATTGGTCGCAATCACCGTCAGAAGATTCTGTTCCAAAAGGACCACTGTTGCTTTCCACAAGGTAAATAGTAAAAAGTAATTTCATTTTTTTACCAATTAGACATATTTATAACTTTTTCAACGTTAAATGAGCTTTAAAAGTTATTTTTGTCAAATATTTGCATATGTTATGTCGAAAATGGATTTTACGCTTGCTTGGTATGTGCAGCAGCAGGTTTTTGCGACTTAAAAAGATGGACACGAGTTGTATTTTATACTTTTTCGGACTCAGTAAACACACGAAAAAGTCACTCTGGAGTCATCTTTCAGCTCTTTTCTGACTCTCTAAATATGAAAAGATCGCCGAGGCCCTTGTCGTTTCGATCTCGTTAAAATGGACATGAATCGACATCCACCCAGTATAAGTTTAACCCTTTTTCGGGCTGGGATGGATTGATTACGAAAAAGGAATACCCTAGCCTATCGCGACTAGGAGGTTTTCCCGGATATCGTTTTCTACCTTTTCGGATCTGGGGAACTACTTACGAAAAGGGACCTGTGGAGTTTTCTTTTCCACTGTCTTTTCAAACTCTCTAAACATGAAAAGACGCCGAGTTCTTCCTTTGTCAGACTCGTTAAACCCTGATGACATTGGATTCCGTCGCAATGACGTTCTCCGAGTTTCTCCTTCCTAGGACTCGTTAAAATGCACTAGGATGGATTCGCCCGAAGGGCGGACTTATATCACAAGCATATGCTATCCCCTTCAAGCTTGTTATCAAAAATAATTGGGGTACTCGCCAGAAATGGTGGGGGAAAAATGGAACCATCGCCGTTGTCGTCGGCAGTATGTCGCTCTTGAACATGGCACTTGTCTGCATTCGTGTCGGGTTGGGGACATCTCATCTCGTTGCTTCACTTTGCCTCCGTGGGTTTGGGTAATCTCTTTTGACCTCTCATCTGTTCACTGCCTCGTCGCCACGACCTCTGATCCGTTGATGTCAAATACTGCCAAGTCCATTGTCGTGCCGTTCATGTGTTCAAGAGAAGTTGGCCTCTGCAAATATCAACCTTCCTATGTTTCTCATACGATCCTGATTCACAACAAAACATCATGTTCCTCTGTCTCGTGTCGATGATGTGGGAATCATTATGGCCCACCTTCGATCAAGGTCACTTCCTGTCGACATCAACTCATTATCCAGGAAGTTGGTCTAGAGACTCCTTATGGTACCTTGGAGCCTGCATGCCTCAATGGCAGGTTCGTCGCATTCGACGAGATGTTTACATCATTGGCCTCCGATCGAGTGATTCTGCGGGTGTTCGACGTCAGTTCATTTATTCGCACGCCGTAGATTGTACCTGTAGTACCTTGGGGACCATTGTCATTATTGGTGGTTTCTCTCGCGTCGGTTAACAGCTTTCATCATTGGCTGGTAATCCGACGATGTTCTTGCATGTTCGACTTCAGCTCACATATTCACATGCACGAACTTGTACTTTTTTGGGTCGATATGGAGCGCAAGACCCTGGATTGTGTCTGATTGTAATCCAGGCTGCGATTGTGGATTATTATCATTATGTACATGACTCACTGATTGGATGGCTGCGACCATACCTGAGTCTATTTATTTGATCTTAGTTGGATGGCTGCGCCCATACCCTGGATCCGGATCATAGCATACTCTGTTTCGGATGGCTGCGTCCATACCACTTATACATCATGTACTTGAGATATCAGTTGTATCTTTCTGCGCAGGTTTTCCGACGGCGGGCCTTCAGTTGGACATGTTCTCGTAAAGCATTTCAACCCTCTCCCTCTCAGGCCTCATACTTTAGGGGGCATCTGTTACACAGTAATTTGTCACCGTCCTTACCATTCCCCATCCCGCACAATGGAGGAACCATTCTGTGACCTGTGAACATTTTCATGCCTTGAAATCATCATCAATGCATCCCTCTGAACATGAGCTTTATTTGCCCTTGAGACATCTCCTTGCAAAAGTCATAAAAAACAACCCTTTTAACATTGGCGCGGGCGAGCAGTTCAGTACTCGCGCCAATGGGGAAATTAATGCAAAGAGGTCGCGCCACCTGGCGCTCTGTCATAGAGCCGTAGTCGCGCCACCCAATTTGGGAGTTGTTTTTTAAATATGGATGGCGGGAGTTGAGTTCTAACAAATTCACAAACCATCACCTATCTTGAGTTGGGAGGTTGGCCGCGGGAGTTCTATGGAGGGAAGTGGTTTTGCCACCTCCCATGGAACCTTCCTTGTTGATAGGGCCAATCCCATAATAATAGGGATCCCAACTCCTCCTTCCCCATCTATAAAAGCTTGCTCAGATCAATGGCAAGCTAGTCTTGAAGTGCCTAAGCTCTGAATCTCCATATTCCCAAGAGCCTTTGTGCTGTAAAGCACCCTCTCTTTCCCTTAAGGCTGACTCAAGTAAGGAGACCATTGTCACGAGACTCTGGAGAGGTTTTCCCTTTCCTTGGCGAGCTTTGCGAGACGTGGACTACTGGAAACCCGTCCGAAGGAGACCGCGACGTCAGAACTTGGTTGTAATCTTTCTTCGATGGTTATTTAATAGATGATTATGATTATGGTTCCACTCCGTTTTCCATCATGTTAATGCGAGTAATGTCCTTTCTGACTGACGTTTAGTTACGTATGCTGGTTTCTATGCTTGTATTCCGTTCGTTTCTCCCCGTGTGCGTGTGTTCATCCGCTGAGATCGGAGGGATTGGGGATCCGCCAGGCTCAGGAACTGGGACGCTTCTTCTTCGTATCCTAGTGTTGGAATCCAGTAGGCTTCTATCTCCATCCTTTCTTCATTCGTAATTAGGAACCTCGCGTCATGACATTGTTTGTTTGTTGCTAGACCCCCGCCGGGCTAGTAGGGACGCTCGTCCGCGTAGGATTTACCTCTCAACAAGAACATATACACAACAATAGTACTACACATCCATAGACCACACACTAACCCAATGAGAGACCTTCCTTCTAGTGTATTTTTACTATCAATGCTTATCTTAGCATGTCACAGATCACACTACTTTCACTTTGTTGATGTACCCCTCAACATTACTTGTCCATAAAATAAACATAGGAATAGTATAAACATATAATGCCAATTCATGTCCACATGATAATGACCTCACATATATACTAGGGTTACACTTCCCACTTGATTCCTCATAAGACCTAGAACCTCTTCATGTCATTCACCTACATAAGAAATCATTCCTCCACAAGAATGATCCTTGAAAAACTTGTCATAAAGGGACATCGATACATACTTACATACATATATATAATCGTGATCATAAAATAATCATGATCCTATCAAACAACGACATACTTACACACATATATACATATAATCATTACCATTAAACAATCATCTTTCATGACGACCCTATCAAAAAAGACATGCATACACACATACATGTATACATATATAAACATCAACATAATCATGATCACAACACGATTGCTAGATATCATAAGGTCTAGGTTAAGAGAAATTCATTTATTCATGCACAACATGCACAATGTTGAGAAAAACATTCCCCAACATAGCCAAGGAATCTAATGCCTCAAATACATTCAATTTATATTTTCAGTTACATTTCTCATGGTTGTATTCACACAATCCCTTTACCACAACTGACCCAACTAGTCCAATAAACTGTCATATTCTTACCTTTCTGTTGCGCTTACTCATCCACTGAGCTTCAGTTGTGTCTTCCATTACCTATCAAGTTCCATTTATCTATTACTGATATTTGTCAACTTTCCTCTTTCCCAAATCAATTCCCAAGACTCTCGATACAAAAAGGAAAGAATAAGAATCAAACAAGAAGAATATCATGAAAAGCGAAAGAAATACGACACTGCAACAAAGTGACATGGCCATGCACTAGACACAATCAAGACCACAATTCAAGCAAAACAAATCACAAGAGATAAAAAGCAAAAGACTAGCAACAAACATCATGGCTCAATCCCCATGGTTCCCAATGGTTCCAAGTGAAAAATCAACCTGAGTTGTCATCAATATTTCATGGCAGCCTCTTTGTCACACAATTACCTACATCATGTTGTCATAAACATATAACTGTCAGTTTATAATACAATATACTAGTTATCTTGCTTTGTTGTGCTAAGCACACTTCCATGTAACCAAACACATCCATGCCATATCTCTAGGGACTCCAATTCCTTGATGGATTCATCTATAACTAGAAACCAGTTGTTATACCTGTCAAATACATTTTCATGAATCTAGAACATATCCACATAATGTGAGATGAAATCAAGATAAGAAGACTTATTGTTTCCATACAAAGCGCTCATTTATTTGTAATTAGGGTTTCCAAACATATCCTAAGTAATTCATACCCAATTCCTTTTCCTTTACCATTTACCTTGATACAATTGAGTTTTACAATATGTTATCACATCACCTTGTTGTTATTTATATAAACAATTCAACTATTACCTTGTCATGCTAATCCCAAGCATGTTTCCTTGGAATTGTTCACACATGTCAATTGCATGTTACAAATATCCATACATCATATATATTAACTAAAATCATCCTCTACCAAGACTAAAAGTCATGTCATAATCAACTAATAGTGAAAATCACAATACTACAATGATCACCTACTTATACTCAAGTACACATCATCTATCTCAACACATATTGTGTTAGTACAACCATATTAAGACCAAGTCATTTCTTGATGCAATCTTATAGATACAAACTCATATCATACAACTAGTAGAAGATTCAAACAACATATATATGACATACTAAACAACAACACTCAAATACCAAATAGAAGACATAATAAAAATTTCAAGCACCAAGTAGACGACATAACAAGACTCATACCTTAATGCATCTCAGGGGAGGTTGTCTCATCCGCACCATAAATCTATTTAGCACAATATAACTTCACAAAACATCAAATCAAACACAAATAAGATCGTGATATCCATAAAATTAAATAACTAACATGTTCACATCATAAGGTCATAAACATTTGTTGTTCATACATAAAAATCACATAGGTACAATCAGTCTACATTAGTACAACACAATGTCACAAATAAATTGACTCATACATGAATATCATAACCCTAACCATCTACATAATAAATCCCAATTTAGCATTATAGATATAACATTAAGATATTGATGCTATGACCCTAATCATCAATTTAACTAACATATAACAACAATAACTTAACATATAACATGTTCATCAAAAACATATAACATAATCATCGAGCTAACTACAAGCTAACATATAACATGCTCATCAACAACAGATAACCTATTCATCAAGTTAATACCATGCTTGACTAACCAACACATGTGCATATGATCACACTAATTACCTGACATCTTTCATGTATGTAACCATAAAATCAATAAAATGAAATCCATACACATAACCATAATGGATATGACTACACAAATCAACGAGCATTTATAACAAATGTAACCATAATAGTAATAGAATGAAAATTATATAAGTAGCCCTAATTATTACAACAACCATGAATCACAAACTTTCATTCCAAACATACAAACTTGTATGATGATTTTCTCTTACCCCAAATTCCATTGTTGCAACATCACTTTAATGATGTGCATCTCTCGCTCTATCTTAGCTAACACATTAGCATCATAACATACCAATAACTTCATGTTGACCTAATTCCATACAATGACCTTAGCCACAACAACCTTAACCATGATAATCCATGCATAACAACATATAGATATCGACATGCATAACAAATGCATATAAAACCATGATAGCACATCCCTCAACAACACCATCAACCTTCACATGGCGACATCACTACAACCATGATCAACACCATGCAAATGAAACAAGAACACATATACCAAAAGCATATTAAAAAGATATGCAACCAACATAAATTCATGATCAACATACTTCCCATCCAGTCTGAGGTTTGAACCATGCTCTGATACCACTCTATAACACCCTCCTCCCACATCTACCCATGTAACCAGACAACCGGGGTAAACATGCGACGAGAGGATACTATGATGAGATTCAACCTCATAGGATACCTTAAGGAAGTAGAATCTATGGAAACACATCACACACACAGTTTACATCAACAATAACACCCCTAGGATCCAACCTAACCATTCAGGCATCCTTCCCATGGGTCCCACTGAGCTTTTGAGCCCTTAAACCTCTAGGTGCATGGACAAACCTACATGCCTGTGTTTGGGAGGATTTGTATGCATGTACAAGCATGCATGCCTATATCCAAGGACTATTTCCAGTATTGTTGTGCCAAAGTCTATGGAATTTAAGGTACTTTTCAGGCCCACAATTTCGGCCACTTCCCACAACTTGTTGTAACTTCCCAAATCCATTAAAAACCTCATGACAAGGCTAATAAACCAAAAACTAAATCCAAGACGAAACCCAACCATCCCCAACCATAACTGACATTTTTTTAAACCTGTCGCAAATATGAAAGCTATAGGTGTAAACAACAAATATGAGCATAGCGATCTCATAGTTATTGGAGAATCAATAAAAAACATTTTTTCCTTATATCATTAGCTAGAATATCATGTCCTATGTCATATATACACTATTCATTCATTTAAAAATCAAAACATGAGGAAAGCCATACATCATCATTGTCATAACAAATGCTTATGACTAGCATAATAACAAAATAAATATCAAGGATACATCAACCATATAATTCACGTAATAACAAGAATATTTACCCATCAATACAAGAAGAAAGAGATAATATTTACATAAGAAAAATAAAACCATGTTTGGGACTTCCACGTTCCACCTGACTATAGATATGGTTGAGCCAAATCTCTCTTTAGCCAGTCACCCACATGCCATATTCCAAGCATGAATGTGGGATCTCATCAAACACATCAATCAAAATCAATCCAGGGCTTCTAGAGGAAAACCCACCTCAACCCTCAACCAATGATTCCACCTCACGGTCGGACATCACAACCATCACAGATTGGTATCCACCCAAGTTGTTCCAAGGCTCCATAGTGTTGGTTCCAACCAACGCTCTAGGACTAGTAGCTCAACCCAAACTATTTCAAGGATCCAAAGAGTCTCGCCAACCAAGGCTCCAAGACTAGTAACTTAACCTGCCTAGGACTGCAGATTGTTTGTCCAACCAAGGCTCCAGTAACCAATAACTCAGCCCAAAACTAAAGGAATCATGAGAACCAACTAGAAAAACATCTATGGAAATAAACCCACAACACCATGGATATCCACAAAATGGTAAGGCTAGGAAAATCCACTATCAATCTAGGAAATCCTCCATGCCAAGGATAGATCATACTCAAGAAAACACATAGAATACCATGGATGCCAAATCTAGTGATGAAAACATACATGCAACTCAGTACCTTCACTTAGAACCTATTGTAGATGTTGATCCCAATTCCCTGTTGTTCTTTCATGCTCTTCATTTTCCTTATTGATCCAACTATCGAAGTGTGCCAAAATCTCCAAGAGTTCTCCAATATTACTCTAAATTCTCAAGAGTATGAGATAGAGAGAGAAAATGAGAGCTCCAAAACTACACTGACCAAAGTTTGAGCAAAAGCTTGCTAACTGATCCTCAAAAGCCTTTTTATCAAGGAGGCCTCTATTTTCTTCAATTTCCATTATTTTCCCTCATTTTTCTCCTCACATGAAGCCTGTGACCTTTCACCTACCTTTTCTCCTATTTATCATTATTTTCATAAATAAAATTTTATTTAATTCCTTTTTCCTTTCCAAAGCATTTACTATTTCATTTTCTAATTTCCTTAGCCATAATAACTGAAATGAACACCCACTATGATTTTTTCCCACCATTTAGCTTGGAATATGTGTCCCATGACCTTGGTATTATATTTTTTTACATGGTTTTTCAACCAGGGTTGTTACAGATCCTGACTTATTGAGAGCAACAGACATTTTTCCTTATTTTAAGGGATTCAAAATATACATGCTTGTTTTATCCTTTCCCTTCTCTACGAGGTTGAGTTCACATTTTGTAACACCATTCAATACAAGGTTGAGTCAAGAATGAAGATCTTAATAAAGATATGATCTTTGTAGTTTGGCCAAAGGATTTCCCTTTGGAATGTATCATATTTTCCATTCAAACATCATTACCTTTAAAGATATGTAAAGCCAAGATAGATAAGTAGCAACAATGCCCTTTATGAGTTTTTCTAGATGACCTTTTGAGCCAACCAGAAACATATTTCATGCATTGTCTTATTAAACATGACACGAAGGAAAAGACATAACAAAACAAGGAAGCAAGGAAAAAATAAAACTCACGTGTAAAGAAGCCTACATAACAGTAAACATGAAAACAAAATACATGCAGAGGCTAGATGGAGAGCGGGTCATAGGGTGGAAGCAATGCAATGGAAGCTAAATGTAACTAAACTTAATCCTAACATATCAATATAAAAGGTCAGGGATAGGTGTAATGATATTTCCAATGAAGCCAACATAATCACTCCCAAACTGCAATCCAGAAGATAAGAGAAATTAAAACCAATATAAGATAATGTGAATCAGAAATAACTAAAGCTTGAACAGATTGTACAAAAAATCGAAGGCTTTATTAAAGGAAAAAATATGTGTCATATCTCTTTACTTTACCCAACCTTCCAACTTACCTTTTGATAATAACGGAAGTCATACAATCCTCTACAACTCCTTGTGAAAATGACTCCTTATGTGTTGTTCTTCTTAGAAAAATCATAAAGATATTGGTTTTGAGTATAGTGATAAGATCCAAGCCAAGTAAGATTTTTATAATCGACTATGCGTTTGATTATGAAATTAATAACACTCTTCCCCTTGAAAACGTTGAAATCCTTGAGATGGTAAATTTTCAATTAATGGCATGAACACGATGAGGATCTTGCAAGCTGACAATAAGTCCGATCATATTCAGAAGTTTACTAAGATTTTATAATCCACTCTCCAAAAATAGAAGAAAATAGATATAATAAGCCACTTCGAGGGGGAAACCTCCAATACACTACATGAATGAACAATTCCTGGATGATACAAATTACAAAACCTCCTTTCTATATATAGGAGTCCATGGGGCCCAATGTAATCCTAGTGGGGCCACAATGTAATCCTAGCCAACCTAACAATAATAATTTAAGGGCACAATAATAACAATATGGGGGTTACAGGGGTACAATAATAACAATAAGGGAGTTACACTAACAATAATAAGGGACTATACTAGTAATATAGGGACCTAACATGCCCCTCTCCTTCAAAAAAGTGTTGTCCTCAACGCTTGAGTAGCTCTGGGTGCTTTTGTATAAAATTCTCATCCTCCCATGTAGAATCTTCAGTGGGTAAGTTCTTCCACTTGATGAGATACTCTGAAATTGATCGATTCCTTAGTTGTCGAGTTCTTGTTTCCATGACCGCTTCTGGTTCCAATATGATTTTTCCTTCCTCATCAAGTTCTGGCAATATTGTTTGAACTGGAAGATTTTCTCCTATAACCTTCTTTAAGCATGAAACATGGAAAACTGGATGTACTCGCGAAGAAGTAGGAATCTCCAATTTGTATGCCACAGTACCAATATTTTGCAACACCTTGTAAGGACCATAGTACTTTGGCGATAATTTATTATCCTTCTTAGCTTTCTTGAGGGAGATTTTTTTGTATGGTTGTAGCCATAAAAATACCCAATATCCTACATCAAAAGTTCTTTCGCTACGATGTTTATCTACTTGTTGTTTCATTCGATTTTGTGCCAAATTCAGGTTATCCTTTAAGAGTTGGAGAACTTCTTGTTGATGCTCGATGTGATCTTCCACTGCTTGAACCTTCGAATTTTCTCTTAAATATGATGTGATGGATGGTGGATGATATTCATAAAGTGCCATAAATGGGGTCATTTTTGCTGCAGTATGGAAGGAAGTGTTATACCACCATTCAGCGAGAGGTAACCACTTGACCCATCGTGTTTGTTTATCAGATACAAAACAACGAAGATATCCTTCCAAACATTTATTTACTATCTCAGTTTGACCATCAGATTGAGGATGATAAGATGAGCTATGAGCTAATTGAGTACCCAAACAAGAAAATAACTCCGTCCAAAATTTTCCAATAAAAATGGGATCTCTGTCGCTCACAATAACCCTTGGGCTTCCATGTAGCTTTTGAATTCTATCCATAAATGTAGTAGCAACTGTACTTGCTTTAAATGGATGAGATAATGCACAAAAGTGTGCATACTTGGCAAGTCTATCAACTACCACCATGATGACACTCTTTCCTTCAGACTTAGGTAAACCTGTGATAAAATCCATTGAAATCTCCTCCCAACGTTGACTTGGAATGGATAAAGGTTGTAGAAGTCCCGGGGTCTTAATTGTCTCCACTTTATTCTGCTGGCAAACCAAACATTTTGCCACAAGCTTTTGAATATCAAATTTAAGGCGATCCCAAAAAAATTCTTTCTTCACCCTGTGGTAAGTTTTTAAAAATCTTGAGTGTCCTCCTAAAGGAGAAGTGTGCAATTCCAAAAGAATATTTTGTTTTAGTTGGGAATTCTTACAAAGATATAAGCGATCTTTGTACCATAAGGAATCATTTTTCTAACTAAATGTATCAGATGTACTAGGATCTTGCTGCAATTTTTGAATGAGTGTCCATACATCTTTGTCCTTCTTCCATTCATCTCTTGCTTCGGTTATCCAATCTGGTTGGATAATAGAAATGGCACAAAGCAATGCTTCCACCTCTTCGTTCTTTCTTGAGAGTGCATCTGCAACAACATTAAGCTTTCCTTTTTGTAGATTATTTCAAAGTCATAACCCAACATCTTTGTGACCCATTTTTGCTGCTCTTCTAAAGATAGTCTTTGTTCCAAAATGTGTTTAAGACTATCATGATCAGTTTTTACCTTGAAGTGTCTTCCCATTAGGTAAGTTCGCCATTTCTTTAGTGCATGCAGTATTGCTAACATTTCCTTCTCATAAATAGGTTTCTGTAAATACTTTCCTTTGATTGGACGACTTTCAAAAGCAATGGGTCTTCCTTCTTGCATTAAAAAATACAAATTCCATTTCCTGAGGCATCACATTCCACAATAAAGGTTTTTGTGAAGTCTGGCATAGCTAAGACCGGTGCTAGGCACATTGCCTCTTTAAGATATTCAAAGGCCTTAGTTGCTTCAGGAGTCCATGAAAATGCATCTTTCTTCAATAATGTTGTTAGAGGTGCTGCTATTCTCCCATAATTCTTAACAAACTTGCGATAATACCCTGTTAACCCGAGAAATCCTCGCAACTTCTTTATGGTTGTGGGGACTTTCCATTCCTTAATGGCTTTAATTTGTTAGGGTCTACTTTAACACCCTCGTGAGATACAATATGACCCAAATATTCCACCTCTTGTACTCCAAAGAAACATTTGGATGTTTTTGCATATAATTGTTTCTCCTGCAATAGTTTGAGCACCCTGTCAACATGTTGAACATGATCCTTCCAAGACCTGTTGTAGATTAGTATATCATCAAAAAATACTAGCAGAAATTTTCTAAGGAAGGATTTAAAATGGAATTCATCAACCCTTGAAATGTAGAAGGTGCATTGGTAAGGCAAAAATGCATGACCAAAAATTCATAATTACCCTCATGAGTTTGAAATGCTATTTTTGGAATATCTTCAGTCTTCATTCTAATTTGATGATATCCTGAACGAAGATCTAACTTGGTAAAATAAATTTCTCCATGTAATTCATCCAATAATTCATCAATCATAAGAATGGGAAATTTATCTTTAATGGTGAGCTTATTGAGCTCCCTATAATCCAAACACATGCGCCATGATCCATCCTTCTTGTGTACCAATACTACAGGAGCAGAGAAAGAACTTTGACTAGGTTGAATTATACATGCCTCTAACATTTCTGCAATCATACGTTCAATTAGCTCTTTTGGACATAAGGATATCTATAAGGCCTGATATTTGGAGGAACACTTCCTGGAACCAAATGAATAGCATGATCATGATCAAAAATAGGTGGGATTCCTTTGGGATTTTCAAACACATTGGAATGATTGTCCAAGACTTTTTGGAGATCTGCAGAAATAGATGATTTTGATGTTGGAACTTCTAGTGAGCATAGTTGTGCAATTACGCCTCATTGTTATTTATTTAGAATCTTTGACATGACATTAGAGCTTATTATCTTTCCCAGCTTCCCTGTAATACCCCATAATTCGAATTCCTTTCCTTCTGAAAAAAATTTCAAGAAAAGTTCTTGAGAATTAAAATCTACCGTCCCAAAAGATTGTAACCATTGTACTCCTAGTACAACATCAACACCTCCCATAGGAATGGAAATAATTAGACTATTCAATACATATTCCCCCATGGTTAGCTTGATATTATGGCATTTTCCAGAGCAATTTCTAGTTCCTCCATTTGCAGCCATCACTTGACATTCTGGTGCTGTGTATAGGAAACAATTCAATTCCTTAGCTACCTTACAATGAATACAATTATGGGTGCTACCTAAATAAATAAACACTATTACCTTTTTCTTCTTGATATTCCCTTTTATCTTGGGAGTTTGAGGAGTGGTAATTCCTGCCAATGCATTACACGATATGGTTGGACTCATTTATTGCTCTTCTAGGGTTGGTTCCTGGTGTATATCCTCTTCTTGTTCATTCTCTTCTTCCTCTTCACAATCTATGTAAAATAATTTCTTCTTAGCACACTTATGACCTTTAGTGTATTTGCTATCACAACTGTAGCAAAGTGATTTTGCTCTTTTTTCTTCCAATTGTTGTGGTGTCAACCTTGTAGGTTGTGGAAATCTAGGAGTAGCAACTCTTCCATCTTTATAGAAGCGAGTGGTAGGCTTCCTTGTTGCCATAATTTTACATTCATTTTTTCTTGCCAACCTGAATGCCTTCTCCAATGAATCAGGTTCCAAAATGTGAACTTCATGGTGGATGTTATCCTTTAAATTACCTATGAAGAGATCGATCTTGTGTTCCTTGGAAAGATTAGTTACCCTCATATTCAATTTTTGGAAGTCCTAAATATGCTCCCCCACTGAACACTTTTGTTTGAGACTTATCAATTGGCTAAAGAAAGTGTTACTCTTTGTATCCTCATAATGTCCTATCATTTCCTCCGTAAAAATTGACCAAGTGACAATTTTTTATGGGAGCAAAGCCATCGATACCATATAAATGTATTTTGTTCTAAATGTAAAGTCGCAATGCGTACATTTTGTGTGTTTTTCACATTATTGAGATCAAAATATAGCTCCATCTGTAGTATCCATGTTACAGGATCCTTTCCATCAAACTTCCTCATATTCATTTTTGGAATATGGTGGTTCTTGCCTCCAACATTAGAGTTTATGAAATCACCATTAACATTTATTTTGTTCTCATCATGAGTTTCCTCTACTATCTTTTCACCATTAGGAAACATTTCTTGTATCAACTTTTCCAAACCTTCGATGTCTACTTTTAGATCCTTCTTCATGTTTTCCATGTTGTCTTTCATTTTTTCATCGATCTAAGCTTCCATGTCATCCATCTTAGCTTCCATGCCCACTTCCATGCCATCCATCTTAGCTTCCAAACCATTCATATTAGCTTCCATGCCTTTCATCAAACCATCCATCTTAGTTTCCACGTCTTTCTTCAAAACTTCCATTTCATTTTTTGTTTTTCTTTGTGAGAGCGAAATTTGTTTCACTTTCTCTTGTAATTTTGATATGTCATGTTGCCATTATTCGTCTTCATGAGTCATAATAGAGCCTTTTAAGGCTTAATGGGTGTTGAATTATTTTTAGGGGCCATTTTAGAATCCAATATTGATCTCTATTCTACAATATTCCCTTGGAATCAATTCAAATTGATTCTTCAAACAAGACTTATGCAATTCGGAAAAAAAAAAAATGCACACCTTTTACTTGCTTTTGAGGAGCTAGATATTGAAATTGAATTCTCTCTACAATTGCAGACTCAATATCAGAAATTCAGCCTTGTAGTAGCCTTCTGAAGCTTCTTTCAAATGCCATAGGTCTGATCTGATTTGGATTCTTCAATGAAAAGTTATGTCCAATCTCCCACAATGACCCAATTTTGGACTAGGTTAGTAGAGCGAAATTGTACGACTTGCCACATGTCACTGTTTCCTCCTTTGGCTCTGAAGTTGATAGATCAAAAAATATAGTCCGTGTACTTGTGGCCATATTTTACACCATTCCAATCTGATGCTCAGAGAGAGAGAGCTATGAATATTTTCCCACGATCACCTCTTTGAGATTAAATTCAGAAGCTTGAAAAATCCCTAATTTCCAGAAATCATATCTCTGAAAATGTTGTGAACGAATATCTGAAATTTTTCGACAATGTTCCTCAAGATTTTGTATTTTCACTCTAAAAATTTCATCTTCTTACCCTTTGTAGAAAAAACGTTATTACGAAAATACCCCAATGACTTGTTTAGGTTAAATTTAGGAGCCTGCAATATGTTCTAACTTGCAGAGATCATATCTCCAAAAATATTGTGAACCAAGCTCTGGAATTATGCAACGATGTTCCTCCGTATTTTCGCTACGCACTCTAAAAATTGCAGATTTTGAACCTTCGTAGAAAAAAAGTTACAGCAAAAATTCCATGATGACCTATTTGGAGCAGCGAAACCCTAGAATCTCAAAGCTCTGATACCAAATGTTGTGAAACCAACTCCAAAAATATAAGAAAAGAGATATCAAATCCTTATAAATAAGCCACTTAGAGGGGGCAACCTCCAATACATTACATGAATGAACAATTCTTGGATGATACAAATTACAAAACCTCCTTTCAATATATAGGAGTCCATGGGGCCCAATGTAATCCTAGTGGGGCCACAATGTAATCCTAGCCGACTTTACAATAATAATTTAAGGGCACAATAATAACAATATAGGGGTTACAGGGGTACAATAATAACAATAAGGGGGTTACACTAACAACAATAAGGGACTATACTAGTAATATAGGGACCTAACACAAGATAATGATGACTTGGCATAACCATCAACGAAGGATGAAGTGACTCAAATGCTTGAAAAGTCTCTAAATATTGAGATGATAAACCATAAATATTAGACGATGTAAAATATTCATCACTAGGTACACTAGTGGCAAAATTATGAATTGAATGATAGTTGTTAGAACAATAATCATGATGATATTACATGATTAAAGCGTTATATTCTTGGTTAGGAGACATCAAAGATAGATAACTTTGAACAGCTTTGAAAATTCTTAGAATTAAAGAATCATCTTCCTCACATGTTGAATGTCAAAAACCATACACTTGTGACTAAATAAAAACTGGACTAGCATCATAATCATTAAAAATGAATGTTAATAGTCAAGCACATGAAACCAATCGAGATGTAGTGGATGAAACAGAGGAACTTGATTTAGCAAATAACACAAGCATTCATTAACACGGAAGAGGATATCTATTACCATGAAGAAAATAATTAGTATGAGAATATTGACAAGAAGGATTAGGATCTGATTATTTTCAAAAGTATCTGTTAGGTATGAATCCTTTGGCCAATTGTAATCTTTAAAATGATTAGCTTCACATATTCGTACATCCATGAAATATATGCATTCTAAACCTGAGTTTGATATAAGAGATTTGCATGAGGAATGATAAATTGAAATAGAATACTAATTCGAACCAGAAAAAAAATCTTAAAAGATTGAAGAGTTATATTCAAAATACCACACAAATTTCAAGAAGGAATTTACATCCAGTTAAACCATGCAAAGGAAATAATTTTGTGAGAAAACCCAAATTTGTTTTTTTTAGGGGCCTTGCGAGATTTGCGAGGACCTCATATAACCATTAATGGAAGTTGAAGTGTCTCGAATTTTTGGTGAGTCCCATAAATTTCAAGAATTTTAGAATTACATTTTGAATATTGAATCATATCATGCATGGTGTGTGGACAACTACTATCAATAATTTCAACAAGATCACTACTATCCAAATGGAAACCATCTACATCAGTAATTTGATCAGAACTTATATTTTCAACAAAAATATTACTCGAGTCATAAACTTCTTATGATTTCACATCTAAGGATGGATAGATCGTACAAATATCATGAGTAACTTGTATATAATAATTTTCTTGATGCAAGACTAGAAATGATAAGGAATGGAATTTATACTCAATGATTCCATTAACTTTTTCATGATCATGGATGATATCACTACCATGTGTCAATTCAAATCCCAACTCATTAAATGGTGAAAATTCATTACAAATAGTATAGCACAAGGGATAGTGAGTTGAAGAGGAAGTTTCCATAAGAACATATTTTCATACTAAATCATATTCAAGGTCGAAATATTTCATAACAAAATATTCTTCAAAAATTGAAATATTAGCTGATGAACTTAGGTATTCACCATCACATTCATCAATAGAATTAGAATCATCATAATAATGGTTTTCCAATAATTCATATTAATTAATAAAACTATCTTCATTTGACTCATCGCCAAGATTCCTAGATTCAAAATCAACCAAGGATGGAAGAACATTATCTTCAAACGGGGGATTTTAAAAAAGATAATAGAGATCAAGAGAACCCTCACCTTCTTGCTCCTATACCAATGAAGAATGAATACCTTTCACCTTATCACTCTTTAGATTTGAAAATAGAGAATCTACAGAAGGAGATTGATTAAGTGGATCAAGGGTCAAGGGTTTATGAGAAATAAATAATAGAGGAGGGCAATAACCCAAATTATATTCAAGACTAGAGTTATGAGTGCCAATCCAATCATGAGGAATGGAAATATCAGTATTCATCATAGGTGACATGAACCATTCCAAGGTTTCCTCCATTGGATTTGAATCATGGGAAGTGAAATAATGTTGAGGAGATGGATCAAGAAGTTGATTTCAAGGTTTCCCAGCTTGAACATTATCACATGGAGGCACCCAAATTGATACTAGAAAAGGAGGAGTACAAGGAACAGAAATAACAGTTGGTTCCTCCTCTGAGATTGGAGGTGTCTCACATTTTACTAAAGTTATGGAAATAGGAACATATGGGGGTTTAGATTGAAACTAATTCTAAGAGATCAAAACCAAATGTTCAAACTTTTTCTTAACAAAGTCCCAATCCATTACTTATTTAGGAAATTCACAACATAAGTGAAGGAATATATTATCAAAATAATCAATTGATTCATTAGGATCCATTCTAAGTTGATTTATTCTTTTATAAACAACCCAGTAATCACACCTATCAAAATCTTGATGAAGCTCCATTAAAATAATGAATAGAGGAATATGGTAAGGTATGACACCATCGATTAACACGAACTTCAAGAGTAAGGGTGAATAAAATACACACAACATCTTTATCATCGATTTTACGAGATTTACAAAATCCAAGAAAATCATTTATGTTTTAGGATAGAAATGTACCACCCTCACCATTAATTGTGCATTGAGACAAGACATGAATAATTTTTGTGGAGATAGAAATTTTAGTAGAAGATAGTTTAGAAAAACACTCTGTGATTATGATTTGGGAAATATCCATTTAAGGTAAGAGTTTCAAAACTGACTCAACAAGAGAAATTTTTCATCTGGCCCTCCTTCTAGTGCAAAAATGTTGACGGTGTTAGATATCACCAACATATAAGAGATCTCCCCGATGTCAAGTTCCAATTATACCTCACAATGTTTGGAGTGGGAGCCCCATTCATAGTATTAAGTCGACCACTATGACCGTAATTTTTTCCTTAGTCTCAATGAATAACATAAGAGATTATCCATGTAGCCTTTGAATAAGAAAATAAGTTGACATTGTGAAACATCGATTGAAATGTGTAGAGGAATACCTTCATGAGCGAGAGATGAAAGTGAGTCTCTTGAAGGAAGTAATGGTACTAACCTAGGACAGGCGCATGAGAGCATGAAAAAATTAGTTATAAAAATAGTTCACATAATGATTATTAAAGAGAATACAACACACATTAGACAAATAAGTACCAAATCCACTGAAATAGTTCAATTTATCTAGTAAATATGAGCACAACGTATATCGTAAACATCCCAAGAATATTCCTAAAAATTTTGTGATACGTGCATGAAAATGTGTTGGCTCATTTAATTTTAATTAGGTGAAAGATCCAAGTACACAATTACGATGATGAAGCACTAGTTCTAGTAGTGAAACATTAAGTTAGTTCTTTCTTTTCCAAACAATACTTATTATCTCCTATTCCAAATAGAGAAGCCAAGACTAGCTCTCCAAAGCTTAAGCCTCCAAACTACCCCTCCTTGAGTTATGAGTTTTCTTTTATAACAAGAGGAATGACCTTTCATATACCCATGACGCTTGAGTTACCCTCATCACTCTTGGACTTATATTGTGACCTTTTAGTTCTCTATGTGACTTTTGGACATATCCTAAAGGCATTTTGTCCATATATGACCAAATGACTTTTCATATTCTACATATGACTCTTGTACTTCCACACATTACATTTTTTCCT
Organism: Pinus albicaulis; assembly: GCA_034641835.2. Taxonomy (NCBI): domain Eukaryota; kingdom Viridiplantae; phylum Streptophyta; class Pinopsida; order Pinales; family Pinaceae; genus Pinus; species Pinus albicaulis. The sequence continues at coordinate 1,268,986,406 of CM076574.1, read as the reverse complement.
TTTCTTGAGAATACATCATTACATTCTACATGATGATGTGGCATGACACATGGACACATATTGACCATTATGATGACACATGTAAATGTTACAACTTGACAATGATGACATGGACTTGGCGATGAGGTGGTAATTCCAAGGTGTCTTCCTTCTCGGTTCATCTTGAATTCTTGATGGTAGATCTGATCTATGCTTCATCTTCATGGAATATCCACTTTTTTCTTCTCCTTCACCCTCTAAAGGGTCTTTGATCAATACAAAATCCTCTGAGTCATCACGCAATGTATTCTTTCTGTCTTGGTCCATGATCTACTTCACGTCTCCAGCATAGCTCTCTTTTTTTCTTCTTCTCCACCGGTGTTTCCTTATACTTTCTTCTTTCTATATTATTTGAGCAATACATTGTCATACTAGGAAGTTACTCCTCCCAATTAAAATTTTTCATGAAAAATAAAATCAATATGAAAATCATTTATTTTGTCACTGTCTAGCTCATGGAATGATCATCTCATTATAGTTATGTGAGAGGAGGTCCGTGAGAGGGATAAAAGAAGGAGGCTTAATCAAAAGGGTGTATTCAAACTCATATGTGGCATAAAAGGCACCATTTTTCATTTTTACTATGGCATGCACTGTGAAGAGGGGCTCTCCTTGCTCCAGCTTAGCGGGGAAGCTGAAGGAGGAAGGATGAAGGCTTCAAGCTTAAAGACAACACCATGCACCCTATAAGGAAAGAGAAGAAGACTTGAAAGTGTAATTTGAATATTTAAGCACTGAGAAGATGACTCCTTCAGCCTTCCCTATTTCAACATGCACTAAATAGGAAGTTTCTAAGAAAGGCTTGAGTGTAGAGTGCATAGGGGAAGAGGGAATGATAAAGGCTTCAACCTTTAAGAATGTGCTATGTGCTGGAAGAAAGAGGAGGCATTTAGTAAATTTGACTTTCACTGGTGAAATTCTCATTGTCTCTTCAGATTGTGCCATGTGCTAAAGGAAACTTGTCAAGGAAGAGGCTTGAGAGAAAATCACATCGGGGAATGGGTAAGGTCGAAGGCTTGGGGCTTCAGGACTATGGCATAAGCTCAAAGGGAGAGAAGGCTTGAAAGATAATGTATTTTTCTTCATAAAAGGGTAACTCTTTATTTGGAATGTGCTTTTCCTTCTATTATAGTATATTTTTACTAAAAAATTGGTGCTTTTTCCATTTGGAATGTCCTTTTCATTAATGGAACCCATATGAAGGAAACCATTTTTCCTACAAGGGTTTTCACTACACTAGGAGGATAGGAGGGTATTTTAATTTCATGTTTTACCTTTGAAAGAGGGTGGAATAGTGCCATGATTCTATATAGGATTCCTTATGTGCCATGCAAGGAAGAGGTCTTCAAAATTCAGTGTAGTGAGTCAACGTAAGCAAGAAGGGTTAGGTGACTACCCTTGGGAGGTTTATAATGTGTAGTAGTTTTGAGGTGATCTTGAGGAGGAATTAGTCCACGAATATTGGTGAGTAGGATTACATTATTGAGGCCCATGAATAGGTTAATCTCCTGAATTATTAATAGGTCTAATTACTTAACAACTTGTACTGAGCAGGACGACCAAGAAGTGCTCCCAAAATGGCTAAGTGTGGGACTGGTAGAGTAAGAGAGGGAAATGCATCCCGAAAATGACTCAAACCTATATCACACATATGAAAATCATCAGTACAATCCAAAAGGATACAGAGGACTAATGGATAAAAATCACACCTCGAAATGACAACAAATCGACATTTATTTCTAACTACGAAAGTTGAAACAACACATTACAACACTTAGAACACAAGTTATGACAAAAGTGAGGATTGTGACAAAAAGGTATTCTAAGTTGTAGGAGTGTATCTAGAGAATATTCTAATGACATTTAAGACAATATAATGTGGAATAGTGTTCCAAAACCAAATTTGGTTATACACAAAGGTATGACACTTACAGGAGTGAAAATAACAAAGAGGCACATGCAACAAGAGGAAAACATGAAGACAACACTTTCAAAATTCAAACAACCTTGAAAGAGACACATGTTAGGGTGAATATAACATGAAAGAACCACTTATTAAAGTAAAAGAAAGTAAAAATTATATTTTTTAATGTGAAATTGAAAGTGCGTGAAAGAAAACAGTTGAGAAAACTCACCAAAATAGAAGGACAAATGCAACAAAAGTGAGGGAAATTTCCACGTAAAGTTCACATTGAATGTCGACATAGGTTGAAACTTACATAAGAACTGCCTTCATGGATGGTGTTATGATTTTTTAAGCTTGTATAAGGAAAGTGCACTCATGAGTTGATTTAGGACTGTGCATGTGTGATCAAGTGACTTTGACAAGTAAAAAAATAGCAAAAGATCAATCGACCATGTGTTACACTAAAATTTGTCACCATGATGTTTTGGTACTCCCTTGGAAGTCTACAATACCAAATTTTCTAAATTCAAGCCTTGAAATTAAGAGAAAAGCTCATAAAAGTCTTAAAAACACTTGTACCACACTTTCTCTTAACATTGCCTGCGGTGCCACACTTTTTTGCTCTAAATCATGCAGAGCTAAATGCACTTTTTATTCATTAAGAGTGCAGACCCCTGTAAAAGGTAAAACAAAGGCGGAAAGTAACATTTAGAAGCCCATCAGTCAAATTTGGAAGCTTCTAGAATCATTTATGTGGTCGAAGGTTCTCTTCTATCATGTATGTTCATTCCTCCATTATGGGAGCTTACCCCTTGATTTATGGAGCCCAATCCGTTCAAAAGAGAATTCTATCCTTTCTTATGTGGAACCATAACCTCCTCTATTTTCCTATAAATTGAGACCATATCTCAGCTTCAAGAGAGATGAGACTTCGAGAATTTTTGAGGAGAAATGCTGTGAAAACTCAGACTCTCATAGCTGATCATTATATGGGAATGATTACACACCCATGTGCTTTTAGCTGAGAGAGTGCAAGGCTTGTTAGAGTAAATGAAATGCCTGTTCCAGACCCCAAGAAGGCCTGTATGACATCAAGGCGGACACGGTTGTAAGGTTCTTCTTTATTTAAGTTAATACAAATGAATATTGTTTTCTTAATGAGTTTTTTTAATTAAATAACTTATTTATCATGTTTTATCAACAAGTTATTTAATTAATTATCTCATTTCTTAAATTCCTTGATCATTAAGATGAATTTGTGATTTGTGAATTAGTATATGTTGCAAGTGCTTTTGATTCTTTTCCATGTCTTTGCTTGCAGGTCCTTCAAGGTGGCTTCTTGGAGCGATGGGAAAGAAGAATTAAACTAGAATTGGATCACAGGTAGGTCCTTTCTTCATCATAGAAAATTCTAAATTACATATAATCTAGAGAAAGCAGTTTGCATCTGTCCTGTTTGTTGCTAGATGTCCATAGGACACTTGGGAGGTATGTCTTGTCTGTAAGAATGACTTATCCGCCCAACAAAATGGTGACTCCACTGGGGAATGGATCTTGAACTTTGATTTATTTTATTTTTGACTTGTGAATTTATTTTTTATGATAATTGATTTATACTAGCTTGGGTACTCTATCCTTGTAGAATCCTTGAGAAATGATTTAGAGTTTTTTATTTTTTCTTTTAGTTTTCTGGTGTCCGCTGTTTTCTTTTAGAGACAGTGCGGACATCTCTGCACTTTTCTTATATACACAATGCAGGACCGCACTGGTTTACACTGAATCCTGCGGACCTTGTGAAAAATTTTAGAAAATCTTAAAATCCTCTTTTCTGGATTAATTTGTTAGATTCTCAGTGAATACCCAAACTTGTATCTTCTGTCAAAAATCTTTGATTAAGAGTTTATTTCAGCATTTTTAGTTTTGAATGATTTTCTGAAAGATCTGCATGATATAGTGATTTTTTCTTTGTCTTTCTCCCGCTCAAAGATTAGAAACCTTGGTATACCTTTAGATCAATGGTATTTCCTTGCTTTCTTGCTGAGTCTAACATCATATCAGAAATTGTTTTATGAGATTTAGATCCCATTTTTCTCATTTGCAAATCTTTAAAAAACTTTTGTTGATAAGTTTGGAATTTCACTTTAAAAACCAAAATTGGGTGTTTTTTGAGTTATTGCTGATCCAAGCAAAGAATTTCTTAGTTAGATAACAAGCTAAGCAAGACATCCTCAAAATATTTAAAATTTTAATTCAGATTTAGTCTTTAGAATTTTTAGATCTCAAAATTAGTGTTTTTAGTTTAGAGTATTATTTCGAGAAATTATAATGTTATTTTGAAGAAAAACTTTGTTTGTAGTTTCGATCTTGAATGATAAAATGATTTCTTATTGAGAAATAGATCATTTTGAGTTCTCATGAAATTAGATTTCTTTTCATTTATTCTTGTTTGAAGGAAAGGATTGTTTTAAAAGATTGCATTTCTCAACTCTTCCTTTAGATATAATTCATTGAAATAAAAAGAATTGTTTCTCATAATAGATGCATTTTTAGTGTGTTTTGAGTTAGGTCACTACATATCATCAGTTTCACTTTCGCACCTATTATCCTAAGCAACAACCTATTAAAATCAACGCTTAAATTAAAATCAATCTAGTAATTTTTTATATATTTCTAGGGCTCTTTTAACCAATATAGCTTAGGCTAGTGTCTTGGAGTATGGAGTAATTAACTCTTCAAGACAATTAAAACAAACAAGTAGTCGATATTGCGGTAGGAAAAATCCAATAGTTGCTTGTATGCTCTGGGAAGCTCCTCTTAAAGTAGTCAAGCACGAGGTCGTATCTGAACCAATGGGATAATAAATTCTATCTCATTGGGAACGATAGCAGATGTGTGCGTATTAACAACGATAAACCTCAGATAGACCATTGTCGAGGAGCCTAGGGTCACTTGTCGGTATACCTTGGATTATATCAAGGATCCTTCAAGGGGATTGAGCTTTGTTACTCTGCCCTTGCGCGTATTTCGGATCGTAGAATGTTCCCCCAGGTATATTAGTTCCTGTTGGTAACCATAGTGGCCATAATCTTTACGATTTTTTCCTAAGGTGACGGTGGAGGAAAGATCCCACTGTACCTGGAACAGATGTCAACTAGACTCACTTGGACTCTCTGGAGGGTTATCTTCACTCAAGATGGTTTAAGTGTAGAAACTTGCACCAGTCTGTTTCATTAAGCAGGTTGTCGGGGTAATTGTTCCAACCGCCCTTTCTACATTAAAATACTACGATGTTGGATTTCATCACCAACTAGTGTTTTTAGTGTTGGAAGTTACTGTTTGTGTGTGGTTTGATCTCCTAGATTTTTACGTATGTGATTCATTTGTTTGTTTCCTTAGTGACTCTAGGAGTTTTCATTGAAATTTTCTTTGATTGCGTGTGATTAATAATTTTTAATCGTGGCTAAATTACCAAGACAATCACGTAGACTCCAGGGGAAACCCCTTGAGTATACACCAAGCCAACTTGAAGGGTTGAGAGCTCTAGTATCGCCTAGTGTCAGTAGAATTAGATCAACAGAAATAGGAGAATCATCTATAGTTATTCATCTTGATTATCAATCACAAATAGCAGAACATATTCAAGAGCCAATTTCAATTTCCGAAGTTACTGGTAGTATTTTTCCTTCCAATGACTTAGCTGAAGAACCTGAAATTTCTGAGCCTGACACTGAACCTGCTGTATTGGAACAATCTTCAGGATTTGTTACTCCGACTTCTAGTAATGCTAGTTCACCTAGGGTAAGACATCACATTACTGAAAATCTACCTTCTGACCTCATATCTATTGAAGAACTTATTTGTCCAGATGAAGACGTAACTCTTCCCAAAACCCAAGAAACTTTGAATCTTAGGGAGCATGAATCAATATTCTACAATCCTTTCAGAACTGACACTTGGTATTTATCATTGACATATTTTTTAGAAAACATGGGTCTTAGTTATTCACCACCCCAAATTCCTTTTCATCCTACACAACGAGGTTATTATCCTTCATCAACTATGTCAAGTGAGTCATCTATGTTTTCCAAATCTCCGGAAACATTTTTATACAATGGTCCTTCTGTTCCTTCGGGGTACTAGTCACTCTCTGGTACTTTCTCAGGAGCAACTCCTCAACCAACTGAACAAGTGTTATCATCTGGTACAACTGAAACTAAAACTGAAACATTGAACATCGAGAAAATTTTTATGATGTCTAGTAATAGTCCAAATCCTCAACCTCAAGGTAGTCAGTTACCGCCTGGGGGGCAACCTCAAGGTAGTCAGTTACCACCTGGAGGGAAACCTCAAAGAAGTCAGCTACCACCTAGAGGGTAGCCTCAAGGAAGTCATATACTGCCTGGGTGGAAACCTCAAGGTAATTTTTTACCAGGACAAACTGTAGGACAATATTATTTACCTGGAGAAAAACCTCAAGGACAGTACATTCCTCAAGGTTATCAACCTCAGGGACAGTACATACCCCAAGGTCAACCCCAGACTTAGTATATTCATCAGGGTCAATATCAACCCCAGATTCAGTACATACCTCAAGGTAAGTACCCAACTCAAGGTTTCCAACTTCCTTTCGGTCAACCATTATTACAAGGAGCTGAAAATTTTCCAATTAATTATCAACCCTACGTTCAACCAGGTTACGGTCCTTCATATACACAACCTTATATGGGTCAATACCCCAGAATGAATATGATGTGGCATTCATCTCAAATTCAACAAACTATGCAACCCAATGTGCAGATATCTAATCAACCTGGATAGTCCATAGGTTTTGGTCCAACCCAACAACATGTTCATCCTATCGTTCAAGTCCCTGCACCTAGTTCTGTTCAGCAGCCTAGGCTTAGCACACCTCAGACTCTGCCTTAGACTTCTTCTATTGCTGCAACTTCTCTTCAACCTACCACACTTGTTTCTAGAGTATTTGTAGCTCCGGTTTCTTCTATCTCTGCATCAGTGCAAATTCCTCAAGTATCCGTACCACAGTCAGGACCTACAATTCAGACTACAGTCCAGATTCCTACAGGACAACCTGGTACTAGTACGATTTTTGTTAGTCAACCACAATTTACTTATCAACCGTACCAGGGATAATATCAATTTGGACAGGCTACACAAAATCCAGTATATCAGTATTAGCCGTACCCTGGGTATACTTATCAAGTACCTCAACAACCCTAGTGTGGTCTAGTTAATCCTGGTTATCCAGGATGTTTCATGATTCCAAATGCACATCCAATTCTAGGGTATCCTGGATATCCTCCTCCTGGCACTGGTTTGATCACACAAGGTTATCAAAATCCTAGCCATCGGTTACCATTTATAGTAGCTTTAGATTTACCGGATCTATCGCGCCTTACGAATGATCCTATATTTTATCTTTCATATTGGCCACCGATGCCTAACAAGTTTCCCATTGATATTCCAAATTTTGAGGGTAAGTCAGGAGAGGATCCATCTAATCATGTTATGACTTATCACCTCTGGTGTGCATCTAATTTAATAATCGATGATTCAATTCGATAGCGTCTTTCTCAGAGAACTCTCATTGTTATAGCTACCAAATGGTACATTGAGTTACCACGTGGCTCTTTTAATAATTTTAATGCATTAGCTACTACTTTCTTAACCCATTTTTAGTTACCTGTCAGATACGACAATGACACAAAATTGTTTACTTCATTAAAATAGTCTACGTCTACGTACATATCTGATCACATTCATGAATGGAGACGTTGAAGGCGTTTAGTGAAAGTCTTTATTCTGGATCAAATTTTGGCTAAATGGTTTATTAAATCGTTATTGCCCAAAATTACTGAAGATGTGGCCAAAGGAGGTGTTGTTACAGAATAACAAGTTATTTCTCAGGCTCAGTACCTTGACCTTGTATATACTCAGTCAGGTACTTTGTATGATAAAATCCTCGATTTACCAAGACCTGGTAAATTAACTACAACTCCTTCTGGCTCTCATGCCGCTGATGGTGTAATTGGTTCTGTTAGCACTGGTAAAAGTAAGAAGAAATCTTCGAAGATGACTTCTCTTATTATCACTTTACCCGATTTTCCAAAAGGAGATTCTTCTATTGAAACTTCTGCCGATATTCATGTTGTAGAATCATCTACAACCAAACCTAAAACTGGTGATAAGAAGAAAGGTAAGAATAAAAAGAAAAAATCTTCAAAAGATAAAAACAATACAACTGAACCAATTGATGAAAAACGCAACCCTCAATATCTTTGTCTGATATGTTACAAGGATCATTTTACAAAAGAGTGCTCGCATAGAGCCGAGGTATCAAAATTCATTAAGGGTTCACCCATACCTGTTGTCTTGAAGTGTCCTTTTCCTTCTCAATATAGTAACATGGTTGGATCTTCCTCAACTGCTCTAGAGAATATCTTGATGGTTGCGACGCAATCGCAAGATTATGGTAGTAAAAATCCTGGTAAAGAAGCAGAAACATCTAATTCAGCATCAACTACATCTCCCTCAGTTTTTGATTCGTTACAGATCGAGAAACAAAATCCTGACTTAGTAATCAAACCGCCTGCTAAAGGTGTACTTCGTAAATCAGCTTTCAATCCACATGCGAGAGCTGCTCAGAATTACAATATTGTTGAAGATTTGGAAATTTCCCCTTTAGCAATGTCGGCTTTGGAAGTATTTCAATCATGCCCAGCCCAAAGAAAATTACTTTTGTTAGCCTTAGGAGCCGTAGATCTCCAGGATTTGAACCTCATGATCTTCGATTTAGAGAATTTTACACCCTGCCTACCCCATCAAATGGCTTTTCAGATTCCATTAATATTAAAAAACAAATGTATCTTCTGTATTGTTGTTGATGAAGGGGCTTCTACGTGCATTATGTCATTAAAATGTTGGAAATCCCTTGGTTCTCCGACCATTAACCAATCACCAACTATTCTCAAATTTTTTTATGGAAGAGGTTTTCAGCCATATGGTATTTTACAAGATCTACCGATAGAGGTCGAAGGTAAAATGGTTAATATAGATGTGGAAGTGGTTGATGCCCCTCTGGATTACAACCTTCTCCTGGGTCGCAGTTGGTCTTATGCCATGACTGTTGTTGTATCATCAATATTTCATCTTATCATGTTTCCTCATAAAGGAAAGATCGTTAAATAGATCAACTCTCATATTATTCATCCTACCCAGCCTGTACTGATAGTAACTAGCATATCGGAAAATCGACTATCCCTTATAAGGATGTCGGAGTAGGACTGCTTAAAGATTCGGCTTTACTAGGAACATTTTCCCTACCTGCTTCCAATGTACAACCTCCTATTGCTAATATCAATATGATTACATCAAGTACTATTTCCTTTGATGATCCTTGGATAGTACCGTCAGAATCAGAATTGGACTATTTTGATGACGTGATTCCTTTGATTCCTTTTGATTTAGCATATCAGACTGTACAGCCATTTTTTGATATTCCTTCAATTCAATCTGATCCAATGAATGTGATCAATGAGGATTCATTTTCAATATCGAGTTCTCCTTCGACATCAATTCCAGATCTTGGTCAACTGGTATTCAATACTGATGAACATATTCGTGAATTATTGTCGGTTGATGAGTTACCATGGGAAGATCTTCATCATAGGTCTTCATTTTTACCAGATCTCGATCATTTTGAGAATAATTTTTCCTCCATTTTTAGTACCGATTACATAAAAGAACCTCAGAATCCTCTCTCGCATTTCGATTCTGAATTGAATTTAGAAAATATTTATACAACAGTTCCTCTTGACATTTCAGTAAAACCCGGAATTGTTGAAAACATTCATATAGGTGCTTCTTGTACGATTGATGAAATCCAAGCATATAAAGCCCTATTTCAGGAATTCCACGACATTTTCGCCTGTTCATATGAAGAAATTCCAAGAATTGATCTGTCGATTGTTGTTCATGAAATTAAGACATACCCAGATGCTAAACCCGTTAGACAGAGATTACTTCAAATACATCCGAGAAAAGCTACCACTATTAAAGCCGAAGTTGAAAATTACTTCGTGCAGGTTTTATTTATCTGATTCCGTTAATGGATTGGGTATCTAATATTGTTCCGGTCAATAAAAAATAAGGAACAATACGAGTGTGTATTGATTATAGGGATATAAATTGAGCTTGTCCAAAGAATAATTATCCAACCCCTTACATCAATCAAATTATTGACAATTGCGCTGGAAGTGAAATGTTGTCATTCATGGATGGATTTTCTAGCTACAATCAAATCAACATACTCCTTGCAAATCAACCCAAAACAACTTTCATTTGTCCATGGGGAACTTTTTCTTATCGCAAACTACCCTTTGGACTTAAGAATGTTGGTGTCACTTTTCAAAGAGCCATGTCTTATGCATTTCATGACATTAAACACATTGTACAAGCCTACCTCGATGATTTTCCTACTCATTCTTTGCACACAGCAGATCATATTACTCATTTAGGAGCCATTTTTATACGATATAGGCATTATAATATTCGTTTAAATCCTCACAAATGTGTTTTTTGCGTACAATCTGGATGATTTATGGGATTTATTGTCTCAAAGGCAGGCATTCATGTTAATCCATCGAAGGTTGAGGAAATCATCAAATTACCTCCTCCTTCTACTCTTCGCCAACTCCAAAGTTTGCAAGGGAAAGCAAAATTTTTATGTCGATTCATTCCTAACTACGCCAAGTTAATGAAAGGTTTCACCAGGTTGTTGAAACAGAATATTCCTTTCTTTTGGGATGAGATCGTTGATCGATATTTTGATGCTCTTAAACATGCGTTGACCCATGCACCGTTACTGCATCCTCCCAACTACAACCAGGATTACTTTTTGTACCTCGCCGCTTCCAATTCCACGATAGGGATGGTTCTAGTTCAGGAAGATGAATTCCATGGTGAACATGTGATTTACTATCTTATTCGCAACTTGCATCCGAATGAAATCAAGTATTCACATGTAGAGAAATTGGCCTTGGAAACCGTTCAAGTTGTCCAACATTTTCGTCATTACATACTTTTACGCAAAACAACAGTGATTTTTTATTATGTCCCTATGATGTATATCTTGACCAAACAATTGCTAGGGGGGAAATACTACAAATGGATTGTTATCCTATAGGATTTTGATTTGGAATTTTAAAAGTCCAAATCAAAGAAATAATTGATATTTGTTGAGCTTATCTGTGATTTCCCATGTACTGATATAGAAACTGTGGCGGAACAACCAATCACAGAAAAATCCTTGTTTCTTATTAGTACCATTGATCCTTGGTATGGATATATCATTGTTTATCTTCAGACCCAATCTTTTCGGCCCAAACTTTCACGGTCACAACGACGTAAAATCTATTTCCAGTCTCAACAATATCATATTGTTGGCGACACATTATACCATCATGGTGCGAACTCTGTTTTTCAATCTTGTCTCACCCATGAAGAAGCCGAAAAGGTTTTAAATGACTGTCACTATGGAGCATGTGGTGGTCATATGTCTGGGTACACCACAACCCAAAAGATTTTGCACGCAGGTTATTTCTAGCCGTCCTTATTTAAAGATTGTATTTATATAGTCTGAAAATGTCATAATTGTCAAATCTTCGATCGAAAAATGTGTGCACCACCTGCTCCTCTTCACCCTATAATTTTTGTCGGTCCTTTTGCAAAATGGGGCATTGATTTCATTACATGTAACTCTTACTCAGCCGAGGGGCATGGGTATATTATTCTAGCAGTAGATTATTTTGCCAAATGGGCCGAGGTGATACCTACATTTGCGGCAGATGGAAAAAATGCAACTAATTTCATATTCAATCATGTGATTGCTCATTTCGGTGTTCCCCAAGCGATAATTACTGATCATGGGAGCCATTTTCGAAACATCATGATGACTGAACTGACTAATCAACTTGGCTTGCGCCATGAGAGTTCTACACCATATTACCCACAGGCCAATGGTCTGGTTGAAGCTATCAATAAATTTTTAGTCACCATGATCAAACGAATCATTGGAATTCATAAGTCAAACTGGCATACCATGCTCTTTTCAGCACTTTGGACATATCGAACCTCAGCAAAAACATCAACAGGTTTTACCCATTTTCAACTGGTTTACGATTTAGAAGCGGTATTACCTATTGAATACAAGATACCGTCACTCCAGCTATCCATAGAATTACTACCAGCTACTTTTGAAGAGGAGAAACGTTTTTTATACTTAGCTCAATTAGATGAGAATCGGCGCACCACTGCACTAGCCAAAGAGACTCATGCGAAAGGAATGAAAGCTCAGTATGATAGGAAGGTTACACCTTGGATTTTTTTAGAAGGAGTCCTAGTCTTGGTTTATGATCAAGCTAACAATAAGCTAGGGGCTGGGAAATTCGAACCCATGTGGCATGGTCCTTATATTGTCAAGCAACATCTTGCAAAAGGGGCCTATGAATTGATTGATTTTGACAGGGTCCCTTTAGGAAAACCTAGAAATGGGCTTTATCTGAAGATATATTACTCTTGATTCTTGTGTGGAGATCTTTCCTATATATTAGTTATTTTTAGTTGGTGTGTTGTAGATTAGAAATGTGTGCCTAGTTTAAGTGTTATTTTACTACTATTCCTGCTTATCTGGATTACTCTTGATATTGCAGATGTCAACGTCTTTTCAAACCTACATTTGTTTTGCTAATGGCACTTGTCATAGTACACGAAATATCTCTTCCGCAACTTGGGTTATTTATTCACCCACTAACGAGTTAATATATATGCATGGGGTAATCCTCGGTCAAATGACAAACAATATTGCAAAATATAGTGCAGTTATTGAATTACTGTCTGAATCCATTTCATTTGGAATTCAGAGTTTGATCGTTAGGTTAGATTCTGAAATCATTGTATTACAATTAAATCAAGTATATGCAATTACAAACCCAATGTTGTTAAGATTATTTTTAATATTTCGTCTCTTTGAACGAGAATTTGATTATATTGACTATCAACACATTCCAATAAATTTAAACACATTAGCAGATGCAATAACTTCTAGTGTGATTAACAGACATTTGCGATAATAAAAGCAGTAAATAACCATTCAATAACATGTTGGACATGTAACTGAAAATAGTATTATATCACAGCATAGAGTAGTGTTTCAAAAAATAGTACATTGTTCTCAATCATAGGTCCTAAATGGCTTATGATCGGGAAAAAAGTGATACAAAAAATTATACGAGTCTATACAATCGATCATCCACTATCCATGGTAATGATCATGATAATACACTACAGCTCGTGCCACTCTGCTCAAAAATATCCTAAACGGTCCAGGAACACCAATGACATATCTTTGTAATCGAAGAGGAATATCATCTACAGTAGTCTCTGGGATGTCCAGAGTTAGTCACTCCAAATGGTGTTCCAAATTAGTCAGGATTTCTGCTGTTTGATCCTGTGGTGGTGGTACTACTGCAGCTTCATCCCTTTGCCTTCTGTCAAAGGGGCGGAGAGCAGCTGTTCGACGTGGACCCACATCTGCATTTGAAATTTTTGTTATCAGTTTTGGATGATTTAAGAAACAAAATAAAAAAATTAGAAATTAGAACATGTCAAAGAGATTTTTTACCTAACTCATCCCACTGAGCTCCAGGAGGAAGTGGCATATCTCGGTCACCGCGAAAATCTATGCCCGCATAAGGAAAATCCTTTATCAAAAACATTTGGTGTGTTATCCAACGAAAATAAGTCGAGGGAATTCGAACAATCTCCCCATCCTCATTGTGGCGGGCCATCAAAGTAATGCATCGAACCATCCGAGGCTTTTAAGGTCTACCAGCATCAACAAGAATATGTTGCGGGGCTAACAGAGGAATCCTCTCTAAAGCAAAGGTAACCATGATAGATCCATATCCGAAGTTATTTAACTTCCCGTTTTTTGCTCTAGTTAGTTGGCCTTTGACATTAGCCAACACTGGCTCGCCCTAGTTGAATATAGTGCCTCGAAAGCAATCTACTGCAATCTTCATTTGAGATCCAGTAGCCACATGCAAAGCTGCATTTCTGCACAACTTGGTAACGGTAAATGCAATCACTTTTAATTCAGGATAGATGATAGTTTTAATATCAATCCGTTTGTCTTTTGGATTAGCCTCATCATTACAGAACTGTAATTGCAGGCTAGCAACAGACTGGCCATCTGGGCTAGCCCCAAATAGAGAAAGTGGTTCACCTCTCCTAGACAAACCAGTCAAAAAATATATGTCTTCTAGCTCAATTTCGAGCCGGTTACCTCCAATCATGAAACACTGGTCCTGAACATCCCACTTGTTTACCAACCAAGTGAGAAGGTCTACTTGAGCTCTCATGCCACTGATAGCCCAAAATTTGAATAACCCACATTCTTTCAGAACTTGTAATGTAGGTAGATGAATCATTGTAGCTTCAACTACCTCATTATGTTCACGTTCTCGCCAAATGAGCATTGTAAATATCCTACAATGAGCAAAATGAAAGATTAGAATCATTTTAAAACAAAAATTTTGGGTATTTTTGGAAGAAATTAATTTTTTAAATTCTTCACGATGCCCCTACACTTTACATTCAGAGATAGTGCGTAGCTCCGCATGGGCTCTATGCTAAAAGTGCGGGGCCCCGACATTTTTCTTTGTAAGAAAATGTCGGGGTCTGCAGGTACTGTGTGTCTTACCTGCAGACCCCCGAGGGTGGAATTTTGAACCTATTTTCTCTCCAAAAATGAATTCTAAAACCTAAATTAAGGAAATGAATGGATGAAAAGCAAGGGAAAGAGGATTTGGATTACCTGGAGCAGACAGTTTTCGATTTCAATGGTCGGTTTGTTTGGAATCTTCTCTAGAGCGTTTTTTGCCAAAAGCTCTCAAATTTTCACTCTAAACTCAAACGGTAAAAATGAATTTGGAAAAATCCTTTTTATAAGTTTTTTCGAATAAATGAAATTTAAATTTGTTTATTTTTCTCTTTAAAAAGATGGTTTTTCAAAATATTTTTATTATTGAAGCAGGTACATGTAATTTTTTGAGTTGTTGTGCAGAATACCGTCGGTGAAAATGTGAAGCTGGGTTACACTTTTTGCCCTTTTTTGAGAAAAAATTTTCATTTTTTTGGGTTCTTCAACTTTCTGCAAACTATAACAATTTTTCCGTGTAGAATTTCATTTTGCGGTAAAAATAAAAGTTGTGAGAATTTTTGTTAGCTTTCTATTACTTATTTTTTGAAATTTTTTTATGCGGATTTGATATGTCAACTTAGCGTTTCTTTGAGTGTGTGTTTCTTAACAATCAAAGAATTCATAAGTAGTCATGTTATGTGGCAACGTTGTATTCATTGAAAATTCTTGTTTTTGAAAAAATAAAATGTGTTACAACAATCTAGACAGAGTCTACTTTGGTTTCATCATATTTACAAAGCCAATGGATGCATATCATAATTACTAGAATTTTTTGAACTGGTCTAATACAAAAAACTGCGTATTTTTTATATGTTTCGTGTGGCAACAAATTTCTTAACATATAAGTTATAAACTAAAAACCTAAAAGCTACCCATTAGAGTCAACGGACCAATGTAATGCCCCATAATTTTTTCAATCTTTTTTACAATGTATTTTGGGAGACACAAAATTTTGATTTCACTGAATCACGATGACCCTCAAAAATTGTTTGCACTCATTTTATTAGAAAATTAATTAAAATTAATAAACGTTTACGAAATTCCATAAAATTTATATTTCCTGAAAGTAGATTCAATTCTGAAAATGCTTGTCTTGGTTCTGACAGTTAATTAACAAGTTTTCATGGAGTTTAATCAGTCCAAAGTTGCAGAACCGTTTTCAGAGCCTGGGTCTGCGTAATTGGTGACACATTAGTTCGGCCGAACTATTAGTAATAGTTCGGCCGAACTATGTTTTCCGCTTACGAGCAGTTAAAACTAACGTCACAATAGTTCGGCCGAACTTATTATCAAAAGTTCGGCCGAACTATTGTGTAATTTTCCGTCGGCCGGAAATTTTTGTGGAGCCCCCTAAAAAACACATATTTCGTGGTCAATATAAATTGTCGCGAAATGATTCACAATTTTCGCACATTTCGCACTTCATTTCATCTGACAACTTGGTTTAAATTCAAAAAAATTTCTTCAAAGTTTGGGTTTAAAAAAAAATTTTGGAAGACATTTTCTGGAGGCGGCGTGATTTTTCTTGGAGGTTCAAAGTTTGAATTTAAAGAACTTTTTTGGAAGACATTTTTGGAGGCGACGTGATTTTTCTTGGAGGTATGTACGTGTTTTGTGTTGAAATAAATATTTTGAGCTTTTTTGTTCAAAAATTTTTCTTCACATTTTAAGATTTAAAGAATTTTTTTGGAAGACATTTCTTGGAGGTGGTGTGATTTTTCTTAGAGATATGTACGTGTTTTGGATTGGATTACGTATTTTTTAGAAAAGATTTTTTTAAATTAAATCTTTTGTGATATTGTTTGTAATTAAGTTATTGTCTAATTTTTTAAAGGAAATTTTTTAAACCTCATACCCTATTATCATGGGAAATCGAAGAACTTGTGTGAGAAAATATGATCGAAAAAGAAAGCCCGAGGAACGTAGAGAAGAGACGAGACAATATCGCAAAATAAAGTTAGAAGCTCTCTCAAATATTGAAGAGGAAAATCAACCTCAAGCAGAAATTGAAGCAGGTATGTAAATGTAAATATTACATGTTCTATTGATATATATTTAAAATTTTCCTAATGTAAAATGTAACGCTTAATTTTTATTTGATAAACTAGTTTGAAAAATATTTTGTTTGATGTAAACAAACAGAGATATTCCTCAAAATATTGAAGAAGAAAATCAACCTCAAGCAGAAATTGAAGCAGGTATGTAAATGTAAATATTATGATCTATTGATATATTTTTAAAGTTTTCCCAATGTAGAATGTGAAGCTTAATTTTTATTTGATGAACTAGTTTGAAAAATATTTTGTTTAATGTAAACAGACAAAGATACTCCTCAAAATATTGAAGAAGAAAATCAACCTCAAACAGAAATTGAATCGGGTATGTAAATGTAGATATTATGATCTATTGATATATTTAAAATTTTCCTAATATTTATTGACATATTTATTAATTTAGTTATTTACTGAATATGTACTATTTTTTCGAATATGTACAGATGAAATCACTATCGATAATGAGATGTTAGAAAATGTCGACACTCACACATATGGAGATAAAAAACCTGACTATTTTATACGATATCGTGTCGAGAAAATTTTGGAAATGTTTTTCAAAACTGAGGTGAAAATTCAAGCTCAAATGTTGAAAGGTCTCTTATCATCAAGAAAATTAAAAGAAGCGACGACACTATTGGGTATTCGAAAATCAACCAAAGATAAAAAAATGAAAGAAGAGGTGATAAAAAATATGAGTAGTGCTATAGAGTCAATTAAGAGATCTAGAGATAAAAATGTTTCAAATATACGTAGAGGAATACAATGGCAATGGTTTCACCAAGTACTCAAGAGAATCGTTTGAATCTAACATCTATGGCACGAGCACTGGGAACCTCGCGAAAAACTCTGCACAAACATCGAAAATTTCGACTGCAAATAGACGTAAATGATGAACTCGCTTGTTGGAGAGCTATTTGTAGGCAACCATACAAAGATAGACTTGGAGAAGATGTTAAAAAAATAATATATGAATATTGGAAGAACAATTCGCGTGTTTCACCCACTGCAAGACATGTGATGCGAAGAAAAATAGCACGAAATCAATACGAAGAACATGAAAAACATCTCTTGGAAACCACTCAAATAGAGTTATTCAACAAGTTCAAAGAAGAGAATCGTCAAATTCAAGTTTCACTCAGTGCTTTTGTTCAACAAAAACCATGGTATGTAAAACCTATCACCGTATGCGACACTTGTTGTTGCCATTATCATGTGGAATTTGAGTTATATTATGACACATTCCTTGATTTCGGTAGAACATTATGGAATGATTCACCTCCTCCTTCCACTATCCGTGAATTCATATCTCAAATTCTATGTGAAAGAGAAAGCGATGAACTATTTTACAAAAAGAAATGTGTTGGTGGTAAAAAATGCGATGATTGTGGAAATTTGACTAGATTTCAAAACAAATATCGTATTGATATAAATGATCAATCATTGTCCAACATGAAAGTGAAATGGAAGAGATACGAATATACCAGTACATCGATTCAAAGTGCAGATAGTGTTAAAAGAATCGAATTACGAGAAGACAAAATTTTTCTAATAGACTTTTTGAGAAAGTTTGAAGCAGAAATTTACAAATACACCATGCATTCCCATAGAGCTCGATGGCAAGACATGCAATTCAAAAAATCTCGTGAAGTTTTTCCACCAGGAACCATTTTGTCAGTGATTGATTTTGCAGAAAACTACACATTTGCTCCACAAAAAGAAATTCGGAGTGAATACTATCACTCTGACCAAGTCTCCATGCTCGTTCATATTCTATATAGACATGCTGAACAAAATGTCGATCATATAGAAAGCACGAGTGAAAATCGACATATCATTAAAGAATATCATTTTTATACCAGTGACGATCGTACGCATGATACATGTTTTGTACAACATTGTTTTGGAAAAATTTATGATTCATTGAAAAATCGTGGAATAACATTCAATGAACATTGGATATGGTCGGACGGATGCGCAGGTCAATTCAAATCTGCACGATCATTTTTTTGGTTGTGTCGTCTTCATAAGAAAACCTCCATTAAACATTGTTGGAATTTCTTTGAGACTGGCCATGGAAAAGGAGAACATGACAGTGCAGGAGCATGCATAAAACGAGTACTTCGAAGATATCAAATGAACCACTTTTCACGCCGACTTGCGAACGATGAAGAAGTTGTTCAATGGTGCAAAAATGCTCTAAGCCATGAGATTAACCCATCACGAGAAGTGCAAAGGTACATTCAATTTAATTTATATTGGTAATCTAATTTTAAACATTGTACATTTATCATGCAATGATTATTTTTAATTGTATTTTGATATCATATTTACAAATTATTTTTCTAATTTTCCATATAAAGGTTTTTCTGGCATATTGGAATTGGAGACGTAAATAGATCAATTGGAAATGAAGTTGGAACAATAAAAGGGACTCGAAAATTGCATTCAATTCAAACAAAATTGTCCACAAATGTGTTTGCATTGGATAAAAGAAAATATTCTTGTTTTTGTGATGTTTGCATAGACAACACAAAATCCAATGATATCTGTGAAAACAAAATGTATGTGAACGATTGGAAACATACAGAGCTAAATACAAAGGGAAAAATGTCTGTTGCAATGATTGAAGAAATGGAATCAGAGGAAACTACAATATCATCCGATGGTGATCGAGTTTCTGATCTTGTTAGAGAAGGTAACAATTGAAATACTTTTTAATGATTTAAAGATTTACAAATTTAAATTTAAATATGCATAATTAAATGTTAAATTTATTTTATTGTGCAGGAGATGTTTTTGCTGTAATTGCACCTATTGACAACGATGAAAATGTGAAGTATTATTTGATGCGTTGCACTGAACAAAAAATGAAATTATTACAAGACTATAATGATCACGGATTTCGGTATGACAAAGGGTCTATTATACTGAAAGGTTATTTTTTCAAACAAACTCGTCAAAGTGGAGACTTTGTTTACTTCGAAGACTATGAACCTGATTCCATAAGTTTTCAATATAGTCACTTGGTGTGTGCAACACGCATAAAGTTGATAGAAGTTCAATCAAAGAAAAAATCAAAAATTAAGAAATGGAAAATGTCAAAATCCGATCATGAACGGATTATTGAGGATGGAATTCCATTAGAATTTTTTGAGTGAAGTGTCAGGACAACAATTTATTATCTTTTAAACCTTTCAGTACTCAACTAAAAATTGAACTGCTTATGTTATTTGTGGTTTGCAAATGTTACAAATTGTTTGGGTACAAACACGTGCTCTAGTTTCCACTGAAAATAGTTTTTCTATACATGTGCATTGATTAAAAATGTTAAATATGTATTGGATATATATATTCTAGAATGAAATTAATTGTTCTTGTATATTAATTGTTTTTGTATATGTTCTCCGACCATATGGTACAAACTATTTCACTTTATTTTGTAAAGTCAGATTCGGTCCCCATATGGCATAGCCTCCAAGGGACGAGATAACAAGTGGTTGTCCCCACTTGCCCGAATCTCGGCTTTTAAGTACAATTTTACTGTTTATGTCGAGCATCTTACATGATGTCCTAGCCAAAGATAGATTCTCTTTGTTTCAAGTTTCTAGTAAAAGTTGTCACTGAATGCCCCGCTTGAACTCTTGTAGTAAACACCATACCTCATCTCTCTTGCTCTCCAATATTATTAGGTTTAATTATTATAACACAAAAATCGTTCTAGACATTATCAATAATTTTTTGCGCTTAAAGTAAAATCAATGAACACTATTAATCCAATGTCTTACAAGTAATGTACCATCATACATGCAATTATATCAAATTAGAAATCAACATATACAATGAAATCAATGGGGATTGTCTTGTTGCAAGTAACATAATTTCAATTTACCATATGTGCAAATGTAGGTCGAAACCATCCAAAACTTTAAGTTGTAAATTGAAACCATCCAAAACTTTAAGTCTTAAAACCCTTTCGATTATATATTGTGCATCATTAAAACATTTAACATTTAAAGTTCATTAAATATCACATGCAAAATGTAGATTGAAACCATCCAAAACTAGAGTTTTAAAAACTTCACATGCCACATGCCAATTATAATTCAACAATCCAACAAAAACATTTAACAAATTAAATATCACACGCCACACTAAGACGACCACACTAAGAGGATTGGTGCACTTCGTTTGGAAGGAGTCAATATATGTCGTATTGGAGCGATTAGACAGAATTCGAAAAGGAAAGAGCTTGAACCAATTCAAGCAGACCCAGGATCGAATTGTTCTATGGAGCTTCATGAGAAGAGATATGTGAAAAGAACTGTTAAGCCATGCCAATTATAATTCAACAATGCAACAAAAACATTTAACAAATTAAATATCACACGCCAAAGTCGTTTCAAGTTTTTGGTAAAAGTTGTCGCCGAATGACCTACTAGAATATTATAAATACTCACTTTGTAAGATCATTTGGCATTCGGAAAAATTCGAAAGTCTTAGACTGTCAATCAATTTAAAGTATCATTCACCATAGGGAGTGTAAAATATTCAGTGTAGGTTGGTGACGATGCTCACTCCTAGCTTGAAGCAGCGCCAATGACCAATTCTTTAATGAATTCCAATGCACTAGACCAACGTTGGTTCAACCTACTTGGTTTTTCACGCAAGAAATTCCAAGGATGGACTTTCTAGACAAACTGCTTAAATTGAAAAGCTTGACATGGAGATACGACAAGGTGAACAAAGACTTCAGGAACTCTTTATGGAAAGGGCTCACTTGAAGGAAATAAGCACCACGTTGCGGGGTAAAGTCAAGAACATGGAAGATAAGATCAAGAGGGACTTTCTTGATCCGAAACCTATTGGTTTGAAGAAAGAAAATGCATGTGTTGGCACACTTGGGAAAGAAGACGACCACACTAAGAGGATTGGTGCACTTCGTTTGGAAGGAGTCAATATATGTCGTATTGGAGCAATTAGACAGAATTCGAAAAAGAAAGAGCTTGAACCAATTCAAGCAAGCCCAGGATCAAATTGTTATATGGAGCTTCATGAGAAGAGATATGTGAAAAGCATTGTTAAGCCAAGGGCTAGTTCGAAAAACATATTGGAAGAGGAAATGTTGAAGAAGATTGCGAAAGTAAGGCACAAGACAAGGAGGAATGATGATGAAAGTTCCTTGGACTTGAGATTCATGTCTACAACCGTACATGGGAAAAATTTCTCTGCTTTGATAGACACGGGGCTACCCATAGCTTCCTAAGTCGAAAGGCAGCTTCATCTCTTAGAAAGAGGAAGGCTAGCATCGAGAAAGAGTTGAGTGCTTCCAAGGCAGTCAACTCAAGGATAAAAGTAGCACGACTGGTGTCATGAAAAGCACACATGTGAGAGTAGGGTCATGGTTTGGAAAGATAGACTTAAGAGTCATTGACATGGATGATCATTCTATGATGGACCATACCAATTATGGACCGAGACATGAACTCTTAATTCTTGTGATCAATCTTAAACTATTTTATGAAAGATAGATAAACCATTTAAATATTTAGCTCAAACTCTTGTAGTAAACACCATACCTCAAGTCTCTCTTGCTCTCCAATATTATTAGGTTTAGTTATTATAACACAAAAATCATTCTACATTGTCAATAATTTTTGCGCTTACACTGAAATCAATGAACACTATTAATCCAATGACTTTACAAGTAATGTACCATCATACATGCAATTATATCAAATCAGAAATCAACATATACTACATAATGAAATCAATGCGGATTGTTTTGTTACAAGTAACATTTCAATTTACCACATGTACAAATGTAGGTTCACATTCTATCATTCATGTTACACTGAAATCAATGAACACTATTAATCCAATGACTTTACAAGTAATGTACCATCATACATGCAATTAAATATCAAATCAGAAATCAACATATACTACATAATGAAATCAATGCGGATTGTTTTGTTACAAGTAACATTTCAATTTACCACGTGCAAATGTAGGTTCACATTCTATCATTCATGTGGTTTTAAAAACTTCAGATACCATTAGAATTATAATTCAACTATCCAACTAAAACATTTAACAATAAATATCACATGCCATGCCAATTATAATTCAACTATCCAACAAAAATATTTAACATTAAATATCAAATGTCAAATGTAATTCAATGACAACATTACTTCACATTCACATGCCAAAAGTACTAAAACCATCCAAAGAAAGCTGAAATCAATGAACAAGTTATTAATCCAATGACTTTACAAGTAATGTACCATCATATGTATGCAATTATATCAAATCAGAAATCAACATATATAATGTAATGAAATCAATGGGATTGTCTTGTTACAAGTAACATTTCAATTTACCACATGTGCAAATGTAGGTTCACATTCCATCATTCATGTAGTTTTAAAAACTTCAAATGCCATGCCAATTATAATTCAACTATCTAACAAATACATTTAACATTAAATATCACATGCCATGCCAATTATAATTCAACTATCTAACAAAAACATTTAAAACATTAAATATCACATGCCATGCCAATTATAATTCAACTATCCAACAAAAACATTTAACATATGTCAAAAAATATGTCCAAAAAACATATTGTAATAAAATATGTCCAAAAATTGTAAATCTCACTCAAGTATCAAACTGTATCAAGTTTAACAAATTTTAAAACCATCTAAATTTTGAAATAAAATCAAATCTACTGTATGTCTTGTCCGTCAAATGGAAGATCTAGCCTCTGGGTCCCGGTTGGCTCGCTATCTTGTAAAGGGAAAACCTACATACACAATGTACATGTTCTTGAACATTAAAATTTGAAGTTTTAAAAATTAACGAGAATATATATATCTAGAACTTCATGTAAAAAACAAAATATAACAAAAAAATCGCGCAATACCTCGTAAGGTTGCCTCTCCATTTGATGAAGAGTATCTGCCATAGAAACATCTGCAGTGGTAACCTGTACAATATACATGTACAATTAAATATAAATTTATATATATATATATATACATAAATAATTTATATAAATTAAAAACTTTCAAATGAAAATGCACGTGTGTACATATATATAAACTTATTTGAACAATAATATTAAAAAAACGAACTAAAGACAACTTCTTCAAATGTTGTGGATGTCCCTATCTCCGTCGCTAAAGTCCTCGGATTAAAAAAATCTTCTATACAAACCTAAATTCAAAAAATTTTAAATAACTCAAAATATAGATCTCTCTCTCTATATCTCAATTTTTTGTGGAACTTTTTGAGGTAACATAAATTTTGAACTTGTGAAAAATTGTCCATACTTGGTCATCTCCCAATGAAGTAGAAGGTATATCTCCTAAAGAAGAAGAAGGTACCGGGATCCCAAAAACATCAGACGGAATCGGTACCTGTTAAAACATTTTATCGAATTATATATATATACATACATGTACATGTGTGGCAACAATTATTTATTTTAGAGTCACTTAAAAAACACTAACATACATGTGCCAACATATCATGATGGGCCGACCCATCTGCATCGTTTGAGCCAGAGGTCCCGAACGTAATATTAACATTTTCATCACGCATCATGCCTGAGAACTGCAAATGGTGTTTTAACATATAATCAGACCTTTTTGTTAGATTAATGTACACATACAAATAAATGTATACATGTGTACATACACATGTATTTATTACAAATTGTACACATGTATATGTAAATATAATTTCAAATCCTAAGGTCACTAACACATACCGTTTCGGTGCCCTCTTCCTCACGAAAAATTAGGTCTTGCAGACCATTGCAACAATTTATTGCGTATGTTCGGAGATCTTCAACATTCATGTTGTAAATCTCCTCATATGTATGATAAACAAAATTGGCACTTGCATATTCACGTGCTCTTTGTCAATTTAAGCCAAGATCGACTCCACTCAATCCGCTATGAACATTTTCGATCATAACATCTCTTGCTTCACGACTTATTTGAGAAGTCGCATCCATCTCTGATCGCAAGGTTTCGACTCGAGACGGTCGACTCACCAATGGCGGCTCGGGGCGAGGCAACTCCACATCTCGCTTTGCGCCCTTACGTTGACATAATCGACCTCTCCCCGGGCCAAAAAATTCTGAAGGAAGATCATTGTAGTCGGGTTTCATACCCTTAAAAAATTCTGCATATAACATTTGTGCAAAATAAAGAGGAACCTCATCGTTCCATGGAAGCCTTCCAAAGGCCGCAAGATGTCGACTATACAAATATTTTGCTATGTCTGGGTGATTGAAATACTGCACCTTCAACATCTTTCTTTTTGGCCCTTCCTTATAATTAAACATTGGCTTAGCCTGCTCTCTTGAAACTTGTTTTTTTATGTCCTGCCATTTATCGGGACCTATCACTGTTTCTCTTCTCTGTCTCATCACTTCTACAAACGAATCAGTGGTTGGCCCCAAATCTTTGTACACTTTTACCATTTCACTCAATGAATGTGTAACTATCTGTAGGCTTTGTCTACTCTCAGTAGGTAGAGTCAAATCCTGGAGATCTGTCTGCAATTTTGCATAAAGGCTTTGACACCTTTGTAAGGTGCATTCCGCCATGTTCCTTTCCCATGGTATATAAGTAATCTCAGCCGGATAAGTTGTGCTAGGTTGACAACCTTCTTCTTCAATGTAGCGCGCTGCCCTGCGTCTTTTTTGACCACTGGCTCGAACATTTTGAGCCTCTGCATCAATATATATATAATTTCATATATTAGAAAAAACATGTGTAAAAAAAGTTGTAAAAATTTAATGAAAAAATAGTGAAATTGATGGCAACCTTGATGTTGTTGGTTAACATCATCTCCAACATGACCCTGCTGAGAACCAGCCCCAGAATGATGCTGCTGAGAACCAGACCCACAGCGACCCTGTTGAGAACCAGCAGCCGTTGATTGCTGGCCTTTGGGGGAATAAATATCACCCCCTTCCGGCACCCTGCTACCTCGACCGGTTGAACCTTGGCCACGCTCCATTGATGGAGTAGAAAGCCTTCTCCTCTTGCCTCCTAAAAAATAAAATATGAAACTTGTTAACAACTAATTTCACTCACAAAGTTAGTAAAAAAATCAATTCCATATGTACACACATGTATGTAGATTTAAGATTATATTGAAATACCCTGAACATCCTCCGATCCCCGAGACTCCATATGGGATTCGGTTGATCTTCGTCTTTCATCCTCCATGATGTATATCTATTGGTCAACATTCACAATATAGATTTCAAAAAATCAATACCTCAGAGTAAAATCCAATTTGGGGATGTTAAATCCAATATGTTCTATATTTCTTACATTTCAGCCCTCCTATTTTTCTTTCCAACCAAGGTTTATAAAATAACATGAGAAGCAACATGAGACTTAGAACAATCATTTTCATTATCTATATGGAAGGCAAGAATGATTATATCCCCTTGAGCTTAAGGGTATGTATTTTGTCAATTTTTATCATATATTTTTTGGTACTTGTGTAAATGTTTTTTTTATCTATAGTACACGTCATGAGTTCCCCACTTTTACCTTATGTAAAGCATGATTCTAGGATTACTAAAATTTGTACTTGGTTTTTTAAGAATATATCAAATAAAGTTTTTGAGAAGCAAATATGGCTTTTTCCTTAGAATTTGGCACTTTGAATTTCCTTACCCATATTTCTTGTTAATGCTTATAACCTTAAAATGGCTAATATTGGTTTGTCATCATCATCTAAAAATGACTTGGCACATGAAAATTTACCATGTCCATCATCATCACTTCACACCATCTCATACATGACCCCTTCTACATATTATATGCATGAATTTTTGAAATGTCATCCTCTACCTATCCCATGAATGGATTGTGACAACAGGTGAATAAAATACATTTTATAAGTAGAAGATAGTTTCTAGCTTGTCCTCCTCCATCCACCCCATAGCTAGTGATTTCTCAATTTTCCACTTCCAACTTTCTATTCTCGAAATTCATTAGCAGCTAATTTTATCGATAGCCACACCACTATACATATAATTATCATATTATACACTTCTACATTAATGAACTCTACGTTGTTTGTTATTGTAAAGTCCAATAACAAACAATGTTAATTGAGTTTAGTAGTGTATATAACAATTTCTTTGACTTACAAGTGTGTTGTGACTAAATAGTAGAATTAACTACCAAAATGAATTTCCAAAATAAAATGTTGGAAGAGAAAAATAGGCAATCATTAGATATGGAGTGCGTGGAGGAGGACAAACTTATACTGATCATTTCCTTATCAAATTTCCTTTATTCACCTAATGTCACAATCAATCGTGGTCTAGATAGAAAGGATGACCTACCATAAATTCAATCATATAATGTGTAGAAGGGTCATATGTAGATGGTGTGAAACGATGATTACAAACATGATAATTTTTCATCTACTAGGCCATTTTGAGATGATGATTACAAACTAGTGCTAGCCCATTGAAGGTTATAATCATTGGTGCCTAATGTGGGGTGGACAATTTAAATCAAGTTCGTATCAAAGTACAATTTAGCTCATTTTAGTCAAGGTTAGTTAGAAGAATTAGCTATTGGTTTCTACCTTCAATTTCCTCTGAAAATGAATGTGTACATGCTTTTGAGATACATTAGAGACATTAGAGGAACAAGGTCCAAATTTTTGATGAAAATGTGCTATGAAAGTAAAGGGTTTTAAAGGCAAGCATGTACAAGGCATAGTTGAGCCAAATGTTCTTCAAGAAGGGCCTAATTATTTGGGTCTTGGTTATGGAAAACATGGAAAATGCTCCAAAGCCGAGGAGGCTTGTGAGGTTTGTGTTCATGATGAATGGAACATGTACATAGTTTACCTTAAAGTCGTTGTGTTTTACGAATATTAAAAAATGAAGAACTTCTATTTAGATCCATTCCAGAGATTGACTGCAGGGGCATTTACTAGATATGTCACCTTTCATAAAAGATGAGATCCAGAGGCTACCTGGCCCTTTACAGACTCTGGCTATAGAACTTGTAGAAGTAAACACTAGAGGCATTAACAATATCAAAGAACTAGACATGGGAATGTGTCTCTTTCCCTACGCAAAAAAATAATTCTTGAGGTAGTTAATCTTCATAGACAGGTCATCAAGCAAGTCAATGTGATCATCCCTCCTTCCTTCCCTTCTAAAATAATTATGTTTTGCGGGTCAGAAAGCCAAAATATGGAGACAATTATCACCAAATCCAACGTACGATTATGCATGATGGAGAATATCTAGCGCTTTCCCTTGTTAAATATATTAACAAGGGAAAGCGCTAGAGATTCTCCATCATGCATAATCGTACGTCGATGCTTATAGAGTGAAAAACTAAAAGAATCAACTTGTAGGGTCATTTTAATGGGGGGTGGAGAATTCATGGGTCTTTGCAAATTCAAAGTATGGTGCATGTTGCATGAAGCAAGATGTTGAAAGTAGAGTTATGTTAAACACACATAAATGCAACAAATATGGAAATTTGTACATGAGCTCTATTATTTGACTTAAGAGTCAGTTGTTTGAATTTAGGCATGTTTTGTCAACTTGTTTTTGGTTGATGGTTTTGTACACCAATATGTAAGAGTACACGGACATATTCACATGATGTGAATTTTTTTTTTCTTTGAAGGAGAAAAATGACGTGTTTTCAGTTTGATGGTTTTGCTTGTGACAAGACGTCACAAGATTTTGCGTAGGTCCACTCTTTAGCGAGAGCCTCATGATTACAACCTATCCGTTTAGCGAGAGCCTCATGATCCATGCCTTTCTCTAATTCATATTTTTATCTCTTGTATTAATTATGTTATTCTTTCTATGTATTGTTCAAGTACAAGGGGGTGAAATAATTTCTTATGATTTTCTAAGTGGTGAGGTCGTTTGAATCTCCAATAGTTGTGTTGGTGTGGTGGGAAACTATCAAACTGTATAGCTCATAGAGAAACAAATTCTGAAATAGAAATTAATATTAAGATATGGAATAATTAGATACTTTATAGCCATAGATATGTTGTATTGTACGGTTACACATTCTGTACTAACTATAGACAAATAATTCAGAACTAAAACTAAGGTAGACAGACATATCTCTAAAATGTATAATTTATCTATTGCAATATTATGTCATGCAATGGTGTTGTATTGTTGGATGATAGGTCCAATTTTAGACAGTCGGTTGCACACAAAGGTTTCCTACAAAGTTTATGTAATGTCATTACTTATCCATACAATACAGTGGCATACATCCAAGTTGTTGAGAGGATTACCAGATACTGTTTAATATGGAAAAATGCTAAGAAAATCACAACAAGAGGGAAAATCCCTTGTCATGACTCGCGGGGATTACAAAATGATGCACCTACTAGCAGCTAAAATACATGACAATTAAACCAATGTAGGAAACAAGGCACATAGCTAATCTTATATGTCTAGGCCACCCCTTCCTAGAGAGGAGGCACGATTGTTGGAATTAATAAAGGGACACCCCTTTCAATCTATCTTGCAAGGATGCCATAATTCAAATATTCAATTAGATATCTCAAATATGTGCTTAAAAATTAAAAAATATATTAATTTCTTCATGAATATGAAATAAAATTTTCACTTCTGCAACGTTTGTGCTAAAAAACATAAAACAATTTCTTCAAGAAGAAAACAAATGACTCCTTTTAATGTGATTTTTACACAGGTTCCATAATTTTATGGCCACAGAGTATGAAAGTTGGAAATACTGGTGACTTTCAAGACAATCAAATATTATTAGTCAAAGCATTCAAAAAAAGATATTGAAGCAAAGAGAGCTATTAGAATATAGAATCCTCATAGCCACTATGATCAATTTAGTTGGAAAAATATGGTAATTCTTTATTCAATAATTAGATGTGCAACAGGTACACACTTTCTCAAGGGCTTCAAAGATCAAGAACTGGAATTCATATCTCCTGGTGCCATTCAATATTGATATATATAGAATTAATGTGCGAGATGCAACCAATATGATAGCTTGAGTATAGCTTAAATTTCTTAGCACTCAATCATAATAATGATAATGGGAGAAGGGAAGTATTACATAAAACAAATAATTCGATGGTAAAACAAGGTAGTGTGGGAATGAATGACCTAACCTATTCCATCCACGGTGAAAACAATCAATTTATTTACTGCAATGTTATGTCATGCAATGGTGTTGTATTGTTGGATGATAGGTCTAATTTTAGACAGTGGGTTGCAGACTAAGGTTTCCTCCGAAGTTTTTGTCTTGTCATTACTTATCCATACAATAGGGTGGCATACACCCAAACTATTGAGAGGATTACGAGATACTCTTTAATATGGAAAAGTGTTAAGAAACTCACAAAAAGAGTGAAAATCCCTTGTCATGACTCGCGGGGATTACAAAATGGTGCACATACTAGCACCTAAAATAGATGACAATTAAACCAATGTAGGACATATGGCACATAGCTAATCTTATATGTTCGGGCCACCCCTTCCTAAAGAGGAGGCACCATTGTTGGACTTAATGAATGGAAACCCCTTGCAATTGATCTTACAGGGATGTCATAACTCAAATATGCAATTAGATATCTCAAATATGTGCTTAAAAATTAAAAAATATGTTAATTTATTCATGAATATGAAAGAAAACTTATAGATATGAAACTTTTGTGCTAAAAAAAATAAAATAATTTCTTCAATAAGAAAAAAAATGACTCCTTTCAATGTGATTTTTACACTAGTCCCATAATTTTATGGACACAGAGTATGGAAGAGGGAAATACTCGTGACTTTCAAGACAATCAAATATTAATAGTAAAAATATTCAAAGCAAGATATTGAAGCAAAGAGAGTTATTAGAACATAGAATCCTCCCAAAAACCATGATCAATTTAGTTGGAGAAAGACAAAGATTCACTATTCATTCATTAGAAGTGAAACAAGTACACACTTTTTCAATATCTTGAGGGGATTCAAAGATCAATAACTGGAATGCATATCTCCTCCTGCCATTCGATGATGTTATCTATAGAAATAATGTGGGATATGCAACCAATATGATAGCTTGAATATAGCTTAAAGGTCTTAACACTGAAGCAGAATAATGAGAATGGGAGAAGGGTAGCATTACATCAACCAAAGAATTTTCTTGTAAAACAAGGTAATGTGGGAACCAATGATGTCACCTATACCATTCCACAACGAAAAAAATAGAGATTTGATTTCTTACGCAATGTTATGTCATGCAATGGTGTTGTACTTCCGTTTTGCTATGCATAGTGTAGTTAGGGCACTAAATTTGTGGCGATGATTATTTGTTCCAAGTGAACACGATTATGATAATTAACTTTCGAACTAGGATTATGTATTGCTATATTCCGATTCTGTCTGGTAATGGAGGTTGGTAACATCTAGGCTTATGTAATCTTCGGATGGGACATACTGCATTCTCTGATTTTCATGAAGCATGACTTAGACTACGGAGAATGAGAGGCTGCCTGAAAGAATGGACAAATATTCGGAAGATCTGTAATCACTTAACACGTATCTGTTGCACTTGTTACTCAATGGAAGTTGTGTCAATATGTATATTCCTTAATTTTAGGATTAAACATTATTGTATCTTGCATGGGCATTAACTAATACTATTAGGCTATTAGGCATTATTTATGATGTTTATTTGTGTTTATCAAACCGTTAGCTTGTTTTGTTTACCTTTAAACTTCGGTTTTCATTAGGCTAATATAAACAACGGGGAAATATGTTTTGTGCTTGTGTATGGTTGCTTCATGTCATCACGTCACATGTTTGTAGTGGGTGTAACTTGTGTTGAAAGCTGGTTGTAGCTGATGACTTGTTTTACATTTTACCTTTAAACTCCGTGTTTTTCATTACTCTAATGCATCTAAACACGCAGGCAAATTATTTGGCGAGTCCATACAAAAAGAAAAAAAGAGGCATGCATATGCTTATTACAAGAATAATCATACAAATCATTATGAACACAATCACACAAAATCCACCAGTGGCTTGTAATATACATGCACTTGTCATCAATACATCAAAGCAAGCAAAAGGAATGAAGAATACAAAGAATGCTATGTTTCATAAAGTCACGTTTGTCCCTAGAATTAGCGACCTTGAGCGAGGAACTAATAAAAAGCTTCCACATGACCATGTGCCAGCGAGACAAATAAAACTTACATTCGGCAAAATGCATTCGAAATTCTACGGAACTACCAACCAAACGGTAAGAAAAGCCGGTAAGTCCAACCAACCTCAGAAAAGAAATAGCCCTCGACCGAGATGCGGCGAGCACGGATGCGGCGGAGAACCTCGACCGGATGCGGCGGACGGGATGCGGCGAGAACCTCGACAGTGCGGCGAGCCGGATGCGGCGGAGACACTCAGCGTCCAAAAAGCGAGAAATTCGCGAAAACAAGTGAAACGATAGCTTGTTACTCTTCGCGAGGCTGATTTATTTATAAAAAAAGTAGTTCGGCGAGACTACGAGTTCGGCGGAACTCACTAGTTCCGCCCGAACTTATAGCTGAGTTCGTGCAGACTTTCAGCGCAGTTATTGCAAACTACCATTGCAGTTTTCAAACCTGCGACACAATTCCGTTCTTTGGGCCCGTCATGTACTTCGTCAATATAGAAAGCGGACTCAAAAGTTCGTACGAACATACTAAAAGCTTGGTTAGTAGAACTATTTAAAAGTTAATAGAGACTTTATAAAATGTTGATGAGACTATTCTTTAGGAAAATTTTTTTTTGCCCCCGATTCTCACAAAAGTGTAACCCAGCTTCACGTTTCCGCCCCTATCATATTTAACAATTTTGAAGTTGGGATCAAAGATTTGTGTAATAAATAGATTGATCTTTGATTTTATTACAAAGTCCAAGCCAGGAGGGCTATTCTAGCAGGAAAATCTCTCTCTAAGTGAGCCCATAGAGAGGTAGGATTGTTCCAGATTGTTGTTTTTACGAGCGAGAAGGTAAACTGTAGCAGTCTACACAAATCTTATGATTAGAGGGATGTATTTCTTGCGTATACTTGATGATTGCTAATGCAAAGTGTCGGGAAGCATAGGTGAAACATAGTTTGGGGATTTCGACCTCGAGTGGGTTTTTCTTGCATGGGAAACTTCGATTCCTATCTCTGATATAAGTAGATTTTGTGGCCTGCTCCTTTAGGAGTGCATAAAGCTAGCTATATAGAGGGTGAGAGGCAGCATATCGATATCATTTGGGTGAGATGGCAGCTAGTGGGTTGTGTGACCAAGATTGGTTTGAGGGTGCCTTCAAATATGTAATATGGAAGGAAAGGATCTCCTTCCTTCTATATGAGCATGACCTCAAGCACTTAATAGAAAGTGCTAAGGCTAAACCAGTTTATGCAACACCATTAAGGGCCTTCAAGAAGAATATGGAAAAGGCCAAGCAGTTGATCCTCGACGGATTGAAGGACCATATTTTTCACACATCTCTAGAAAAGAGAAAGCTAAGGAGATGTAGGATGAATTGGAAATTCTATATTAGGGGTATTCCAAGTAGCAGAAGATGCAAAAAGGAGAGCACATTGATCCATTCCTGCCTATACTTCAGGAAAACCAAGATTAGTTGGTAGTTGTGGGGTTGGCTCCTCAGGCCACAAAGTTTTTCAGACTTGCCTCAAATTATGTGTATAAAGACTATCAAGTATTTTTCCAAAGCATACTGGGCAGAGAGATTTTTTCAGGCTCGGAAGCGATGTGGGAAGCTCTTCAGCAAGAAGAGATGAGGAGATAGTTACTTAACTATCAACTTGAGAGCAGTAATAAGAGTTATTTGAAGGTCAAGAAGGAGGAGGGGAATGAAACCATTACATCAAAGGGAAAACAAAATAAGCGTAGGAGGAAGAAGGATATTTCAAATATAAAATTCTTCTAGTGTGGCGAGATGGGAAATTATGCTACAAAGTGTCCTCTCAGAAAGAAGGACAAGGACGAGAAGCATAATCCTCGGGTCATAGCAGCAAATATAGAGGAGGACACTTTTGGTATGGTTTCTCATATACCTCCAAGACGTAGGTGGGATGATTTGGAGTTGTAACCTAGATATCTACAAGATTCGGCGTGATCATTAATGAGTCCACCTCTTGGATCATCACCTTGCTACAGGAGCCGAAATCAGAAGTATAAGGATGAACTAGTGCTAATTGGTGCAGATGAGTACTGAAGTAACAACACATTAGTTAGTAGTGCTAGAGTTTAAGCAGCGCAGAGAAGTATTGTAGTAGTGCATAGGGACATAATGTAGAGCAGTAGCAATGTAGAGCTACAACATCGCATCAGCTTTAGAGAGGCAGTGTAAAGGCTAGTATCAGTAAGATATTTATCACCAAGATGCAATATCCTTGTCTAATTTTTTATTTTTTTTCAGTTGCAAAAGATAATTGTGATGAAATGCAGTAGCAGTTGGGAGTAGAAGAGTCAACAACAACACATATGCGGAGTTTAGAGGGAGTTGCAGTACATATGTAGTGTTGATAGTGGCAATGTCAGCAACAATAAAAATGCAGCATTTGTACAGAGTTGATGGACAAAGTTTCAGACATATACATCACAGAGGGAGATGCTTTAGGATAAGAACAAAGTGCAACAAGGCATATTGTTCTAGATCACATTCCTCCCTAAGAGGTAGTGTTGACTTGGGTTAGCATCAAATGTGTTCTAAGCCTCAAATTTTGTGGAGAGGCTTAGACACATGTATACCAGATAACCCATAAATCAATTGGTGAAATTCTACTCAAATTTTATTCTATAGAAATAATTAATTATTTTTAAAGGGACCCTAAGTCTAAACTTAGATAAATAAAATAATTAAAGTGAATTTGTAATATACCTCTTTTTCCACTTAACTTTTTTTTTTTATCTATTATTACCATACTCTTTTATCTCCATTTCATTTATTTGAATTATCTAAATTCATTCTCAAGTTAATAATATTCTATTCTATTTATCGATTACTTCCATTTGGCATAATCATTCTCTACTTCTTAAGTTATTTTTCTTCTTAACAAAAGTTATACATTTCTCCTCTATATACATCTTATTCCAATAGTATAACTATTACAACACTAAATTTATCATTAGTCAAATTAATACTAACTTTACCTTAAGTAAATTTATATTGAACTTAACTTTAAGCCAATTAATGATACCCTCATTCATCATATATTATGATGGCTTTTTATACCCATCGCATTTAATTGTCAAAACACTTCTTATTTGATTTTTCGTTTACATTACTATGAACCCACAGTCCTATCCATGACTAATGGAGTAATGTTTGATTTGACTCCATTCACATCATGAAATACGCATAAGTATGTTGCGTACCTTAGCGTTTATAATCAATATTGATAATTCCTTTTGAATAATGGTATAGTTATTATGTCTACTGACATACATTACTTGTTTACTTTTCATCGATCTAGATTTGTACGCATGCATTAATGTCAAGCTACAGCTCTGTTCCTCAAGCCACATAATAAATTGTTGTTTATTTATTTATGTCACATAACTATGATTCTTTTTAAATGCTACCATCTTCAATAGTACAGTAACGTTTAATGTAATTAGGGTTTTGAAATATCAATTAGGCTAGTCTTGGTCTACGAGAGAGAGCCGAGAGATTTTTGCCATGTGTAGCATTGGATGTGATTAGGGTTTTAAGATGTCCCTCTCTATTAAATACAGTAGATTCACCATTCCATTCTTCTCCGAGGTTTTTTCCGTCAAACGTAACCATCTCTATTCTCAACAAGATTGATACGTTGCCAAATCCACAGTGTGCACAGTGCTCCGCTCCTCTGGTGTGATTCAATTTATTTTCTTAACCCATTTGTTTTTAATCCGTTTGTAAATTGGGTATATTATGATTACTAGGTTTTTAAATCATTTTCTTATGGAATTTCCTGAGAAGCTATCCCTTAATTTTCTTTTTAAAGTGATAGACTTCCTTGTGAATCGATTTAGCCTGTATGAGAATGCACCTCCATAATTTATAATGGTTTATCTCGTGTTGTGCTCATTTATTTTCTTCTCAGACATGTCTATTCGTTTTATAATGGTTTCATAATTTTCGTGGTGCATAGTTAGATTATGGTTGCTTTTAAAAAAATTTGTCTTCAACATTACATGCCTTTGTTTTAATCTCTTCCAATCGTTTGGTTTTTGAACCTTTGGAAGTTAACTTGGAATCGTTCCTTTTACTGTTAGTACAACCACTACTTGGTTCCATCCGTCTCTGCGACTCGAACCAGTGATGAGGTCCAACCACATTTTACCCATAGGTAACTTGTTGCCCCCTTTTTGGTTTTGTGACAATATTATTTCCACATTTTTAACTTTTATTTTTCTCTGAAACTAATTTATTTCCTACTCATTTGGTGATTGCAGGTACTCTCTCTTTCATTGACCTTACATATAACTTGTTGCTCCCATTCATTAACGTATTCAAAACTAAACGAACTTCTGTGGCTCCATCTACAGGTTGGTCAAGCCACGTTTCCCATACTTGTCGACCTTGAAGACCAAACTGTGTTTGATTTAGTTCTGGTTTTATTATAAACTCTAGCATTCTCTGCTCTTGCTCGTTTCAGATGTATTTGGACTATAAAGATAATCTCATAAATTTTTGAGAGTTTTTGTGTTGAGATTTATTGTGTATTTCTCTTGAATCTTTTATTTGTAGTTTCGGTCCTTTTGATTATATATATATATATATATATATATATATATATATATATATATATATATATATATATATATATATATATATATATATATAAATTATTTATAGAAACAGACTTGATATATATATATATATATATATATATATATATATATCAACACTCTTTTATGTCCATGATTTGTTACAGTATGTTATTTCCATCTCTTCTATGAATAGAGGAACATTGGGTCGATTTAATTCATGTTACTGTTATAAATGTTTATGAACATTTCAGTTTAACCATATGTTTATGGTAGGTAGGATATATATATATATATATATATATATATATATATATTTATCTTCTGCATAATTTATGGAAACTCTTTTATAGAGTTAATATATGTAACTGTAATTATGATTACTCTATAATTTCAGATCATTATATAAACAAATAATTCTTATTATTTTCCACATAATTGCTATCTATTCAGAAATTTCATATTTTTCAATGTAATATGTTGAGAACTCTCTCATATTTAATAAATGTAAAAGCTAGGATAGATAATGAGTTATCTATAGAATATTTATGTTTAAAACTTAGGAGCTTAATAATGACATATCAGATTTCTGGAATACCACTGTTCCAAAATATTTTTACCTTTGTAAGATTTTAGAGAGTAGTACTATTCCAAATTTCTCACATGCTACAGTTTGAGATAATTGCATGAAATAGTTTCTTCTTCATATTCCATATAATTTATTTCAATCAACATTTTTATAAACATAAAATGGTTTAATAATTTGAATGATTCTTCTTTTGCATGCAATCAATTCTATTCTCATCAATTTCTGTATTCAGAATTATATATATATATATATATATATATTCTAAAATTGTATTTTATAATACTCTAGTTAACATAACCAGAAATACAGAGTATTGGATCTATAGCAGAAATTTTTTTTATACTAA
This sequence comes from Pinus albicaulis, assembly GCA_034641835.2. Lineage (NCBI taxonomy): Eukaryota > Viridiplantae > Streptophyta > Pinopsida > Pinales > Pinaceae > Pinus > Pinus albicaulis. The sequence continues at coordinate 1,268,948,864 of CM076574.1, read as the reverse complement.
TTTGATAGAATGGTATTTCTTTCCCGAATAAAGTTTATGTTTACTTAAATATTATTCCTGATTTCAGTAGCCAGTTTTAGTTTATCTTTCTGAAAATCTACTATTTTCTTTCTTGAAATATTTATGCAGAATTTAAAATTTCATACTTATTAAATTCAATTCATATTTTCTGGTTTATAATATCTATTTTATTCTTTACAGTTTTATACTACAGAGGCAGATTAAATTTATAAGATTTATTTGTCTAGGGAGTAAGACATATCTCCATATCTAGACCAATATCAGGTTTAGATATTTTGGTTGATATTCTCCCATTAGACTATCTTCCTACAACTATACAGATTTTAGAGAATTATTTATTCTAACAAAATCTGTTAAATGTAAGGAATTTAAATTCTGCAACATAACATTTTTCTATTTCTTTCAATCCACATAACCATTGAAACTTTATAATATCATCCAGATCAACTATCTATAGCTTAGGTGTGCATACCACTTTTTCCTATGATCAATCCTCCCAACCATAGAATTCTTCTATCTCCAAAATTCACCCCCGAGCTGAGATGATCTCCAAGAACAGACCAACCTCAATCTGTTATGGAGCCGCTTACTTAAGCTATGCTTTCCCCCAAGCCTATTTCTAAATTATGCGTCTAGAATTTCAGGATGCTTTTCTTCCTGTTTGCCTAGGCTTCCCTTAATGAGGGACTTTAAAGATGCTTTCTAATTTTCTAGATTTTTACCTCTTCCCAACTACTTTCCTCTTCATTGGGGAATTTAGATTTTCCCTCTTCAATCTAAATTAAAATTCTTCCTTTCAAGGCTTTTTGAAAGGTTTTGGGAAAGTCTTAGCCTTATCCATATCCTAATGGATCAGGCTTATGATCTTCAATCCCATCTGGTCATAGTGCATACATTAATATTCCATTTATTTTCATTAATAAATATTTAAATAAAATCCACACAATAATTATCCATTTGGGTCCACTCCCCTTTGGATTTTTGTTCAAATTTCTAACTTAAAAAGCATAGAAACTAGGGGTGTTACACATTCCCCCTCTGAAAACAAACACCGTCCTCGGTGTTAACAAACTATCTACTATAGTTCATTATGAAAATAAAGATGAATATTTTTCCATCATCTCAACTTCTCTTTCCCATGTAGCCTCTTCAACAGTACAGTGTTTCCACTGCACTTTTAATCTGGCTATTGTTCTATTTCTCAATTCAATTTCTTCCCGCACCAATATTTGAAGCAGATATGGAAGGAACTCCCCTTCTGGTTCCACCTATATCACATTCCAATTAACAACATGAGAAGCATCATGTACATATATTTTTAATAAAGAAACATGAAACACATCATGAACTTTAACATGGGGTGGTAAGGCTAGTCTATAAGCCACCGGTCCCACCCTTTCTAAGACCTCAAAAGGCCCACAGTATCTAGGAGCCAATTTTGCACAACTCCTAGCATAAAGAGTGTTCTTTTTGGGTTTAATATGCAGATACACATGGTCACCCACTTTGTACTCTCGGTGCACTCTCTTTTTGTCAGCATAACTTTTCTGTCGATCTTGGGCTATCCTGATGTTTCTCTGTATTTGTTTGACAATCCTTTCCATTTCTTGTAGAGCATGTGGCCCAAGTACTATCTTATCTTCAAGCTGGCTCCAGCTTAAAGGAGTATGGCACTTTCTTTCATAGAGTGCCTAAAATGGACTCATTTTGATGGAATATTGGTAGCTGTTATTATAAGCAAATTCAACTAAATGTAAATAGTATTCCCATTTAGTTGGCCTATCCATCACATACTTTCGGAGCATATCCTCCAAAATTTGGTTTGTTCTCTCAGTTTGACCATCCGTCTGAGGGTGATAAGTAGTACTAAAATTTAATTTAGTGCCCATGCCTCCAAACAGACTCTTCTAGAAGGTTGATGTGAACTTGGCATCTCTATCTGAAATAATCACTTCAGGAACCCCGTGTAGCCTTAAAATTTCCTTCATGAACACATTTTCTACTTGGGCTGTCCCAAAAGTAGATTTCACAGGTATGAAATGTGTAGCCTTTGTTAAAGTATCTACCACTACCATCAATGAGTCATGCTGGTACTTTGTTCTAGGTAACTCGATTATAAATTCTATAGAAACAGTGGCCCATTTCCATTCAGCAATTAGTAAGGGATTTAAAAGGCCAGTTGGATGTTGATGTTCAGCTTTGGCTAGTTGACATTCAATGCATCTGGCTAAGTAATTGTCCACGTCTTTTTTCATTCCTGGCCAAAATAATTTCTTTTTCAAGGCTGTAAGCATTTTCTGATATCCAGGATGTCCTGAATATGGTTGTTTATGATATTCATCTAGGATTTATTTTTTCAAAGAGTCTACATTGGGGATATACAATCTGTTTCTATAACAGATTAGCCCTTTCTAATTTTGGGTGTATCCAGCCATTTCCTTTTTCAGCATTTGCACTTGCAGTTTCTCATAGTTTGGATCTTGATCTGCTACCGTTTTTACTAATCCTTCTAAGTCAAAACTGACACTACTCCTAATGTTACTTATGTTTTGGCAAAAATTTATTCTTAGAGCATCAGTAATTTTGTTTTCTTTCCCTTTCATATGTTTTATGTCTATATCAAATTCACTCAGAAAAGACAGCCATCTGGCTTGTCAAGCATTCAAATCTATTTGAGTGAAAAAATACTTGAGACTGATATGATCTGTCATCAATGTAATTTTTTTTTCGAGAAGATAGTGTCACCACATCTTCAAGGCATGAATTACAACGGAAAACTCAAGATCATATACACTGTAATTTTGTTCATGTTTCTTAAGTTTTCTAGATTCATATGCAATAACATAATTCTCTTGCAACAGAACTCCTCCCAATTCCTCTCTACATGCATCCGTACACATGACAAACTCTTTATCAAGATCTGCAATATTTAGTATAGGTGTTGTAGTAAGTTTTAATTTCAGTTATTCAAAGCTATTTTGGCATTTTTCAGTCCACTCAAATTTGGTGCTTTTCCTCTGTAGTGAAGTTAGGGGATATGCTATTGCAGAAAATATTTCTGCAAACCATCGGTAATATCCTATAATCCCCATAAATGATCTTACCGCTGAGACATCAATCGGCACTGGCCACTCTCTAATGGCTTTTATTTTCTCAGGGTCAACAACCAATCCTTGTTCAGAAATTACATGCCCCAAATATTGAATTTTATCCTTATAAAATTCACACTTGCTAAACTTGGCATGCAACTGATTATCCTTAAGAGTCTGAAACACAATTCTAAGGTGTTCTTTATGTTATGCCTCACTTTTTGAATAGATTATAATATCGTCTATAAATACTAGTATGAATTTGTCTAAATATTTATTCAAAACACTATTCATTGAGCATATAAAATTAGCAGGGGCATTGGTCAAACTGAAAGGTAGGACTACAAATTCATAGTGACCATACCTGGTTCGAAAGGCTATTTTTACTAATATCCTCCTCCTCAATTCTGAGTTGGTAATAACCAGTCCTTAAGTCAATCTTAGAGAATACTAAATCTCTTCTCACCTAATCAAAAATATCATCTATTCTGGGCAATGGATACCTGTTTTTGATTGTCAACTTATTCAGTTGACGATAGTCAATGCACATTCTGAAGGTTCCATCCTTCTTTTTCATGAACAGCACCAGTGCTCCCCAAGGAGATACACTCTGTCTGATGTAACCTTTATCCAGCAATTCTTGTAATTGTATTTTTAACTCCATGAGTTCAGGGGGGCTCATCCAATAAGGAGCTCTAGAAACTGGTGTTGCCCCTAGCACCAAATCGATTGAAAAATCGATCTCTCTCTTGGGGGGAAGATGAGGAATATCATCTGAGAAAACTTCCTTAGATTATCTTATCACTGGTAAGGTGTCTAACAAGTTTTCTTCAAGTTTCTATCCTAATTCTTCAACATGTACAACATATACCTGATATCCCTTCCTAGCTATTATTTTTAGCTGAAGGGCTGAGATATGCCTTACAGAAATGAGTTTTAGTTTCCCTTTTAGTATGAATGGCTTTCCTTCATCATCTATGCAGTGCATAGTTTTATCCCAACAATTCAGCATGGTCTTTTTCTTTTCTAACTAGTCCATTCCTATCAATAAATCATAGGAACCTAATGGAAAAATGTTTAAATCTACTTCTGTCTGATATTCATTCAATTTCATAGCTGTTTTAGGTAGCTTATGAGTTACCTTGCGTTTAGTTCTGGTATCTAACTGTACCAACCAAGGCTGTTGAAACTTTTCTGTTCTGAATTTACATTTTGCTACAACTTGTGGACTAATATAACTCAAAGAAGCACCTAGATCAATTAATATAGTAACAGATTGATCAGAAATTTTACCGTCCATTTCGAGCATGGTAGACTGATGTTCCACTTTTCAGTTCTCCAAGGCTGCACTGATAGTGGGGATATTCCTTGCTAAGTCATTCACTGCAGTAGCTTCTCTATCTCTCAGAGCCATCTGAATATTTCGGTGTGGACAGTCCCTCAACAGGTGAGGTTCTCCGCAACCCCAGCACTTCAAAGGCTCCCGCAATTTAACTATTCCTTCCTTCTTGTTACTTCCATCTATTTTTTTTTAATCAACTTGGGATTGAGCAGTTTGACTTTCATTTTTTTTGTTAAATTTCTTTCGCTAATGATTCCTACCAATGTTCTTCAAGTAAGCTGGTTTCTGTTTCCTTCCTTTGAATTCACCCTTGTTTGTCCAGCTCTTCCCTAGTTCACTCTTTCCTTTAAACTGCTGGTAGCATAATCTGGATTTCCTCACCACTTCGTCCATATATTTTGGATTATCGAACTCTATTTTCTCCTTATACACCATAGGCAAACAATTCAAAAACCTTTGCACCTTTGCTTTCTCTTCACGAATATAAGGAACGTATCTTAATAGATTTTTGAACTTGGTGACAAACTCATCTATGGTGAGTTCTCCCAATCTGAGTTCTTGAAACTCTTTTTCTTTGTCATCATAATAATGTGCGTTCAAATATCGGTTTATAAACTTGACTTGGAAATCTTCCCAAGTGAATATTTTTTCATCAATGGCATGCACCATTTTTGTTTCCTCCCACCACAAGGTAGCCTTACCTTGCAACTAATAGATAGCTAATCTTGCCCTCAGATTGTTTTCATACTCGTAGACCTAAAAATATTTAATCATATTCAGCAGTCATGCCTCAGCATCTTCCTCCTTCTCTCCATCATAGGAAGGAGGTTTTATTTTCCGGAATTCACCCTATAATTCTTTATTCCATTTAGATTGGTGTCTAGTGGTGTCATATTCCTTAGAATCATCTGAGAGATTGACCTTGCCTTTCCTTCTCCTTTCGAAACCTTCACCTTCTTGGCTGTTCCAAGAAGTCAGTTCTCTTATAACTTTTTCCTGCTCTTCACTGGCTAAAGATAGCCTATCATTTTGGATTCTTAGTTGGGCCATATCCCATTGCATCTTGTGCAACATGGCCATCAGAGGAGCATTGGGATCTAGTGTGTTATCTCCACCACCCAGATCAACATAGAGTTCATCCTCTACAGACATAATTTCTGCAATGATTCTGTTTCCAGTATTTTCTCACTGTACAAAAACACAACGTCAGTATACTTTTAACATCATAAAAGAATTTTCATCACAGCATAACATTTCCGAGTGAGCACATAAACTACCCAGTTTTTAAACAAGGGCTCTGATACCATTTGTAATATACCTCTTTTTCCACTTAATTTTTTTTTATATTATTATCTTACTCTTTTATCTCCATTTCATTTATTTGAATTATATAAATTCATTCTCAAGTTAATAATATTCTATTCTATTTATAGATTACTTCCATTTGGCATAATCATACTCTACTTCTTAAGTTATTTTTCTTCTTAACAAAAGTTATACATTGCTCCTCTATATACATCTTATTCCAATAGTATAACTATTACAACACTACATTTATCATTAGTCAAATTAATACTAACTTTACCTTAAGTAAATTTATATTGAACTTAACTTTAAGCCACTTAATGATACCCTCATTCATCATATATTATGATGGCTTTTTATACCCATCACATTTGATTGTCAAAACACTTCTTATTTGATTTTTCGTTTACATTACTATGAACCCACAGTCCTATCCATGACTAATGGAGTAATGTTTGATTTGATGCCATTCACATCATGAAATACGCATAAGTATGCCGCTTACCTTAGCGTTGATAATCAATATTGATAATTCCTTTTGAATAATGGTATAGTTATTATGTCTACTGACATACGTTACTTGTTTACTTCTCATCGATCTATATTTGTACGCATGCATTAATGTCAAGCCACAGCTCTGTTCCTCGAGCCACATAATAAATCGTTGTTTATTTATTTATGTCACATAACTGTGATTCATTTTAAATGCTACGATCTGAAATAGTATAGTAATGTTTAATGTAATTAGGGTTTTGAAATATTTATTAGGCCAGTCTCGATCTACAAGAGAGAGCCGACAGATTTTTTCCATGTGTAGTGTTGGATGTGCTTAGGGTTTTAAGACGTCCCTCTCTATTAAAAACAACATATTCACCATTCCATTCTTCTCCGAGGGTTTTTTTGTCAAGCGTAACCATCTATGTTCTCACCAAGATTGATACGTTGCCAAATCCACAGTGTGCACAGTGCTCCGCTCCTCTGGTGCGATGCCTTTGTTATGCTATAGGTAATTCAATTTATTTTCTTAACCCATTTGTTTTTAATTCGTTTTCAAATTAGGTATATTATGATTGCTGGGTTTTTAAATTGTTTTCTTATGGAATTTCCTAAGAAGCTCACCCTTAATTTTCTTTTTAAAGTGATAGACTTCCTTGTGAATCAATTTAGCCTGTATGAGAACGCACCTCCATAATTTATAATGGTTTATCTTCTGTTGTGCTCGTTTATTTTCTTCTCAAACTTGTCTATTTTTTTTAATAATGGTTTCAATGTCAATCATTTTCATGGTGCATGGTTAGATTTTGGTTGGTTTAAAAAAAAATTGTCTTCAACATTACATGCCTTCATTTTAATCTCTTCCAATCGTTTGGTTTTTAAACCTTTGGAAGTTAACTTGGAATTGTTCCTTTTACCGTTTGTACGACCACTACTTGGTTCCATATATCTCTGCGACTTGAACCAGGGATGAGTTCCAACCACATTTTACCCATAGGTAACTCGTTGCCCCCTTTTTGGTTTTGTGACAGTATTATTTCCACATTTTTAACTTTTATTTTTCTCTGAAACTAATTTATTTCCTACTCATTTAGTGATTTCAGGTACTCTCTCTTTCATCGACCTTACATATAACTTGTTACTCCCATTCATTAACGTATTCAAAACTAAACGAACTTCTGTGGCTCCATCTACAGTTTGGTCAAGCCACATTTCCCATACTTGTCGACCTTGAAGACCAAACTGTGTTTGATTTAGTTCTAGTTTTATTATAAATTCTAGCATTCTCTGCTATTGCTTGTTTCAAATGTATTTGGACTATAAAGATACTCTCATAAATTTTCGAGAGTTTTTGTGTTCGGACTGTTAAATACATATTTATTTCAAGAATCTTTTCGACTCTAGTTTTTCAGTCCTTTTTAAACGTTTCTGCATATATATATATATATATATATATATATATCAACACTCTGTTTTTTCCATAATTTGTTATAGTATGTTATTTCCATCTCTTCTATGAATAGAGGAACATTGGGTCGATTTAATTCATTTTAATGTTATAAATGTTTATGAACATTTCAGTTTAACCATATGTTTATGGTAGGTAGGATATATATATATATATATATATATATATATATATATATATATATATATATATATATATATATATATATATATATATATATATATATATATATATATATATATATATCATTCTTTTTATATTCTGCATAATTTATGGAAACTCTTTTATAGAGTTAATATATGTAACTGTATGTATGATTACTCTATAATTTCAGATCATTATATAAACAAATAATTCTTATTATTTTCCACATAATTGCTATCTATTCAGAAATTTCATATTTTTCAATGTAATATGTTGAGAAATCTCTCAGATTTAATAAATGTAAAAGCCAGGACAGGTTATGAGTTATCTGTAGAATATTTATGTTTAAAACTTAGGAGTTTAATAATGACATATCAGATTTCTGGAATACCACTGTTCCAAAATATTTTTACCTTTGTAAGATTTTAGAGAGTAGTACTATTCCAAATTTCTCACATGCTACAATTTGAGATAATTGCATGAAATAGTTTCTTCTTCATATTTCATATAAAATCTTTCAATTAACATTTTTATAGACATAAAATGGTTTAATAATTTGAATGATTCTTCTTTTGCATGCAATCAATTCTATTCTCATCAATTTCTATATTCAGAATTATATATATATATATATATATATATATATATATATATATATATATATATATATATATATTCTGAAATTGTATTTTATAATACTCTAGTTAATATAACCATAAATACAGAGTATTAGATCTCTAGCAGAAATTTTTTTAATACTAATTTGATAGAATGGTATTTCTTTCTCGAATAAAGTTTCTGTTTACTTAAATATTATTCCTGATTTCAGTAGCCAGTTTCAATTTATCTTTTTGAAAATCTACTATTTTCTTTCTTGAAGTATTTATGCAGAATTTAAAATTTCATAGTTATTAAATTGAATTCATATTTTCTGGTTTATAAGATCTATTTTATTCTTTACAGTTTTATACTACAGAGGCATATTAAAGCTATAAGATTTATTTGTCTAGGGAGTAAGACATATCTCCAGATCTAGACCAATATCAAGTTTAGAGATTCTGGTTGATATTCCCCCATTAGACTATCTTCCTACAACTATATAGATTTTAGAGAATGATTTATTCTAACAAAATCTGTTAAATGTAAGGAATTTAAATTCTGCAGCATAAAATTTTTCTATTTCTTTCAATCCACATAACCAGTGAAACTTTATAATATCATCTAGATCAACTTTCTATAGCTTAGGTGTGCATACCACTTTTTCCTATGACCAATCCTCCCAACCATAGAATTCGTCTATCTCCAGAATTCATCCCTGAGCTGAGATTCTCTCCAAGAACAGACCAACCTCAATCTATTCTGGAGCATCTTACATAAGCTATGCTTTCCCCCAAGCCTACCTCTAAATTCTGCGTCCAAAATTTCAGGATTATTTTCTTCCTGTTTGCCTAAGCTTCCCTTAATGAGGGACTTTAAAGTTGCTTTCTATTTTTCTAGCTTTTTTACCTCTTTCCAACTACTTTCCTCTTCATTGGTGAATTTAGATTTTTCCTCTTCAATCTAAATTAGCATTTTTCCTTTCAAGGTTTTTTGAAAGGTTTTGGGAAAGTCTTACCTTATCCATATCCTCATGGATCAGGCTTATGATTTCCAATCTCATATGGTCATAGTGCACACATAAATATTCCATTTATTTTCATTAATAAATATTTAAATAAAATCCACACAATAATTATCCATTGGGGTCCACTCCCCTTTGGATTTTTGTTCAAATGTCTAACTTAAAAAACATAGAGGCTAGGGGTGTTACACATTCCCCCTCTGAAACCGGTCCTCGGTGTTAACAAACTATCTACTATAGTTCATTAGGAAAATAAAGATGGATATTTTTCCATCATCTCAGCTTCTCTTTCCCATGTAGCCTCTTCATCAGTAAAGTGTTTCCACTGCACTTTTACTCTAGCTACTGTTATATTTCTCAATTCAATTTCTTCCTGCTCCAATATTTGAAGCGGCTCTGGAAGGAACTCCCCTTTTGGTTCCACATGTATCACATTCCAATCAACAACATGAGAAGCATCATGTACATATATTTTTAATAACGAAACATGAAACACATCATGAAATTTAACCTTGGGGGGTAAGGCCAGTCTATAAGCCACCGGTCCCACCCTTTCTAAGACCTCAAAAGGCCCACAGTATCTAGGAGCCAGTTTTGCACAACTCCCAGCATAAAGAGTGCTCTTTTTGGGTTTAACCCATAGATACACATGGTCACCGACTTTGTACTCTCGGTGCACTCTCTTCTTGTCGGCATAACTTTTATGTCGATCTTGGGCTATCTTGATGTTTCTCTGTATTTGTTTGACAATCCTTTCCATTTCTTGTACATCATCTGGCCCAAGTACTAGCTTATCTTCAGGCTGGCTCCAGCTCAAAGGAGTATGGAACTTTCTTCCATAGAGTCCCTCAAATGGACTCATTTTGATGGAAGATTGGTAGCTGTTATTATAGGAAAATTCGACTAAATGTAAATAGTCTTCCCATTTAGTTGGCCTATCCATCACATACATTCAGAGCATATCCTCCAAAATTTGATTTTTTCTCTCAGTTTGACCATCCGTCTGAGGGTGATAAGTAGTACTAAAATTTAATTTAGTGCCCATGCCTCCAAACAGACTCTTCCAGAAGGCTACTGTGAACTTTGCGTCTCTATTTGAAATAATAACTTTAGGAACCCCGTGTAGCCTTACAATTTCCTTCATGAACACATTTGCTACTTGGGCTATCCCAAAAGTAGATTTCACAGGTATGAAATGCGCAAACTTTGTTTAAGTATCCACCACTACCATCACTGAGTCATGCTGGTACTTTTTTCTGGGTAGCCCAACTATAAAATCTATAGAAACAGTGTCCCATTTCCATTCAGCAATTGGTAAGGGATTTAGAAGGCCAGCTGGATGCTAATGTTCAGCTTTGGCTAGTTGACATTCCATGCATCTGGCTAAGTAATTGGCCACATATTTTTTCATTCTTGGCCAAAATAATTTCTTTTTCAAGGCTGTAAGCATTTTTTGATATCCAGGATGTCCTGAATATGGATTTTTATGATATTCATCTAGGATTTATTTTTTCAAAGAGTCTACATTGAGGATATACAACCTGTTTCTATAACAGATCAACCCTTTCTGATTTTGGGTGTATCCAGCCATTTCCTTTTTCAAAATTTTCACTTGCAATTTCTCATAGTTGGGATCTTGATCTGCTACCATTTTTACTAATCCTTCCAAGTCAAAACTGACACTACACCCAATGTTACTTATGTTTTGGCAAGCATTTCTTCTTAGAGCATCAGCAATTTTGTTTTCTTTCACTTTGATATGTTTTATGTCTATATCAAATTAACTTAGAAAATACATCCATCTGGCTTGTCGAGCATTCAAATCTGTTTGAGTGAAAAAATACTTGAGACTGAAATGATCTGTCATCATTGTAAATTTTTTTCCGAGAAGATAGTGTCGCCACATCTTCAAGGCATGAATTACAACGGCTAACTCAAGATCATATACACTGTAATTATGTTCATGTTTCTTAAGTTTTCTAGATTCATATGCAATAGAAAAATTCTCTTGCAACAGAACTCCTCCGAATCCCTCTCTACACGCATCCATACACACGACAAACTCTTTATCAGGATCTGCAATCTTCAGTATAGGTGTTGTAGTAAGTTTAATTTCAGTTGTTCAAAGCTATTTTGGCATTTTTCAGTCCACTCAAATTTGATGCCTTTCCTCTGTAGTGAAGTTATGGGATATGCTATTGCAAAAAATCTTTCTACAAACCGTCGGTAATATCCTGTAATCCCCATAAATGATCTTGCTGCTGAGACATCAGTCAGCACCGGCCACTCTCTAATGGCCTTTATTTTCTCAGGTTCAACAGAAAATCCTTGTTCAGAAATTATATGCCCAAAATATTGAATTTTATCCTTATAAAATTCACATTTTCTAAACTTGGCATACAACTGATTATCCTTAAGAGTCTGCAACACAATTCTAAGGTGTTCTTTATGTTCTACTTTTTGAATAGATTAGAATATCATCTATAAATACTAGTACAAATTTGTCTAAATATTTATTCAGAACACTATTCATTAAGCACATAAAATTGGCAGGGGCATTGGTGAAACCAAAAGGTAGGACTAAAAATTTGTAGTGACCATACCTAGTTCGAAAGGTTGTTTTACTATTATCCTCCTCCTTAATTCTTAGTTGGTGATAACCAATCCTTAAGTCGATCTTAGAGAATACTGAAGCTCCTCTCACCTGATCAAAAAGATCATCTATTCTGGGCAATGGATACTTGTTTTTTATTGTCAACTTATTCATTTGACGATAGTCAATTCACATTCTAAAGGTTCCATCCTTCTTTTTCACGAACAGCACCAGTGCTCCCCAAGGAGATACACTCGGTTTGATGTAACCTTTATCCATAAATTTTTTTTTAATTTCATTTTTAACTCCATGAGTTCAAGGGAGCTCATCCAATAAGGAGCTCTAGAAACTGGTGTTTCCGCTATCACCAAATAGATTGAAAAATCGATCTCTCTCTTGGGGGGAAGATGAGGAATCTCATCCGGGAAAACTTCCTTAAATTCTCTTATCACTGGTAAGGTGTCTAAAAATTTTTCTTCAGGTTTATGTCCTAATTCTTCAACATGTACAGCATATACTTGATATCCATTCCTAGCTGTTCTTTTTAGCTGAAGGGCTGAGATCTACCTTACAGAAATAGGTTTCGGTTTCCCTTTTAGTATGAATGGTTTTCCTTCATCATCTATGTAGTGCAGAGTTTTGTCCCAACAATTCAGCATGGTATTTTTATTTTCTAGCCAGTCCATTCCTATCAATAAATCATAGGAACATAATGGAAAAATGTTTAAATCTACCTTTGTCTGATATTCATTCAATTTAATAGTTTTTTTAGGTAGTTTATGAGTTACCTTGCGTTTAGTTCCGGTAGCTAATTGTACCAACCAAGGATATTGAAACTTTTCTATTCTGAGTTTACATTTTTCTACAACTTGTGGACTAATATAACTCAAAGAAGCACCTGGATCAATTAATCTAGTAACAGATTGATCAGACATTTTAACTTCCATTTTGACCATAGTAGACTGATGTTCCGCTTGTCGGTTCTCGAAAGTTGCACTGATAGTGGGGGTATTCCTTTCTATGTCATTCATTGGTGTAGCTTCTCTATCTCTCAAAACCATCTGAATATTTTAGTGTGGACAGTCCCTCAATAGATGAGGTTCTCCACAACCCCAGCACTTCAAAGGCTCTTGCATTTTAACCATTCCTTCCTTCTTGTTACTTCCATATATTTTATTTGAATCAACTTGGGATTGAGCAGTTTGATTTTCATTTTTTTTGTTAAATTTCTTTTGTTGATGATTCCTACCAAAGTTCTTCAAGTAAGCTGGTTTCTGTTTCCTTCCTTTGAATTCACCCTTGTTTTTCCACCTCTTCCCTGGTTCACTCTTTCCTTTAAACTACTGGTAGCATAATCTGGCTTTCCTCACCACTTCTTCCATAGTTTTTGGATTATCGAACTCTATTTTCTCCTAATACACCGTAGGAAAACAGTTCAAAAACCTTTGCACCTTTTCCTTCTCTTCACGAATGTAAGGAACATATCTTAATATATTTGTGAACTTGGTGACAAACTCATCTATGGTGAGTTGTCCCAGTCTAAGTTCGTGAAACAATTTTTATTTGTCATCATAATAGCGTTCGTCCAAATATCGATTTTTAAACTTGACTTGGAAATCTTCCCAACTCATTGTTTTTTCATCAATGGCATGAACCATTTTTGTTTCCTCCCACCACAAGGTAGCCTTATCTTGCAGCTGATAGATAGCTAATCTGGCCCTCAGATTGCTTTCATACTCGTAGACCTGAAAATACTTAATCATATTCAGCAGCCATGCCTCAACATCTTCCTCCTTCTCTCCATCATAGGAGGAAGGTTTTATTTTCCAGAATTCACCCTGTAATTATTTCTTATGTTTATACTGGTGTCTAGTGGTGTCATATTCCTCAGAATCATCTAAGATATTGACCCTGCCTTTCCTTCTCCTTCTGGAACCTTCACCTTCTTGGTTGTTCCGAGAAGTCAGTTCTCTTATCAGTTTTTCCTTCTCTTCACTGGCTAAAGATAGCCTATAATTTTGGCTTCTTAGCTGGGCCATATCCCGTTGCATCCTGTGCAACATGGCCATCAGAGGAGCAAGGGGATCTGGCATGTTATCTCCACCACCGAGATCAACATAGAGTTCATCCTCTGCAAACATAATTTCTACAACGGTTCTGTTTCCAATATTTTATCACTGTACAACAACACAACGTCAGTATACTTTTATCATCATAAAATAATTTTCATCACAACATAACATTTCTGATACCATTTGTAATATACCTCTTTTTCCACTTAATTTTTTTTCTTTCTATTATTACCTTACTCTTTTATCTCCATTTCATTTATTTGAATTATCTAAATTCATTCTTAAGTTAATAATATTCTATTCTAGTTATAGATTACTTCCATTTGGCATAATCATACTCTACTTCTTAAGTTATTTTTCTTCTTAACAAAAGTTATACATTTCTCTTCTATATACATCTTAGTCCGATAGTATAACTATTACAACACTAAATTTATCATTGCTCAAATTTATACTAACTTTACCTTAAGTAAATTTATAATGAACTTAACTTTAAGCCAGTTAATGATACCCTCATTCATCATATATTATGATGGCTTTTTATACCCATCGCATTTAATTGTCAAAAAAATTCTTATTTGATTTTTTGTTTACATTACTATGAACCCATAGTCCTATCCATGACTAATGGAGTAATATTTGATTTGATTCCATTCACATCATGAAATACGCATAAGTATGCCGCTTACCTTAGCATTGATAATCAATATTGATAATTCCTTTTGAATAATGGTATAGTTATTATGTCTACTAACATACGTTACTTGTTTACTTCTCAACGATCTATATTTATATGCATGCATTAATGTCAAGCTACAGCTCTGTTCCTCGAGCCACATAATAAATCGTTGTTTATTTATTTATGTCACATAACTGTGATTCGTTTTAAATGCTACCATCTGCAATAGTACAGTAAAATTTAATGTAATTAGGGTTTGAAATATCAATTAGGCCAGTCTCGATCTACGAGAGAGAGCCGACAGATTTTTTCCATGTGTAGCGTTGGATGTGCTTAGGGTTTTAAGACATCCCTCTCTATTAAACATAGCAGATTCACCATTCCATTCTTCTCCAAGGGTTTTTTCGTCAAGTGTAACCATCTCTGTTCTCACAAAGATTGATACGTTGCCGAATCCACAGTGCACATAGTGCTCCGCTCCTCTGGTGTGATGCCTTTGTTATGCTACAGGTAATTAAATTTATTTTCTTAACCCATTTGTTTTTAATATATTTCCAAATTGGGTATATTATGATTGCTGGGTTTTTAAATCATTTGCTTATGGAATTTCTTTAGAAGCTCTCCCCTAATGTTCTTTTTAAAGTGATAGACTTCCTTGTGAATCGATTTAGCCTGTATGATAATGCACCTCCATAATTTATAATGGTTTATCTCCTGTTGTGCTTGTTTATTTTCTTCTCAGGCTTGTCTATTCATTTTATGATGGTTTCAATGTCAATAATTTTCGTAGTGCATAGTTAGATTCTGGTTGGTTTTAAAAAAGTTCGTCTTCAACATTACATGCCTTCGTTTTAATCTCTTCCAATAGTTTGGTTTTTAAACCTTTCGAAGTTATCTTGGAATCATTCCTTTTACAGTTAGTATGACCACTACTTGGTTCCATCTGTCTCTGCGACTCGAACCAGGGATGAGGTCCAACCACGTTTTACCCATAGGTAACTCGTTTCCCCCTTTTTGGTTTTGTGACAGTATTATTTCCACATTTTTAACTTTTATTTTTCTCTGAAACTAATTTATTTCCTACTCATTTGGTGATTGTAGGTACTCTCTCTTTCATCGACCTTACATATAACTTTTTTCTCCCATTCATTAACGTATTCAAAACTAACGAACTTTTGTGGCTCCATCTACAGGTTGGTCAAGCCACATTTCCCATACTTGTCAACCTTGAAGACCAAACTGTGTTTGATTTAGTTCTGGTTTTATTATAAACTCTAGCATTCTATGCTATTGCTTGTTTCAGATGTATTTGGACAATAAAGATACTCTCGTAAATTTTTGAGAGTTTTTGTGTTCGGACTGTTAAATACATATTTCTTTCAACAATATTTTCGATTGTATTTTTTCATTCCTTTTTAAACGTTTTTGCAGATATATATATTGTTTTATTTATACAAACAGACTTGATATATATATATATATATATATATATATATATATATATCAACACTGATTTATCCATAATTTGTTACAGTATGTTATTTCCATCTCTTCTATGAATAGAGGAACATTGGGTCGATTTAATTCATTTTACTATAATAAATGTTTATGAATATTTTAGTTTAACCATATGTTTATGGTAGGGAGGATATATACACACACACACACAGATATATATATATCAGTCTTTTTATCTTCTGCATAATTTATGGAAAATATTTTATAGATTTAATATATGTAACTCTATTTATGATTAGTTTATAGTTTCAGATCATTATATAAACAAATAATTCTTATTATTTTCCACATAATTTCTATCTATTTAGAAATTTCATATTTTTCAATGTAATATGTTGAGAACTCTCTCAGATTTAATAAATGTAAAAGCCAGGACAGATAATGAGTTATTTGTAGAATATTTATGTTTAATACTTAGGAGTTTAATAATGACATATCAGATTTCTGGAATACCACTGTTTCAAAAGATTTTTACCTTTGTAAGATTTTAGAGAGTAGTACTATTCCAAATTTCTCACATGCTACAGTTTGAGATAATTGCATGAAATAGTTTCTTCTTCATATTTCATATAATTTATTTCAATTAACATTTTTATAAATAGAAAATGGTTTTATAATTTGAATGATTCTTCTTTTGCATGAAATCAATTCTATTCTCATCAATTTCCGTATTTAGAATTATATATATATTTTTTCTGAAATTGTATTTTATAATACTCTAGTTAAAATAACCAGAAATACAGAGTATTAGATCTATAGCAGAATTTTTTTTTTATACTAATTTGATAGAATGGTATTTCTTTCCGGAATAAAGTTTCTGTTTACTTAAATATTATTCCTAATTTCAGTAACTAGTTTCAGTTTATCTTTCTGAAAATATACTATTTTCATTCTTGAAGTATTTATGCAGAATTTAAAATTTCACACTTATTAAATTCAATTCATATTCTGTGGTTTATAAGATCTATTTCATTCTGTACATTTTTATACTACAGAGGAAGATTAAAGTTATAAGATTTATTTGTCTAGGGAGTAAGACATATCTCCAGATCTAGACCAATATCAGGTTTAGAGATTCTGTTTGATATTCTCCCATTAGAATATCCTCCTAAAACTATACAGATTTTAGAGAATTATTTATTCTAACAAAATCTGTTAAATGTAAGGAATTTAAATTCTGCAGCATAACATCTTTCTATTTATTTCAATCCACATAACCAGTGAAACTTTATAATATCATCTAGATCTATTGTCTATAGCTTAGGTGTGCATACCACTTTTTCCTATGACCAATCCTCCCAACCATAGAATTCTTCTATCTCCAGAATTCACCCCCGAGCTAAGATCCTCCCCAAGAACAGACCAACCTCAATCTGCTCTGGAGCAGCTTACTTAAGCTATGCTTTCCCCCAAACCTGTTTCTAAATTCTACATCCAGAATTTTAGGATGCTTTTCTTCCTGTTTGCCTAGGATTCCCTTAATGAGGGACTTTAAAGATGATTTCTACTTTTCTGGCTTTTTACCTCTTCCAAACTACTTTCCTCTTCATTGGGGAATTTATATTTTTCCTCTTCAATCTAAATTAGCATTTTTCCTTTCAAGGCTTTTTGAAAGGTTTTGGGAAAGTCTTAGCCTTATCCATATCCTCATGGATCAGGCGTATGATCTCCAAAAACATAGAGGCTAGGGGTGTTACACAAAACCCTACCCATGTCGTAGATGACTCAAAAAATGTGACCCAAACTGTGAGGCAGAAAGCAAAATCGTTCGAGCTATATGCACATAAAATGAACTTTCAATCCATCAAATGAAAGAGTAGGGTTAGGCCTCTTACCCGTTAACCGACTCGATCTTGATTCCAAAGATTGGTTTGTCCGCTATAATCACCGCAAGGTTTAGGGTCTTTTTATCCTCTACATTTTCACAACATCTACACTTGAAAATGAATCAAATTGGAGGGAAAATGACTTATTATAAGAGAAACCCCAGATTTTTTTTCGCTAGCTGTGACCAAACTGTAGCTTGGTTTGTCAGCACCATTGGAAATCTCTCACTGAGCTTTCAAATGTGTATCCTTTCATTTTTTTTTATTTGATACTTCACCCAGACACATTTTTTCTAAGAAGGGTCACTTCATCACTCCTCAAAATAGAATTTCTTCACTTGCAACACTTGTACTTCGGGAACCACTTTTCCTTCATACTTGTCCATGCTTGTGTCAATTTTCATTATGAGTAACCATTTTGTACTCATGTTTTTATGGTCCCCATTGGGCGTATTCTGTGTGGCATCATCATCGAGTCACCCTTGTTTAGAGCATCCGAGTTGAGTCATCACCACATTCATGGAGTCTATCTTGAGTCCCTTTGTATCTCATCATAGTCCTCCATCCTTCATTGCTTTGTCCCTCTCTCATGTCGCACACTTTTTGCCTTTAGTTATACTATCCTCTATCCCCTTTGATATTGTGTTAGTTGCTGCCAGGTCATCCATGACCTTCATGCTCTAACAAGGGAAGTCGTTAGCCTGCTAATCAATACCCCCATTCCACCATCATCCCCGATGTTAGTATATCAGTCGCTCTACTATTATCTCTCATGCCTTAGTTGAGGACCCCTTATTTCCTCACCTATAGCGGACCTCCTTTTGTCAACATCAACTCATTCATTCCAAAAGACAAGTCTATAGGGCGGTGTACCTTGGTTCCAGCTTCCACTCTTGTTCGATGCTTCATATTAGGAAAAGGGACTCTTTATTTCCCTTTGACTTGATTTTTTCTCAGCTCCAACTCCTTATGGCATGATCAAGATATATATACTCGATGGTTCAGTGATGCAGTAGATTGTACTAGTGATTCCTGAGTGTGTGTGAGATGTTTCAGACCTCACGAGGAAGGCACTATATCAAAGTGAAGAAAGGGACATTGAAAGATTACTAAGGAGACTGTGATCAATGCAGAGGAGAGTCATTGCTAGCCTTTTTCATTGGGTTCATATTTTCACATAAGCTCAGCAATATACACAATGTGGAGAAGGGAGAAAGGAAGAAGGTTATAAGGTGATCGTGATCAATATAAAATTAATATTAAAAAAAATATTAAAAAAATTATTATTTATTTCACATATTAAAAAATTAATAGAAATATTAAAAGAAAATTATTATTAATATTTTTAAAATATAAACAAATGCTAGTTCGAAACCTTGTTTAATGTTTACACTTCATTACTTCGAGAGAAAGAAGTAACAAATTTGAACACCCCTCTCGTCAAAGTCGCACTTTTTAGGAAAAATATTGGTACAGGTCACACTTTTCTACCCAAAACCTGCTACCCAAGTCGCATTTATTACCCCAAAAAGTGTGACACAGCCATGAAGACGTGAAGGGGTCTGTTCCTGAGCTCTAAGCACCTAAAATGAACTTTCAATCCACTGAAATGAAAGAATAGGGTTAGGCCTCTTACCTACAGCTAACGGATCTTGATTCCAATGGTCGGTTTGTCTGCTATAGTCGCTGCACGATTTAGGGCCTTCTCTCCTCTCTACATTCACCACAGCTACACTTGAAAATAACCGAATTTGGAGGGCAAATACCTTATTAAATGAGAAACTCATAGATTTTTCTTTTCGTCCGCCGCGGCCAAACCATAGATCGCCTTGAAAAACCATTAGCAGTATCGAAAGCCTCATAGAGATATAAAATGGTTATCCGTTAGTTTATCGTGATTTGATACTTCACCCGGACACATTTTTTCCAAGAAGGGTCACTTCACCACTCCTCAAAATCGAATTTATTCACTTGCAACACTTGTACTTGGGGCACCACTTTTCCTCCATACTTATCCATGCTCGTGTCAATTTTCTTCGTGAGTAACTATCTTGTACTCATGCTTTTATGGTCCCCACCAGACCTTCTCTATGTGGCAGCATCATCGAGTCGTCCATGTTTAGAGCATCTGAGTTGAGTCATCATTGCATCCATGGAGTCTATCTCGAGTCCCTTTGTATCTCGCTATAGTCCTCCATCCTTCATTGCTTGATTCCTCTCTCGTGTTGCACATAATGGCCTTCAATACTACTGTCCCCTATCCCCTTTGATATTGTGTCAGTTGCTGCCAGGTCATCCATGCCCTTCATGTTCTAACAAAGGAAGTCGTCAGCCCGCTATTCCGCATGCCCATTCCGCCATCATCATTAGTGTCAGTCTGTCCGTCGCTCTACTATTTTCTCTCGTGCCTTCGTTGAGGGTCTCTCATTACCTCACCTATGGCGGACCTCCTTCTGTCGACATCATCTCATTCATTCCAGAAGCCAGGTCTAGAGGGCGGTGTACCTTGGTTCCAGCTTCCACTATCGTTCGGTGCCTCGGATCAGGCAAAGGGATCTCTTCTTCCCCTTTGACTTGATTGTTTCTCCAGCTCCTTTCAGCATGATCGAGATCCATATACTCGATGGTTCATGGAGGCAAAAGATTGTACCGTGATTACCGGGGTGTGTAAAATGTTTTAGACGGGATGAGGGGTTGGCCCATATTGGCAAAGTGAAGGGACATTGAAAAGATTACTAAGGAGACTGTGATCAATGCAGAGGAGAGGCATTGCTATCCTTTTTCATTGGGTTCATATTTTCGCATAAGCTCAGCAATATACACAATGTGGAGAAGGGAGAAAGGAAGAAGGTTATCACAGTGAAAAGAGATCTATCTTGGGCCAAAATTATTCAAGGAGGCAAACGCCTATCACAGCAAGGGAAATTCTCCACTATCTAATCTTGATTTGCAGTAATAAGGAGGCCGAAATATTAACCTAGGATTTCAACAACAAGTATACATAGAAGCATGGTGCAGTGAAGTGTAGAAAAGGAGGATCAACTTAAGGAGCGAAGAAGAGCAAGTGACAAGGGTCTTGGAGACATACTAGTGTACTCAAGGGTCTTTGTCATGGTATTGGTACTCATGGGTTGAAGATCTATAAGAATAATTTTGATAATTCTTTCCTCTCCAAGAGGGGCAGGTTTTGGCCGTGGCTTGAAAGCCTAAACATTGTGTCTCTTGTGCATTTGATAATTGGCTTGATGAAGAACATAATAATGTAGCTAAGATAAGATCTAAGTGAAAGAAGCTTAATGAAATCACAAGTAATTATCAAGAAGATAAATTTTAATAAAATCCCCAATTTCTGAACATGCATTCCTTAAATAAATTCAACATTTCATTTATCAATTTTTGGTACGGAGAATTATTTGTTTATTTTGTTATTTATTTGTTTCTGTATTTACATCTCAATATATGTGGCATGTATTAGTTTTTTGATATATGTATATATTCTTTGGAAATTATTAATTGATACTTCCTATATGATTAGAGTGCATCATATCACAACTTAAATTTCTTGAGAAATGACGATGACATACATTGTTGTTAACCAATGGCTGAATAGATCAAGTAACACCAATAATTAGAAGATGATGAGAATTGTTTCTTGGTTTTTTATGTAACGAATTTGTGTAGGATCAAGATGAAAGGAGATGGTTAATCGTATTGAAAAATGGATGAGTGGGATCAAAATTCAGCGTTGCGTAACTAGACCACAATTTCTCGCGCCAAATTAGCATAAAAAGGAACTCCATTTTATTACATATAGGATTAAGCTCATGTAGGGAGGAACCTATAAAGTGAGCAGTCTGCATTGTTTATGATTCAAAGAAATTCAAAGTCACGAATTCATCTGGTGGGCAGTTGAAACTAATGGTCATCAGTCTATGCTGATTTAGGCATGAATACATCAAAAGCCTACACACTCTTCTCTCCAGAAAAAGTAGAAATCACAAGAATTTGAAAAGCAAGAGCTATTTGTCATCTGTGCGAAGGAAGTGGTTGTGTAGAGAACACATGCTTCTAAGAAGATCTTACACTATGCGAGAATCTTGTGCGAAGAACAAATTCTTACATGGAGAGCTTACACTGTGAGGAAAGCTTTGTTTGGGGAGAATCAATTAATTAGCTATAGAGGTAGTGACATTGCTGCATCACAACGATCAATCTTGTTTATAACATATATTGACAATAGATTTGAAGTTAAAATATATTTATAGGACATGCCAATTTGTTAAACATTGAAGAAATCACACACTAAGTAATAAACTATTACATTGTTTTAATGCTAAAAAACTATTTTATAGATTTATAATTTATGTTGATATTTTTTACTAGTGAAAACTCAAATATTTTATTTATAAGAGATTTAGAGATATTTCTTTTTTTTATTATATATATGTCTTTTATATGTAAAAACATCTATGGATAAAATAAATTTCCTTTTAACTTTCAATTATTTCACATATAAAATTAATAGAAATATTAAAAAAAATATTATTTATTTCACATATAAAATTAATAGAAATATTAAAAGAAAAATATTATTAATATTTTAAAAAATATAAACAAATGCTACATGGAAACTTTGTTTAATGTTTACAAGAAAGAAGAAGCAAATTTTATGGGAAAGAAGAAGATGTCGGCTTACACAGAGTATAAAATAATTAAAATATGATTTAAATGAGAGAGTGGTTACACTATTCCATTTGGCCAGTGTGTATATATCTGTGGGGTTTTTTTTTCTTTTGGAAGAAAACCATTTTTATTTATATTAGATATTACCAATACATATCTGATACACATTTTTACAATGAATATGGACTGTATGATTCCAGTGAGAATTACAAAATATCCCAACAATAAACATTAATACTTCTCTGAAGAGATAGTGAAGATTGTTGATGTCAAGCCATATTACGGGTAGATCGATCATACCCTTACATTATGGACATGTATTCCTGTGTGAGAAAATTGATCCTGCGTAAACAAATCCATAAAAGGTATACATACATAAATGATAAATGTTAAAGGTTAGAGATGTAGGTTCCCATGTCGGAGCCGGTTTTGCAAGGTTCATAATGGCATCAACTACTTATGACTGTAATGTAGCGTTGTATGAGAGCTTTTCCGGACTGATTTAGGCTGAATAGACCGGCTCTCTTGTAGTTGTTGTGTAGGCACGTTGACTACTACAATGGATCATTGGAATCTATTTAATTATTTGTTCGCTTGTACTGTAGGTGATAGATCCTTGTTATACAGGCTCGCTTGTACTGTAGAGGTAGATCTTTGTTATACAGGCTCACTTGTACTGTAGATGTAGGTGTTTGATAGGTAGGCTCGCTTGAATGATATAGTGAAAACTTGAAAGCATATATAAACAGGCTCGCTTGTGCTGCAGTGGTAGATCCGTGTTATTATGGCTCGTTGATTGTTTCAGTGGATCATATCGCTCATTGTATATAGGCTCGCTTGAACTGAACTATATGGACCATGACATAATGCTATTTCCAGGCTCGCTTGTATGTATCTAGGCTCTCTTGACAGTATATTGACCCATTGCAGCATGTATATCAGTATGATGTGTAATATGAAGAAGAAACTTCTGACATGAAGACAGTGGTTGTGACTATGCATTTTTGTATATAAGTACCCTGAAAAACAGAACCAACTATGTACCCTTTGTCATATTGGCTACAACTACTATGCCGATATCTAATGTCGTTAGTTTCTATATCTGCAAAAAGAAAAGAAGATCAAAATTGAGGGAGATATGATATTATAATAGTTGGAGCATTAGAATATTCAGTGATTCATAGTCATGGGATTGGGATAGATGTATCCCAAATCTGCACTCCATCCCTGTACTGGATGACTTTCATGGCACCAAAATCTGCATTTAACCCTCTTTTAGAAAGTCCATCTGCCCTTGTATTATTCTCCCTGTAGATATGCTTGATAAGAGGATAGTTCAGGTGTTCCCATAAACGATATGTCCTCTGCCTCCATCCCATTAGCACCGGGTTAGACATTTCAAATTCGTTTGTGATCCATCCAATCACCAACCTGGAATCCCCATAAAGATTGATATTCTACAATTGAAGATTTGATGCAGCCTGGAGACCCCCCCAAAGTGCCATAATTTCCGCTTTGTTGTTGGACCCAGGTCCACCATTCCAGTATATGTGAATTCTTTCCTTCTGTGAGAGCTTGATCCACACACCACATCCCGTGTTGCCATTTGTCGATGCTCCATCAAAGAAGATTGCGGGAATGGCAATCTCATGAGGTCTATTTCGATGTGAGGCATCAGAATCCAATAGAGTAGGACTAGGCCTCGCCTCAATCCATTCCATGATCTTAGAATATACCTTATGAATCATAAATGGCCTATTTTCAAAAATAAGATAGTTCCGCCCAATCCATACCTCCCAAATCAGGGAAAAAGGCAGAGGCTTATACTTGCTGCTGAGTCTGTCCCAATCCAAAAATGCAGACATGATGTCAGTGGCAGCCCAAGTCGGGTCCATAAAAAATGGGCAGAATAATCTCCACAAACTCTTGACCACAGGGCATAGGAGGAATAAGTGATCAATGCTTTCTCCCTCCCCTGTACATAAAGCACATCGATTTGGTCCATGAAATCCCCTCCTGTTGAGGTTATCCCAGGTCAATATTTTACGTTGCCACACCAACCACCTAAATAGAATGATCTTTGTCGGTATCCTGCGTCTCCAAAATGGGAAGAATGGACTAGAAGATTGGTCATTTTGCGCTGATATGATAATGGTCTTATAAATGTCCTTTACAATAAGAGATTTGTTTTTGGTGGGACCATCCCAAATAATGTGATCGCCCCTCTGGGAGTGACAAAGTCCAACACATCTTAGGGAGTCCCGAATGAGCTCCCATTCCTCGGCATCCTCCCCGGCCAACAATAGTTGATTCGCTGTTTTGAAGATTGGAGCACCATATGACCAGCAGAGAATGGTTTGTGCAAGGTAGGTGATTCCCCTGTGTGATAAGCGGTGAACAAGGCGCGGCGAGAGGCAAAATCGACGAGGCACAGACATGATGCCTTTGAATGTCAGTGGGATACGCCCCCCATCACAGAAGTACCATGTCAGCCGGTTGACAACATAAACCATCACCATTTTGAAACTGCCCCATATTGCAGATATATTTTGCGGCTCGATGATATTCTAGCAAAGAAGTTGATGAAGGAAGTCTCCCTCCGTATATTTACATCTGATAATGGCACACCAGATGCCATCTCCATTAATAGCACGCCAAAAAGATTTTATAAGCAGTGTAATATTAAAAATACGAGTATTTAGTATTCCCCAGCCATTATGTTCTTTTGGTCTACAGATGATATCAATTTTGCACAAGTGAAATTTCTTCCCCATAGTGGGGTCTACCCACAGAAAACTAGCAATGATGCTATTGATCAAGCTCACGATTTTGATAGGCAGGTAATATAGATGGCCCCAGTATACCATCATCTGAGTTAAAACAGCCTGCACAAGAATGAGGCGACCACCTAATGAGAGCCATTTGTATGTCCATTTTCCAATGCGAGCCCTGAAGCGCTCGATTATCCACATCCAGTCTCTAATTTTGTATCCACAGGGCTTAATGTTGTATCCGAGATATTTGAGACCATCGGCCGCAATCTTGTAATCCACCCCCATAAACTCAGCTATAAATTGGACCTCCTACATGTCGCCCTTGTCATATACCAAGAAAGATTTACCTTTATTGACAGCGAGTCCTGTAGCCATTTCAAACTTCATTAGTACCAGATGTAAATAAAACCAGTGATTCCTGATCAAATATCCGAATAGCAGCATATCATCAACAAATAGAGAGTGTGTTGTGGACAGAGTTTGAGAAAAGGAAAATCCCTTTATATATCCCCTTTGTTCAGCTCTGTGCAACACCTTGCTGAACCCATCCAATATGAGAATGAATATGAGCGGGGATAGTACACATCCTTGTCGTAGACCTCTAGTAGCCTCAAAGAAATGAGTTGGCAATCCGTTCACCAATACAACATATTTGACTGTTGTTATGCATGACATAATCCATATGATAATTCTAATTGGCATCCCGATCTTGAGCAATACCAACCGAATATAGGACCAATCTATAGAATCATAAGCCTTGTATAGGTCCACCTTCATGATCAATGCCCCCTTCTTTTCTGAGTGCATGGAATGGAGCACCTCCTGAGCTATGGCGATGGCATCATGTATTGATCGTCCATGAAGGAAACCATATTGCTCCTTGCAAATATGTTCAGATAATGAATCCCAAATGCGATTTGATATAATCTTTGAGGTAATATTATACAGAAGATTAAATAGTGAAATGGGTCGGAAGTCAGAGAAAGATTGGGGATCAACAGCTTTTGGGATCAATGCGATAAAGGGAGAGTTCAGGTTGGCAGGCATGTGACCATTTGAGCGTATCCCCTCCACAATCTTCGATAGTTCATCCCCGAGAAGATGAAAAAAAGAGATAAAGAACTCTGCTGGCCATCCATCCGGCCCAGGACACTTATCATGTGCAAATGATTTTAGGACCATTAATACTTCATTCCCTGTAATTTTCTAGTCAAGTGCAGAAATAGCGTCCTCATTAAACATTCTGGTAATGTGGTCCAGCATCCAGTTTTGATTTTCATAACAAATGGATTCATTTTTTTGATAAAAGCGAGAGAAATGTGCAAATGCTTCTTCTTGGATCTCAGACGTAGTTATGGCGTAACTACCATATGATCTTTTGATTCTCCAAATCGCGTTTCGACTCCGCCTGTCATTAGAAAACTTATGAAATTTTTTTGTGTTGAGATCACCCTCATTCATCCAGCAAATTCGGCTCTTAAGTTTCCATGTTATCTCTTCGATGCGCAGTATCTCTCTTTTCCGAATCCCTAGTTGGTTAAGGGTATGATAGGTGGCCTCATCCGGAAAGCAATTATTGAAATATTTATATATCTCCTCCATACACCTGTCGATGTCATGTAATTCAGCCTTAAGAGCACATTTCTTCTTGATTTCCCATCTCTTTGTAGCCTGTTTTATTTTCTGGAGCTTTTGATGAAATCTGTCCCATCCCCTGGTTTCCCCCAGCCCCACATCTTCCAGTCACAGATCTCTAACAAGGTTATTGTATTCTGAGTCTTCGAGCCACACCCTGTTAAATTTGAATGGTAGACCCTTTGATATCTCCTTTGGTTTCTAAGATAATGTTATGGGCATGTGATCCGATATGTCGGATACCAATACCACCGATCTAGGAGACCCCCACCAGTCAATCAGGTTGTCTTTAATAAGTGCCCTGTCTATCCTTTTTCCAATATAATTTTCCCCCGTTCGCTTGTTCGTCCATGTGGGGGTCATTGGACATGGGCGGATATCGATCAAATGGTGAGCATTGAACATATCGTCAGAAAATATGACAGCGGATCCATGCGAGCAATGACCCCCCATATTTCATCTGACTGTGTAGTAAAGTTTAAGTCACCCATCATTATCAAATTTGGTAACCTCATTATACCGGATTTCCTTTTCCGATCCCAAAAAATTTGTCTATTGCAATATGGTGCGTACATGTTGATTATGTTGATAGTACCCACCATGCCTCTCATTTTCCCAGAGAGAAGAATCCCACCAAAAAAGCGATAGGTTTTAAAGCATTTCCTATCTGGATCCCACAGTGTAATCAGACCACCTAAGTGGCCATTGGAATCAATGGCCGCCGCACACCAACCAGATTTATATCCTAAAAAAGCTTTTATAGCTTTCTCTCTTCTGCATAGCGTCTCCTGTCCCAGAAAAATACAGCATTTATTATCATGTAATATTTCCCGGAGGCAATGTGATTTTGGGGCATCGCCCAGACCCCTTATGTTCATTGATATGATGTGAATCATGGGGAACCCGCATCAGGGTTGCGTGCTCTAAGCGCCCTGTTACCCAACCATTTGTCATCAGAAGCCGAAATAGGGATATCCGTTAAATATTCTTCCCCATCCGAGAACAGGGATACGGCTTTAAATTTACCCTTAGCCAGTTTGTTTAGTTCTTTGGATTTTTTCCTTGTTGTGATTTTTGTAGAGTGTGGATCGCATGATACCCTATCAGTAGGAGGTCTATCGAAAACGGTCAGGGCGGCCAAATCCATATTGGGGTTTTCCATCAGAGCCACAATGTCGCAGCCAACCGAGTTCGTTGGAGATTCAGGTGGAGATTCAGAGTTATCATGACCAAAGGGTTCGGTCGATGATTCCCCAGCATGATGTTTTGTGGTATGATAGAGAAGAGGATCAATATTTTTATGTGAACGTGTGAGATGTACAGTGGCCACGGATGTGGATTGGTGGATGGATATCTCATTGGACGACCTCGATATAGGTGTGGACGTGTATGTAACAGGCGGAGTAAGTGCGCAGTGATCATGTATATTAGGAGGGATATTATGATCATCAGCAGGCGGAATAGTGGATTTAGAAGGAAGGACCCTATTCATGATATTAGGAGGTCTATTATTAAGCATCAGTCTATCGGCTCCATCCCCCATATGCACATTCCTATTATGAAATTCCTCAACAGAAACAAATGCAACATCCTCAGAAGATGAGGTAAATGGAATACCTGATGACATGCCGCCCTGTGTATCAGCAGCCACATGATTCTGATGGCGAGCATGTACAGCCTTCATAGGGCGACCCGGATGATTCAAACGGTTCCTTAATGGGCAGTGTTCCCGTAAATGACCAACTTTATGACATATAAGGCAACGAAATGGAACCCCCCAGAAGTCAATGCGCTGCCTGTGATGCCTATTCCACCATAGTAGGTCAACATCACCCGACAGACCCCCCAGATAATCAACCTCCACAAGCAGCCAAGCTATTCTCTTATCCCCCGTACCCAATATGCTAGGGTCAATGTATTTCGTATCCCCAATAGAGTCACCTATAGCCCTAAGGGCCTTCAGTGTCTAGAATTCTAGGGGAAGTCCTGGTAGCTTAACCCAGATGACTTTATTCCGTGGAGCCTCCATTACTGGGTTAAATCCCATATACCACTGAACTAATTGCATATAACTACGGCCTCTCACCCACGTCCGACTGGTTATCTTAAAGACATCATTCTGATCCATAAAATGTATGCAGAACCAGCCATTGATAAGAGTACTTACTTTAGGCATGTAGCTGATAATGGGATGCCAGTGCTGTTTGATCCATGCCGAGGTATCAAAATCAACGTTATCCGGGAACATCCAATGCCCAATAATCGCACGCTTTTGTAGGCTCGCCACCCGCCCGCTTAAGTCATCGTAATCCAGATAAACCTCCTTTATCTCCATTTTTTGTTTATAACACTTTCCAGATGATTTAGCACGCCTTCTACGATGATTTGTATTATTGCCGAGCAGATTTTGTTTCACATTCCCCTCCGGACAGTTAGCAATTGCACTGCTGATAATCAGAGCATCGATATCCTGCACCTCTGTTTGTCCATCTGGTCCGCCTACAGAATTAGGCATGTAACCCGCACCAACGTCCAAAAGTGAATGGGTACCCATTGAATGTTGTACCATCGGGTCGTATATCGTGCCCGAAGGTGCAGTGCATCGTGGCTGGGACGCTGATAGAATGATAAGACAAAATTCAATCCAGATGTGAGGGGAGGCAAGATTGAAACCCGCACGTCAGCAAAATAGGATGATGTGTACACCAAAGAAGGGGATCACCGTCGCCCAGTATTCCACATGGGATCCATCATTATGGCATACCGATATTATGATATGAAGCCGTATGATGCTGTTATACCCATAAAATCCACCTCGCCAGGGGAATAGTTATATGAAAGATTATACCGAACAATACAAAGTGTCGGAATTTTAATGATGTATCCAAATTACAGATCCATATACTATTGAAAAGAGCACCAGCAATCCCAATGTGATAGGGTGAATCTACCGCAATCAGAATTACAGCCCATATTGTCAGCAGCCCATCCAGCCATAAATGGACGTCCCATATACCATCTACCGCGCCATAATGTTGAAAGACGTCCAGATATTTATATAATGTACATGTGATCCCACGTCTGCATGCAGAGGATGATGTGTATACCTATTAGAAGGAAGTAGGGGAACATCCGATCACCATGTAGGAACAGCAGCAATATAAAAAGATCCCCGCAGGTCAGTCCCGCCAGGGGGAATGTCAGATGTGTCTTATATCCGATCAGATCATAGTGCCGGCATAAAAGAACTGATCCTGAGATCCAAATATGGCCACTATACTAATAGGATATTTATTCCCGATGTGGGAAGTCGGATCCACAGCAATGGTAGTACAGATTATATTGACTGCATCCCCAGATCAACTACCACGCATTAATGGTCATATACCCCTAGAAGATTTGAATATTGCCGGAGATATATCGCCGGTAACCATTGGAACAATCCATCCACCGGAAAGACCAGTTCAAACCTCAATCGACCTCAGCATAGGCAGCAGCAGCAATAACATTAACATGGAGAGCCCACCATCTCTTACCAATGCGGAAACCAAACTTCTTGCATGGGCGGGTGATTATGAGAAAATCTGACCACCAAATCCATATGGCATGCCATAGCCCCAGCGGGATGGAATCAAAAGTGCAAGATTGTGATGATGCATCCCGTGTCGGAGAGTTTATATTGATAGCCATTCCTCATTGGACATCACCAGGCATATCAGATACAATGCAGTGCCGACAGAGCCCAATCATAACATACAGCCCCAATCGTCATTCATAGTGCATGCGATGTTCCCCGATACACCGTAATATCAGAAAGAACGTGTGGTGAAACATAATAAAATTCTCATCATGCAAATACCCAAATAGAACTTGTAAAAATAATATTCAGGATTCACATACAGGATAAATTGATGAGATCAGTAACAAAACCACATTCCTGCAACAACGAGCTATTCTCAACATAGAAGACAGCATGTTCGATAATGTTCATACACGTTCCACGCCCCCTCCCCCCTCGGGACTTATTACAGTTCATACCTGTCACTGGCAACCTGAGGAGCCATTCGAGTTCTTGGAGTTCCACACAACGCCTCCATGATACCGGATACTTTGGAGAATTCGGTTGATCCCGAGGCTGGTCCAACCAGCAGCTGGGAGAATAAAGAGCCAGTTGGGCAAACCATACGACTAGGTATTACGAATCACTATCGAATTCATTTATCTACGTGAGTTTCTGTTCATTATACTCATTTTGCCAGTGTGTATATATCGACATCTACGTGAGTTTCTGTTCATTATACCGGTCGAACCAACCTTAGTGGATTTTCTCGGTTAATCATTTTCCGGATTTGTTTCTGAAGGTGAAACTCCCGAAACACTAGGGATCAGAGGTTATTTTCTGGGCAAATTTTGCAGTCGATCGATAGCTGTTTGTTGGGCAGAGAAGACAAGGCAATAGATAAGAAGCATACGAAAATGATGGAATCAAAAGAGGAAGGAATGGCGCCCTTGTGTTCACGGGATCGATCAAAGGAGGAAGAAGAGAAGGAAGGAATGGCGCCCTTGTGTTTACCGGGTCGATCAAAGGAGGAAGAAGAGAAGGAGGATTTGACAGTGAAAGAAACAATGAACATTCTAAATGCGTTAAGCCGTGAGGAATTGATCGATTTTGTGCAGGAGGCAGCGAGTGAACATAGGTACGTTCGGGATAAAGTGCGCTCCTTCGCCGTCAAAAAGATTCCTCTCAGGAAACTGCTTGTGCGTGGACTGGGCTGCGAGACAAACGAGCAATCGCTCGCCGCTGTATTCTCTTGTTACGGAGAATTGAATGGAAGCCGCGTGATCAGGGACAAGACAAGCGGGAGGAGTAAGGGATACGGTTTCGTGACGTTCAAGCACGTTAACGGTGCCATCAAGGCGTTGAAGGAGCGCAGCAAAATGGTCGACGGTCGCATTGCAGTGTGCCAATTTGCCCCCACCGGCCTCTACCCTTCTCAGCCACAGCCTGAGTTGGATCGAAGGACGATTTACGTGGGCGACGTTCCAATAGGCATGGAGGCGGGCGCTCTTGTAAGTTTGTTTTCGCAGTATGGCGAGATCGAAGAGGGGCCCAAAGGGTTTAATAAGAATAGGGGCAGGTCCAGTGGATATGCCCTCTTTATTTTCAAAACGGTAGAGGCAGCCAATCGTGCGCTACAGGAGCCCATTAAGATCACAGACGACGGTCATGAGTTGTATTGCAAAGTGGCAAATGAGAATTGGGTCAACTCTCCTCCTCCTTATACCGCCAATGCCAATGGGTTCCATATCCCTTACCACTTCGGGCTTATTCCTGCTAATCCCGCCCCATGGACTGAACCACTTTTTAACCCAAATCATGCTATTGATAATAATTATAGTAACGGGAATCCAGTGTTTTTTAATACATATCAGTACGGCTTTCTGAATTATGCGGGCTATCCACACGAAGGATCTGGTTATTATACGCATGGAGTCCAGGCGAGTCCATGCTCTCCTGTGCGTTGTCGACTGATTTTATGTTTGCGGAAGAAGGTATCCATCCGGGCTCGTCAACTGAATCTCAATATCAAAATCAGCCGCATGGTGTCCAGACGAGTACGGGTACTCCTCAATCGCTGTTGACTGAATTTACGGAAGAACCTAGCCGTCCTGGCTCGTCCAATCAATCTCAATATCAAAATCAGCAGCAGGATTAGGGCAGTGATTCTCTGGAAAAACTCAAAGCGTTTTAGTATAATTAGATTTACTTAACTCTTTCCAATACCCCTATTGAATTTAGGACTTTAACATTAGGAAGCTCCTCTATGTCATGCAATAGATATCTATTATCAGGGTAACTTCATTTTGAAAGAGTCGAACTTAAGCAGCAAAGACACATATTGTGTTTGTGAATTGAGAATTTAGTAAAATTTAAGTTAATTTTTGAACTATTGAAATTAAATCTCTACTAATAATATGTTAATATGTTTGGTTGGGTTAACTTAACACTTGAAAATCATTTTTAAGATGAAGGCCCGTTTTACACTAGAGAGATTTGATTTTTTTGTATGTTTGAACGATTTAAAGTTAAAATGAATTAATGCTCTTTCCTAATTGATTAAATTTTTTTTATGTGATTCACAAAAGTTCTAAAGGAATTCATATCTTTGTTGCAATCAAATAGCAATCTTATAGTGGAAAAGGAAGCAATGACCTTGATCGAACTCATACAAGACAGATGGATTATCGAGATATGTATATCCAATTCTTGTTAATATGTTTTGTTTTGACTATTTATTGTACTAATCGGTACTATTATAAATTACTTTCTAAGTGGTTGAGAGGTCCACCAACATGCCAAAATAATAATCAGATTATATACCAAATCTATAACCATGTAAAGAATTTTAACATACGGGAAAATAAAATTATGATTGAAATAAATAAAGTATGAATTAACATGTTTAATATTATTGGTGAGACGGAGTATCCTAACATGAAAAGAGGGATAACATGATTTTCCTAGGTTTTCTCAATATTTATTGTTTTCTCTTCAAAATTGACATTTAATAACTAATTTGTAATTAATCTTACAAATAAGCATCCAATTCCATTACAATTTACATCCATAAATTGTAACTATTTTTTTATTTTGTTATGAGCCAAGAGTGGAGGAAAAAATATCAAAGCAAATGATATTGTGGTGAGTGTCATAGGCAAAGATAACAAAAAAAATGTAATTATGGTATGTTTGAGATTGAACTACATGAAGTTCATAAACTAAATGCAATGCCAATAAAAATATTAACAAGTATTGTCAATACTCAGAACTCGTCAATCCATGTGGGGATTCACAAAGAAAAGTTGATAAGCTTCTATGGAAATTTTTCAGTAATTGACATATGAAATAGTTCATACACCATTACATCAATAGGATATTCATTTGGGTACATGATGGACTTATTGTTGTGCAAGGGTAAATCATGGTATGATACACTATATCATGGAATAGATAAGAGCTTGAACTAAAATAGAGATGGTTCTTGTCTTTATATGCCAAATGAAATTATTCTATAATGAACCGATGCTCATTGGAAGTGAGGACATTGAGGGTTTTTGAAAGTATGGTCTTCTTTTGACATGTTATGATATTTTGTCCTTCATAAAGAATAAATGGTTTCAAATTTTTTATTTTTTCATAGGAAAGGTTCAATTTTGACGACTAGGTAAATTCATTTTTTTTGGGATTCTTCTTTCACCAATTATAATCTAAGTTTATATGTTAATATTTTAAAATTACTTTTCATTGTGGAAAGGCCGTACATTGCCATTGTTATTTTAAATGTTGTACAAGTTATATGTTGCATGTGAGACTAAGGGGAAGTGTTCTATAATATCCCTAAGGATGAATGTGGGTAGTATGCTATGAGGTAGTTGGTGTATATATTTAAGCAAGTTTCTTATAATATTTTGAATTCATAAAAATGGTGGACCAATTATTAAGTGGGGAAATGTATTGTGTAATGGTATTTCATCCTTTCCATACAAAAATTATGTGTGAAGTAATTTAATTATTTCTATGTCATGACTATTACGTACATCATTTACATAATTTCAATTTTCTTTGGGTTTTAATTAATCATGTTAAGCTTTTTAAGTAAATACCACCTCACATCAAGGTTTTTGTAATATCCCTCGTCTTACGAAAACAATTTGGACAAATAAAATTATTTCTTAATCCATACATGTTGTAAGGCTTTATTTTAGGGCACTTCATACATGTTCATGAATGATACTAAAGTTATAATTGTAGTTGTGTTTGAGCATAAGAAAATATGATATGAGATAGATTTTCTCTTGGAGTTAATAATTGCACTGAATTTTGAGTAATAGAGTTAGCCAAAGATAAGTGAATAGAGATAAAATAACACATATCTTGCAAGTACATATTGAAAATATCTATGAGAATTGTAGAAAATTATCAAGGATTTCTATTGATTAAATGGATTGGCTAACACTAGAAATTGCACCATATGTTGCAAAAGCAAATGCCATAAGGAAGTAAAGATAGAAATAGTAGCATATAAGAAATAAGTTGTTTAAGAGAAGGAGCCATCGTATGAAATTAAAGTGAAAATTTGCTTACATGGAAGTAGGTTTGCCGATAGTCTCAAAGATTTAGGTATGTGGAGTTATCAAACGTAAAAAATTTTGTTACAGATCTATATTGAAATAGGAAATTGTGGATGAAAACATATATGTAAACCAACATAATGAAATAAGTTGTTGCAGAGAAGGAGCCATCGTGAAGGAATGAAAGACAAATTTTTCTTCCATGGAAGCAGGTCGTGGAGGTTTCAAAGATATTGATTATAAGAGTTATCAGCCATAATTTTTTTTTATAGATATTGAAATAGGAAATTGTGGGTGAAAACATATATTTAAACCAACATAATTTGTTCACATATATAAAAAAATTGTTATAGATATTGAAATAGGAAATTGGGGTGAAAATCCTTTGGTGATTAATAATCCTCTGAAACAAGCATGAAATGAGCATGTAACTCAAATAAGATATTTTAAATGCATTCAAGTACAATCTATCTAGCATAGATGTAAATAAAGAGAATTTTTATTAACAGAAATAGAGTTTACTCCAAGTTCATCTACATATCCGAGCACCAATTGCATGCTTGTCAGAAATTGTATATGAAGAACAATAGTCTTGATATACAAGAAAGTGAATGTCATTTTAATATGGAGAAATTTTTGGAAGGAGATTTTTTATTCATGTTATGGTTTATTTTCTTAACTCCAAACTTGGTTTAGTCATTCTCTATATACACAAGAAAAAAAATACAAAGTAATTTCACAAATTTAAGTTCTAGTTTTATATTTTATAATTACAAATCTAGTTTCTAATTAAAATATTTTACACATATCTATTCATTCAAATAAATCATATTGTGAATATGTTTTATCCTATTATTTGATTACAAAATTATTGTACTCCCTACTAAATAAAACAAATTTATTAATAAATAATTGAATGTCAAATTGAAATATTACTCAATCAATAACTACTATAATATATAGAACTGCTTTTTTGCTGTATAAATTATTTGTTTTATATGTCATTCAATTTCCATTACCTATTATCTTTGAACCCCATGGGGAGGTATTGAACATGGAAGCCAACTTTAGGTAAATAAGCATTCACATTGTCAACTTGGACAAAAAAAAAATTATAATCCTAAAATTTTCTTACCTAATCATCTTGTTAAGTATATAATTGAGTTTCATTTATTAAAAAAAAGGGCAATATTAAGAACCTCCTAGAGTTATAAAAGGTAATTGACATGAAAAATAAAAAATCTCCACATGACAACATTCAAATGTTAATCTTAATTGAATCATTAAAAAAATAAAAAGAGATAATAGATTTACTAGTTATATCATTAAAAAACACCACTTTCACAATCGAATTTCTACATTAATTTTTAAAAATATTATTTTATAATTATATATAATTATAACTCTTAAATATATTTTGAAAGAACAAATATCTAAGAAATATAGTTCAATTATTGGGCATTAGAAATTCCAAAGAGGTGAAGGTAAATGAGTTAGTATCAAGAAATATAACATCAACCCCTGGAAAAATTGCAAAATATCAATCTCAATATGGCATAAGTGCTAGTAGGGAATTATTGACAGGTGTTGTTGGAAAAAGAACTACATCATATTGGTTGATGTCAATGAAAACAATAATCTACAAAACATTAAGCAAAATTTTATGGAGGCATTAAAAAATTAGGATTCAATAAGATGAGAATGATGAACTTGCATGTTGGGCTAATATATGTAGGAAACCTTATCAAGATAGATTTTCGTATAATGTGAGCGACATTTTGAAAGAGTTTTGGTATTGGAATTTCCATGTGTCACAAAATGAGAAGAATACCATGAGACATTGTATATCTAGAGGGGTGTATTGAGATCATTTCCCCTTTCAGTGAAGAACATTTCTTACTACATAATATGTATAAATTGTATATATACTTATCAAAAACAAAAAATAACCATGCTGAATCTTATGACAATGAGGACAATATAACTAGTCCATTCATACAACTACCACATACTATCAATAGGAAAAAGGGTTTTCCTGTGAACCAATCTATGCATCTTCGTCATGCAAATCGAATCTCAACACTAAGGAGTCATCCTAAGATAAAATGTCATCATAGTAACTTTGATGTTCCAAAACCATCAATCATTTAATTATATTTCTCTAAATATCAACAATTGGACAACAATCACAATATGGTAATGCTTGGGGGGAATGTGTATCCATATCATAGTATAACTGTATATACAACAACTTATCCAAATGATATAAAAATATTTCATAGCAATGCAACTGCTACATGAATTACTCACAATCCTTAATGATATACTCCAAGTTCTTCCACAATACTAATCAAGTGTCTAAATAAGCCATCATCACTCAGGCACCATATAGGTAACACCTGGGGGAAATGTGTTAGAATTGTAGATAAAATAGCTCATACAAAGGATATAAAAATCTGTTATAAGTAATGCAATTTCTACATCAACTACTCACCATATAGCTAATGTCCTAGGGAAATGTGTTAGAACTGTATATATAATAGCTTATACAAAGGATATGAAAATATGTTATAAGCAACGCAACTGCTAGATGAACTACTCATAGTCCTTAATGATATAACCAAAGTTCTTCCACAATACTAATCAAGTGTCTAAAGAAGCCATCATCACTTCCAAAATCACATATTTAAACATACAAGTTGTAAAAAATGATTTTGTTTCATAAATTTTAATAAAATCACGTGCTTAGATCTATATAGTTCTTAAACTCTAAAGCCTCTTCTTGATTGAAAACATACTACACTGATACTAAAGAGAAATAATTTAAAAATTTCTTGGCACAATTGTTACATAATAATTTGATGCATAACTTGTATAGCAATAAATATCAGCTTGCAACATGTCCAAATAAAACAACTGAAGTAAATACTATTAGTTGGTTTTCAATACATTTATGCAATTAAAATAGAGCTAGGAACTTTTGAAGACTACTTCATAGAAAATTAGAAGCATCTTCATGTCTGTTTTTCCAAGCTAGCCATGAATACCTCTCTAGATCCTTATAGCATTAGATATATTTTGTGAGAAAATGTGATTTTTTTTTTTGTCACAATGATTTAAAAATCAGTTATTATACCACAATATTGACTTTCTCATTGTTTGTTTTGTTTATGAACCCTTTAAATAGACCATAGGAACATTTGATTTTACATTGTGATCTCCCTAACATGGGTGGGGATTTAAAAAATTTGAGAGTAAATTGAGCGGTTATTGTTAGAAATTGTTGTATAAGATGGGAAATTTGGATGTTTTGTAGACAATATGGATGTCATAATAAATATCTGTTTTAAATGTTTTAGTGTCTCTAGCCACCATGCATCTAATATGATCCATTTCAACTAAGAAATTCAATATATATTTTGAATTTTTTAGTGTCTCTAGCCACCATGCATCTAATAGGATCCATTTCAGCTAAGAACTTCAATAAATCATTGTGTGAATGATAACTTGTGACATCCCTAGCCATTTTATTTGATTGTGGATCTGGTTACACTCTAATAACTTGTAAAATCCCTAGCCATTTTCTTTGATTGTGGATTAGGTTATAAACTACAATACAGTCTCTCTTCAAAAGAATCTACAATATATATTGGATGGAGGGAATTATGATAAAACATGTGCAAAAAACTCTGTAGGGTTGTCTCAACATACTCTATTGTTAATCACATAGTGTCAATTTGGTAAAACTATAATCTACAGTAAGGACTGAGTGGGTTTTTTCTTTTATAAGTTTTGTTTGGAATTGAAAAATAAAAAAATTATAAAAGATAAAATTATGTAGTGAAAAACTTTGTTTAAAATTTCAAAATAAAAAGTTGAGTAAGTTTGACATCATATAATGTGGGAAATTTGGATGGTTGTAGACAATATGGATGTCATAACAGATATCTATTTTTTAGTGTCTCTGGCCACCATGCATCTAATATGATCCATTTCAACTGAGAATTTTAATATCTATTTTGAATTTTTTAGTGTCTCTGGCCACCATGCATCTAATATGATCCATTTCAACTGAGAACTTTAATATCTATTTTGAATTAGAACTTCAATAAATCACTATGTGAATGATAACTTGTGACATCCCTAGCCATTATCTTTGATTTTGGATTAGGTTACAAACTAATAACTTGTGAAATCCTTGACCATTTTCTTTGATTGTGGATCAGGTTATAAACTAGAATACACTCTCTCTTCAAAAGACTCTACAATATATATTGGATGGAGGGAAATGTTATAATAAAAAATGTACAAAAAACCCTTTATGGTTGTCTCAACTTACTCTATTGTTAATCACATAGTGCCAATTTTGTAAAACTATAATCTACAGTAAGGACCCAGTGGGTTTTTTTCTTTTGTAAGTTTTGTTTGGAATTGAAAAATAAAATAATTATAAAAGGTAAAATTATGTAGTGAAAAAATTTGTTTATAAAAACTTGAGTAAGTTTGACATCATATAATGTGAAATTAGTTTATGATTATAAAGTAAAAAACATGTAAGTTTTTTAGCCGCAATTAGGTAATTAAAGATATGTATATAGTTTTTTTTTTATAGGAGAAATTTGATATTCATTAACAAAAAAAAACAAAAGAGTATGTATGTAGTTACAAACTATTACAATTAAGTAATTAAAGGTAAATTTAGTGTTAATTAAGAAATGAGAATTATGAACATCCATCATTATTATTTCCATTTTTATGTTGTAAGGCATTATTATTTGAAAACAACTTTCCTGATGTGCATCGTGTCGTGTCATAATGTGAAACTCTTAGATTATATGTTAGACGATTAAAACATTTTCAACCCTTGATGGAAAAGTTAGTTTACAATGCAGTTATGAAAAGAGAAAATGTAGAAAGTAGGTCATTGAGCGACCCTTCACCTAGACATTCTCGGATTTCAGAGAAGCATATGTGTTACAATGCCTGTGCCTCATTTGTGTTACATGTTCGACATGTTCGACATGGATCATTGCTGCTGGAAAATGCAATTGTTACAATCCCTGCGCATCATTTTTGCTGGAAAGGGGCGAAGCATCATTGGTAGTAGTTTTTTTCATATATGTGTAATGCCTCATTTCTCACATTTACTCTTCAACTAAGGGTTTTTGTGCTGTGTGTGTTGAGAACAGGGGTTTGTTTCTTAGGGTTTGCAGAAATGCATCTGAAATTGACCCTGGCCGCGGATGGGCGGGCAACAGAGGAGATTTTGGTGGATGTGGTGGCAGCGGAGGAAGAGGAGGAGCACTTCGAGCGCCTCTCGGACGCAGTGGTGCTGTGCATATTGAACAGAGTGGGGGATATAAAGGCACTGGGGCGATGCTGTGTGGTGTCGCGGAGGTTCAATGCTCTGGTGCCGCAGGTGGAAAACGTGGTGGTGAAGGTGGATTGAGTCATATCGGGGGAAAATGGTGGCGGCCTCAATGTGAAGGTGAAGGGAATACTCACCCACCTGTTGCGCTTCGTTGTAGGGAGAATCGTGGCCTCTGTTTCAAATCGGTCACTGCATGTGGATATATTGAGGTCAATAACAGGGCTCTTTGCTTGCCTGTTTAGTTGGGATGGTTTACATGTATTCATTTTACTTCTGTTGGTTTTGTTTTGCTACCATTCAGCCACTGGGGCCACAGAGGAACAAAGATGCAAAGGGAAGCATGAGATCAACATTGTTTCAAAATCCAAGCATGTACCAGATTCAGGAAAAGCACCTGGGATTTCTAATGTTGGACTCTCACATACACGTGAGTCAGTTTTAGGCAAATTGCCAAGGGTTTCGAATGTTGAGGTCTCAAGTAATGATCCATCGAGTTCAAGGATACAACGCAGGCCTTCTACTACTAGTCTCTCTGGTAAAAACATTTCAGCTTCAGGGAGGGTGTCTACTAC
Organism: Pinus albicaulis; assembly: GCA_034641835.2. Lineage (NCBI taxonomy): Eukaryota > Viridiplantae > Streptophyta > Pinopsida > Pinales > Pinaceae > Pinus > Pinus albicaulis. The sequence continues at coordinate 1,268,907,523 of CM076574.1, read as the reverse complement.
TGGCCTGTCAAGTAAACACACTTCAGCTTCTGGGAGGCCACCAAGGCCTTCAAATGTTGACATCTCAGGCAAAGCTGCTTCAAATACATCCAAGTCTAGGGTCTTCCCCCCTGTAGCTAAGGGTGTCTCAAGAAGAATGCCAATGACTGATGCATAAAAAAGGAAGACAAGGCTTCAACGAGATTTTACATCAACACTAACTACCAGAAGTGAGGTTAGGATCATTTGGTCCATTGGCCTTATTTTAGCGTGTGTAGGTGGTGCTTTTTATTCACAAAGTTTAATTGTGTTCTTTTGCAAAAGCAAGTGAACGTTTATCTAATCCATAGCTCCAATTAACATCCAATGGTTTCAATTAAACAGCTTGCATTTGGAGCCATTGAGTGAGATTTCATGGAAGAGGAAGGGGACTTGCCTAACATTGACAAAGCAGATAATGAAAATCAACTTGATGTAGTTGAATATGTTCAAGACATTTACCATTTCTATTGGTATACAAAGGTACATCCCTTTTGTTATGGGAGTCTTGCAAACTGTTTTTGTTACTATTTGAAATAACAACATCTTGTCTTGGAAAAATACCCTCCATTTAAACAATTTAATCAGACACTAGCTGTTCACTGCATATATATGATATAGTATGCAGTGATTACATGTGAGCAGTGTGTCTGCCATACATGAATATCTGCACTGGAGAATTATTCCACTCAAGCACAAGGGAAGGTTATAATTTATGAATGAGGAATTTAGGCCAAGCATTGATGCGAGCCTTGATCCATGTCTATAGTGTAGATTCAATTCTGAATAAATAGTTGTTGATTCAATTCTGAATAAATAGTTGTAAGTCTCATTTGTTTCTATTTTGGTCCGTTGTGTTTGTTGTATTGCAGGCATGCAACAATCTCTCATCAAACTACATGTTAAGCCAAGTTGATATCAACGAGAAGATGCGGGGAATACTTATTGACTGGCTGATTGATGTACTCGATTAATACATATCGATGTCTATCTATTTCTGTAATAATAAGCTTTTTTGTACCTTTCCGTTAATATTCTGACATAAACAATTTGCGCTTACAGGTGCACATAAAATTTGAGTTGATGCATGAGACACTTTTTCTCATGATTAACCTGATTGATAGATTTATTTCTGTGGTGTACACTATTACGAGAAAAGATCTTCAACTAGTGGGGTTGACTGCCATGCTGGTTGCTGCCAAATATGAAGAGATTTGGCCTCCCAAGGTGGTAAACATTAACAGGAGAGGAAGTTCATTGTTAATTTGAAGTTTTGTATTGATTTGTTTTGACTAAAAAATTTGTTTTCTGTGCCCTTGATTTGGTATCTAGAATAAAAGGCTTCACATTCTAACTCATTTTTCTTAAGGGCTTTACAGATTAGGGAACTGATTACAATATCAAACAATGTTTACACATGTGGTGAATTTCTCTCCATGGTCAGATTTTGCTTTCTCACATTAATATGTCATACTTGCTTCCCATATTTCGAGCTTTATATCTTTAATTGTTTAAATAATTCGTATTTGGAATTGTTATCTTTGTTCATGTTTATGGTATGTTTCATTTTCTTCAGGAGAAATTTATTCTCAACAAATTAAGATTCAATTTGGCTATACTAGCTCCCTTTGTTTTCATGAAAAGGTTTCTAAAGGCTGCCCGGGCTGATAAGCAGGTATTCTACTTTTGAAATTTTGATGAATATTCAAATGGCATTGAGCCTCACTTATGTTATGAAATGCATTCTATTTTCGATGTGTTGGATGAGAGGCATCATGCACTATTTTTTTCTAACTGTAAGCTTCTATAAATGGGATCCTCTTAAATTTAATGCTCTTTTGGGTTTGTTTCCATGGATCAGCTTGAGGAGCTGGCATTCTATCTTCTTGAACTATGCCTTGTTGAGTATGAAGCATTGAAATGGAAAACTATGATAGTGTGAAGCCCATTTGTTGAAAGTTTTAAACTATGATTAAACATAAATAAAGTTAAGAGTTTGAAGGTTTTTAAAGTTAATCATAATTATTATTCTTTCCTAGAATAGAGCTGGAATAAAGCTATATATGTATTTGAGTCTTGAAATTAAAATTTTCAAGAAAACCATCTTATTTTAAAGAAACTGCATTAAAAAAATATGAAACTGTGTTTACAACTGCTGAGTTTAACGCAGGACAGTTTCTTTGTTCGAATGCTTCAAACTTTTATCATAGAAAAAGCACGTAGAACTTGTAACCTCAGTTTTGGCATTTGTCCAAATATGCCCATTAGCTTGCCAAACAAAAAATGTCACAGAAAGTTGTAATTGTCTTTGCATTTGGAGTTGAACAAAAGAACTTCAAATCCAAATCCTTATTAACAGTGGCCTAAATATTTATGATTTTACCTCTTCTAGAGCTTCTAGGACTAAATATGCACTAAAACACATCCCTGTTATTGTCATTAGCTTGCCATTAAAATTTGACTTAATACACTCTGAAACACATCGTTGTTCTTGTCATTAGCTTGCCATTAAAATTTTCACAAGTATCCTCATTAAGTACCTTTTAATGAAAGATTTATTTTCCAAGAGATCCTAACTGTAAACATATAGATACTTAGATTATTAACTTGTAAAATAACTGTATAGCCATACATTCCAGTCATTCAATAGACACAGTTCAAAACAAAAAGATATGAGATTTTTATTTGAGAAAAATCCATACTTCCTATACATAATATAACTGTTACCAGCCTCTAGATCTCCTCAGACCTGGGCACAAACCTAATTACGTGCTCTAATTTTTTAGCAGGTATTTACCTCCATCATTTTTTTCTTTTCCCTCTCCCCCTCTTCAACACTTTGGTTGCTCAAAGAGGCATTTTTTTTTAAATTCTCGAAGCATAGATATATGTATATATGCATAGGGCTTGCCTCATATCCCAAATCACAATATACATCATACCCTCGCCCAATAGACCAGGATAGGGCCTTAGATCTGAGGGACATGAAGGGTGAAGGAAGCATGTATACTTATATAGATAGATAAAGAGAGTAACATATGGTAACCATGGCTTACTATCAACAAATTAACAGGTCCTCATTCTATGAAAGGAGATATTTCATTTCAGTTTGCCTTTTGACTTGCCTCAAGGAAGCTGTGCAGCCAGCCAATGTCCACAATCGCCACAATGAACGCCCCCTTTTTTCAGAACTTGGGGATTCTGTTTTCTTCAGCATTTCCCACATTATTTTCACATCCTCATAGCCACATCTCTACACGTCATTCTGGAGCTTCAAAAGTCCTCCTCCTGACAACAAAAAGCTATAAATCAATAACTAGAAAAGCTAGAACCTCAAGCAACTTGCAAATCCGAATCCCAAACTTATTCAGACATAATCCAAAAATCATTTCCTGATCAGAAGTAAATACATATAGACATAGGCTCTTAAAAAAATGCCAGACACCCGCATTCTAGTGAACAAAGAGGAAAGGAGAGATTTTATAGTCATAGAAGTTATTTCAAGATAATATAAGATAACATCTTAATCTCAGACTTTGGCTTCACACAAGGAAAGCAGGGCAGAAGACATCACACAGAGGAGAGGAAAGAAGGGCAAGCAAGCTTGCTCATAAGATAAGCAGGGGTAACCAATTAACCATTATGTTAGTAAAAAATACAACTGTTTTATCACTGCCCATTATCATAAAAAAAGTGACAAAACCCAAAAAAACCCCAAATGTTTTATGACAACATCCAAAAAAAAGCTAAGATCTCAAATTGATTTGCATAATGAGGAACAAAAATAATTTAGAAAATTTTGTGGGGATCGCCCCCATGATCAATTGATAGAGGGTTTTACTCTTGTAAGACCAGTGGTGCAGAGTTCAGTCACCATCCCCGCCTCATCTTAAAGTGGGGACTGAATAAAATTGAAAAACAAGGGCTAGATCTATTCAAACACTCACCAGATTTTCGAATTCGAATCCGAGTGGAGAGATCGATAAAGGCCTTCCTCATGGGAAATAAAACCTTCTACAACCACTCCATTTTTTCTTGAGATTCTTATAGCACTACTTGCAGTGTGAAGAAACAAACAGAAATTCAGAAATTCCTCTCCTGCAAACCTTGAAATCCTTATCCTAATAATGAAGGCTGACTGAGCTCCAGGGAAAAGGAATCCAAACCCCTCCATAGATACTATTGGAAAGAAAAGCATACAAGCCTCCATATGCAAGATAGAGACCAATTTAGATGCTCAATATTGAAAAGGCTTGCAAATGTCCGTAAATGTAAGAAAGAGACCCTGTCAGAATTGAAGCTGTTTCAACTGTAATTATTGCAAGAATTTGACACACCATGTAATGCTTTTTGAGTTGTTTCTACTGTAATTGCAATAGATTTGGTTGCACACCTATTATTTTTGGAGTTGATTTATCTGTGATTATTGGAATATTTTAATTGTTCATCTGTTATTTGGAAAACCCCTTTTCCAATATTTTTGGTGAGTGGGTTTCAACATTTCAAATAATTTGGGTTATATTGAAACAAATTAAGTGTTGGAAAGAAAAGCATACAACAAACCTCCATATGCAAGATAGAAACCAATTTAGGCTCTCAATGTTGAAAAAAGCCTGCAAATGTCTGTATATGTAAGAAAGAGACCATGTCAAAATCTATATTTTTAAAAATATCAATGCTGCATGTATGTTGTGAGCTACCATGCACTAAATCAAGTGAAAGAGTGAATGAATAAGAAGCCTCTTTGAGTACAATAATAAATCAATATAAATATAATTAGTGCGATGATAGTTAAAAATTGTTATGCCCCTCTTCAATAAAGTATTGCTATCAATGTCGATCAACTACATAGGCTTTTGTATGACGAATCATATTCTCAAGTCACATTTTCTTACTCCAAGACATGCTGCCTCCAACTTGCTTTTGATCTTATCAACTACATCAAAGCCTCTTACAGAATTTCTGTTAGGATTTGTTGTCTTCTCCCCTGTGAAGCTAGCAGTGTCATCAAGCAATATTGAAGCATCACAGCCCTATATTGATACATTGCAATATTTTACATCAATCAGTTTTTTTTAACTGATCCACATCTCAAATGTCAACAGTAAGTATTACGTGGAGATTTGTAACAAAGCTAAATTCACATGTAATAGATACTTGGATATATACAGTTGAATTTGAAATATATCATGCCCAACAATATATATCCCAGAATCTGTAATTGCTGGAAACCTTACATCTATTGTATATGTCCCAGGTACAGCTAATCAGGTTACTATTATGGAAAGCCATAACTCTGTGGAAAGTGTTTTCGAACATTGATGTAAAGAGATCACTAATGAGGGGCAGTATTAGAATATAGTAACAGTAATGAGGCCTTCTATTATTCGAAAATGTTAATATACTATAATAATTACAGTTTCATATTTATAAATTGAAGAAGATATTATTTTTCTATGTTTTGTACAAGATTCTTTCTAACACCATCAACATTTTTATTATTTAGTTTTTTATATTCAACATAATCATTAATTTTAACTTAACTAAGATTTACCAACAAATGATCCATAATTTTTATATATTAAAATTTAGATTAATTTACAAAAACTAACTTTTCAAACAATAACTATAGATTCATCCATGATTTTCGGAAAAACCTTTATTTTTACATATAGCCATACCTTTTTTAGTCACACAATCATTATTTTTTAACTTACATTTACCTAATAATGATCCATTTTGTCTCTCTTTAACTTCTCATGTAGTTCTATAGGAATCGTAATTATACATCTAACTCAAAACCACATATAAACAATTTTAATTATTCTTTTATCTTTGTTTTCAGAAAATGACAACAAATCTTACTAAGAATGCTATTTTATCAATGCTCTCGGGGAAAAGTCACATTCAACGATTTCTACAAGTCGTTGAACTTGAATGTATTACATCAATGCAAATTTCAACAATACGATATCACACCACCATCTTTGATGGCACACATATGAAGTGCCTTATGCTACCTATAACTTTCAATGACCTCGTTGAAGCAAGCTTGCTTCAAAAAGGTTCAATTATACATGCTAAAAATTAGACTACTTCAACTATTGGTCCATCAATGTAAGTTTGTTAAAAAAATCTTATTTAAACTTTACATATTTCCTTCATATGAATTTGAACTCTAACAATCAATCTTATTACTACCATTTACCATGTAGGTCTATAACACTACTAGACTTTGAAATTTGTACTACATTTTCACCTTTATTTGGTATTCCAAAAAATCTGAGTATCCCGATCAATTCTCAAGAAGAAGATCTGTCGTCATCGAACCAACAACCTTTGTCGAAAAGGCACTGCACCCTTTCTGACATTCCTACTGCATCCATTACACCAATCCAAATTCCAATCAAAGCAATAAACCCTTACCATTCAAACTGGTGCATAAAAGGATATGTTCAAAGAAAGACACCTTTTCGACAATTTCAAAATCAATATGGTCCTGGTAAAGTGTTTGGCTTCGACCTCTACGATACAGAAGGAGGGGAAATACACATTACATGTTTCAACAATGTTGTTGATTCTTTCTTTGATAAAATCCAAGTTGGAAATATGTACATTGTCTCAAAAGGTAATGTAAAAATGGCTAATAAACAATACAACCACTTAAACAACGAGTGGGAAATTTTGTTAAATGCTACATATACCATAGATCATGTTTCCAATGAAATAAGATCCAACCCAACAGTGCATTTCCATGTAAAATCAATCAATGATATCAGAACAACAAACGTGAACTCCATTGTTGATGTTCTTGGTTTTGTTACTAGCATTTCCAATCCATGCACCATACATAGAAAAGACGGCTCAGAAGTTACGAAACAAATAGTAAATATTCAAGACATGTCTGGATATAACATGGATGCAACCTTTTTGGGAGGTAATTTTGATGGAGTATCAAAAGAAATTTCCAGCTTATGTGCTACAGGAAATAATCCCATCAGAGCAATCAAGTCCACTCGTGTTGCTGAATTTAATGGAAAAAATGTCAGTACTACAACAAGATCGATTATTCATGTAGATACTGACATCGAAGAGGCTCATACCCTAAATTCATGGTTTACAAAAGAAGGTTCCACTACAACTTCTACACCACTGACAAAAATATATTCACCTTATTTTGGCCATCAACCCAAAAAAATAACGATTGTAGATATGTACAATATCGAGTCCTCAGAGATACCTTCATTCTACCAAGTCAAGGGAACAATAACAAAAGTACAGATGGACAATTTTTACTACCTATCATGCCCATATACTGTTGATAAGAAGAAATGCATGAAGAAACTTATTCCAAAGAATGCAAGCACATGGTATTTCCCTAAATGCAACACCGAAGTAACTGACTGTGATTACAGATACTTACTAAAGATAGATGTACAAGATCACACTGGTCAGTTTCTTTCAAAAGTTTCTTTCGAAGACACAACATCTACAATTCTTGGAGTTAATGCAAAGGACTTCTATTTGTTATTTGAGGATCCTGATGTAATAAAGGAAATTGTCTCCAAAGCACTCTAGGCAGATCACATCTTCACACTATCAGTGAAGACAGAAAAATTTAGAGACATACCACGCTTGAAATGTGTTATCATCAAAGAAGATAGCTTGCAATTCTCAACGGAATGCAACAACATCCTTCAAGAAATCAATAAAATCTCAATATCATAGATAAATATGATTACAGATACTTTTGCGTTATTCCTAGTTTCTATTATTTTATTTTAAAAATACGTTTATAAACCGTATTATTTTATATGCCTTTCCAAATATTTCTCTTATTCTTTACTCATATGTTTTCCAACAAAACATCTAATTGTATGTAATTTCATTTAAGGTAATTCACATTACTTTAAATTTTTCGTTGTTAACAAATCAACCAACTTTACACATTACCTATCCAATTACATTCATGTACATCTCTAAAATACTTAAATATAATCTCAAACATATTGTTATCAACACTTTACACATCTTATTATCTTCCTCTATAGCTACAAATTACTAAAACTTACTTTCAAACACATTTTTCTAATAATATATTAACAAAAATAAATTGTAAACTTCAATTTCTTTTTTCCCCTTCTATACAATAACATGGTTGTTCTCTTTCCAACTAACATTGTCACTCCATCTCTCTTTCGTGTAGGTGCATTAACTTGTCGAAATGTTTACTACTTCTAATGATGAACGCGCGTGAAGATACTATGTAGCAAATAAAGAACAAATAAATGCACGTTGACGTGAAGCTTATCATGCTAAAAAATCCCTCAAATATTCCCAAACAAACAAAAGGCAAAAGGAAACTCAAAATTCATCATCAAGAACATACAATGGAAATTCACAATTTCCATCAAACAATTCTCACTCCAAAAGCAATTCTCTTTTCCAATTTTCAAGTCGACCATCTTCTTAGAAAACCACTCTAACAAATTCATCCAAAGCTCATTTTCCACCACCCTCCATTCCACATGCTTTCAACAACGTTCATAACAATGATGCTCAAACAAATTCATCCATAGCTCATTCAACCCCTCCCTCCATTACACATGCTTTCAACAACGTTCATACTAATGATGCACAACGTGAATTCAGTGCAAGAATTGATAGGCTTGCACCTAAATCACCATGCTCCATTTGTCTTGAATCCTATCCTGGAATCCATATCCGCATGTTAAACCAAATCTATTGTTGCTACAGATGCATGTCTGAAAAAAATTCGTCGTTTCTCATTATCAAACAACATGGACCCTTGTCCTCAACCACCTGTCCTAGCTGCTCTTTCCAAATAGAATAAATGCTTATTGCTAGGGTTAACCCCATCCTCCAAGTAACACATTCACGTGGTGGCCAATAAAAATAAACTGGCCACACAATTTTCTTTTTGCAAGACATTACAGAAATAACATGCATGTTGCCACGATGTGTTGAAGACTTGGATATTTTAATCGTTACCCGTCAAAGTAATCAAGCTTATGATTGCATTTTAAGTAGACATCGAGTTCTCGTTGCATTAGAATACAAATTGACAAATGATCCTTACTATAGAAATGCTCACATTGATAACAATGCACTAGCATCCTTACCAGAACTCCCAAACTGATATCTCCTCATCCCTTCACCATTCCAATACCACAGATCCAACTACTCAACTGTCAATTGAAACACCAGTTTGCCACACTGAAGATTTTGTAAACCAATACCCACACCATACATCATCATATACTCCCACTATTCCTAATAGAAATACAGAAATCCAAGAAATATGACATTATTTACATGCATACAACCACCATTCTGCTACTAAAATTCAATGGCCACCAATAATACTATCCCCAATCAATGAACACAACACAGAAATTCTCCCCTCTATGGCTTTCCCAACCCTATTCCCCACAGGATCTACACTACCTAATCAACCAAGAATAAAGACAGTGCAGTTACATGAATACGCACTTCATCTTCTGCATTGCCACGATAGCAGATTCGACAAGCACCATCGCTTTCGCTACTACATATACAATCTGATGATGTGTCATCATATTCAAGAAACAACATCCTTCTTTGTAAAAAAAAACATCGAAGATGGCTTCCCAACATCAATCCATGAATTGAACATCTGATTAGAAAAATTTCCAGACGACAAATTGGTAGAACAAGTGATGCGCTTCGGTAGCTCTCTACATGGCATAAGACCTTTTTGGCACAAAGCTAAAAATGAACTGATAGACATGATATCTCAACTCGACTGCCCAACGTTCTTCTTCATATTAAGTGCAGCTGATACAAAATGGCATGATCTTCATGCAATCAAGCCTAAAATTCCACCTCCTGATGTTGCAAAACAACACAAATGGAGGAATGATAACATTATCTCTAACCCCCACTTAACATCACTATATATGCACCACAGATTCAGAATATTTCATGAAGTTATCTTGGAGAAACATTTGCAAACAAATGACTACTAGTACAGGTATGCACTCTACCACATTACTTTCATAATTCTCTATACATCAAACTCCATCAAACTCAAAATTTTCTAACAAAAAAACATCCTTCGCAGGTATGAATGGAAACATAGAGGATCGACGCACATCCACGGCTTCCTCTAGATATAAAATGCATGTGATATGGAAACTCTTAATTGGCATAACATAGAAGCAGTTGATAGTACTAAAAAATTCTTCGACAAATACATATCAGCTTGGAACCCTCGGCTTTCTACAATTTCTAACCAATCAATTTCTCAAACAAATTTAGAAGACACTTGCTTATTTTCCACGTCAGATATTCTCAGAAACAATCCTTTTAATGATTATGTCTAACTTATCAATTGCATTGAGAGACACACAAAATGCACTAAAAACACATGGCTCAGAAAAAAAATCTCCTCATTCGAATGTCGATATAAAGCACCTTGGGAATTACATGCACATTCCTCCTTGTTCATTGACTCCAATGGCCAAAAAACGTACACTCCTACTCGCAATGATGATCGAGTAAATAGCCATAACCCTACCATCCTATCTATCTGGCGTGCAAATGTTGATTTCCAACCAGTTCTCTCAATCCATGCCGTTTAGAAATATATTTCAAAATATGCATCCAAAGCAGAAAAAAAATCAGAAACATTCCATAACATGCTACGTAGAATTGTACTTGCTTCACCTAATGTTGACCCAGCAACATTTGCATTTCGGAAATTCCTTGTAGAAACTCTTGTCGATCGTGACATAGGAGCACAAGAAACTTGTCATATGATACAAAAATTACCATTCACATTGTGTAATCGCTCCTTCTTCCCTTTAAATGTAAGTCAACAAATCTATATGTGCCTTCCAGAGAAGAACACCACCACTCCTCCATCACCACATTTCATAGATACATACATCCATCGACCATTTGCCTTAGAATCCACATCACTTAT